>OX401409.1:28203664-28531620 GCA_947846245.1 Cerastoderma edule
AAAAACCTGGTTTAGCGGTTTTGATTCTTAAATGGCAATTGATGCCATTATTTGGTGGAATTTAAGTTAATTTTACATATCTTGTCTTTTCAATTGATGTTGAATGGCCATTTTGCAATTGAAATCCCTAAACCAGAATTTTTAAAGTCCACAACTATTTTGATCTTTCGAAATTTTGACAATTGATTGCCCCATCAGGAAAAAAAAAGGCAATCTTCATGTTGAATTATTTTGACTATTACCATACAGACCTAAGTTTAGAATATCTATTCCAGGGTGTCATTGAAGGATGAATGTAGACCTTGTTGGTCTAGCAGTACTGGTCTTGCTTTATATTGGAATATTTATCGTCGGCGTGTTAGCTGCGAGGAAATATGGAGGTTCCACAAATACAACACAGCTCGAGTCCTCCGTGGTCGCAAATAGAAACATCGGTGGATTGGTTGGAGTATTCACAATGACAGGTTGGTCTGTTTTATTGCAAGTTTATTTTTGGTACAGGGGTTTTCTTCTTGAATTCAATTTGGAAGAGAAACTAGTCTATTGATTTTTTAAATAAAATATCAGTGAATAAGCATAAGTCCCTAGGCTTTGTGAAAGAAGTTGAAAGAGCTGTGCTCTCTTAAACCACATATGTGGTGGTGGTGGTATATTTATCTACATGAATGTATTCTGTGTGCCTGTGACTTTGAAATTATTATTAGAAAAGAACACAGTCATATAAGCAGTTGATTCCTTTTCTAATAACAGTTACAGACCATGGGTCTTTCTTTTCCCTTTGATATATACTAATGACTTGTGAAAAGTTGAATCACTGAACACCTTTGATATTTTTAAAAGTATTTCATTGTTTAGACCTAGAGGTCCAGTTAACCCATTACCAAAAGTAACGACATTTGACCAGTTTGTTGCAGATGACTCTAGAAAACATTGTGGGAAAAGGAGAAATTGCTCTTAATGAGTAATTTCTCCTTTTTCAACAATGTTTTCAGCCCTATCAGAGGATTACTGTTCAATATCATCACATTTTGAAATGTCATATGCAAACTGTTTCAATTTGGAACAGTAAAGAATTTGGCGTTTGGTAAAGGGTCAAGGTAATGCATAAGTGTCTTTGAGTTTTGCTTGCGATATTTCTCATTTTGTTTGACGACAAATCTTATTCTATAGGTACTGATTAGACTTGCCTTGACAAGACAATTTATGACTGCCCAAATACAGGTTTGAGAGAAGATATAAAGAAGTACAATTTACCTCTAGTCTATCACTCTGTATATCGGGACAACTATTCATGTGTTCAATTTTTGCTCATTAACCATAATGTATTTTTATAGAACACTTTTATAAAACAAGATTTACTGTCTTCTGTCACAGCTACAACGGTTGGAGGTGGTTACATAAACGGAACAGCAGAATCTATTGGATCATCTGGATTGATATGGACACAAGCGCCGTTTGGGATTTTCATTGGGCTCAGCCTGGGTATTATTCTCCATTCGTATTTGCTAACTTTTAAAGCATTCTGAAGCTGCAACATGTTAACAATTATACATGCCCAATATCATAAAGATGTTTGTCTTTATCTTTGCTCTCTGTGGTTGCTTCCAAAATAGATAATTTATACAATTCCATATGTGGATGAGGCTTTAGTAATTTATTTTGCTTGCTTTAAATTTATCAGCCTAGGTAAAGGTGTGATGAATTGGGAAAATGATAAAAGTTGTGTATAAATAATCACACATTTTTAGACTGAAAATAAGGGCCTCAATGCTTTCACTGTTCAGCAAACATGAAATTTGGAGGTCTAGATGGCTGTTTACAAGATAAAGCCTTATAAACGGTTTCCAATAAATGTTCTATATCTTTCCTAAATGGTTATGAACGGGATTGGAAAGTTGACAATAATCTAGTCATACATTAATTTAGAAATCTATGTTATCACTCTGTTGATATCAAATAAGTTATTTGGAAAAGTAACAATCCCAATCTTTGAGAATATCCTTTTAAACTGTCCTTGGTCTTGCATATCTTTATTTTCTAGAAAGAGTTGAAACTATTGAATTTACTTTACTTTGATAGACAAGTTTGACTTATTTTTCAGGTGGGTTGATCTTTGCCAAACCAATGCGTGAGAAATGCTACATGACTATGTTGGATCCCTTGTATGAACAGTATGGGTCTATACTTGTTGTATTGGTGTACGGCGCTTCTTTATGCGGGGATTTGTTCTGGACAGCATCTATACTCTTGGCACTTGGTATGGCTTTACTTTCAATCATTGAGAATCATACTTTTAATTGGGTAGATTCGTATTGTACTTGTTTAGTTGTCTCCAAATTTTATAACACTTCATGTTTGTTTATCTAGTTTGTCATGTATAAACAATTTGTTGGTAGGATAGGCTGGTAGAAACCCTAAACCCTTTACCAAACAGCAAATTTTGGACCTTTCCAAATTGACAGAGTTTGCAGACGACATTTCAAAATGTGATGAAATTGAAAAATGAATCTTCTGATGGGGCAGAAACATTGTGGGAAAAGGAGAAATTGCTTGTTACGAGCAATTTCTCCTTTTCCCACAATGTTTTCCAGAGTAGTCTGCAACAAACTGGTCAAATGTTGTTATTGTTTGGTAATGGGTTAAGTGGCTACAGAGAATGATTTGTCTATATTTGCCATCCCAGACTAGATCCCTTCTTTTGGTCCATGAGCTTTCAAATTTTCCAATATCATAAAGGGTTGAATATTTTTGTTTTCAATAACTTACAAGAAAGAATTAACAATTGTACTTTCCATTTGAGAATTTTTCTAGATAATGTTACAACAGCATTTACACCAAAATGAATGCAAGTCATGAATGAACATGTTATACCTTTTTATACCTGCTGATGAATTGAATAATGTCATACTTATTTTTTACTTTGTTCTTGTCTAGGCCATGAATCTCTCTTTTATTATGTAAACACTTTGCTAATGCTCTATAAACTTCAAATATTATTTTAGGAATGTTCCCCTTGGACACATCTACAGAATCTGAATAGCCATGTACAATATTGGCAAAATGCTAAGGGCATGTAATTGCCTTGTGCTTAGAACACAAAAAGCCCCTATCTGTATGGAATAAAATCACAATTCATGAAAGGTAGTCTCTATGCTGACTTAGGGAATGGTGATGGTTCTACTGTCATGACCAGCCTTGATGGGCAGTGCAACATTGTGTCTTCATCAATCATGATCTGATCATCACAATATACTTAAAATACTGCTGACTTCATGTAAAATCCTAAAGAACTAACAGCAAAATATTGATTGAGATTAGACAATTTCCAAGTTAATTGCAAACCTTTTTTACCAACTATGGTGATAACACATGTACATCAGTCAGCTTTTTATGTGTATTTCCAGGGACCAGTTTAAGTGTGATACTGAATATAGGCCTCACACTGGCCATCATCTGTTCTGCATCTGTGACAGTTTTCTACACGATGATTGGGTTAATGGTCTCTGTAGCGTACACGGATGTCGTCCAACTCTGTCTCATCACATTTGGTCTGGTAAGTGTAATGAAATTCTGTTAATGGTTTAAAGTGAAAACAATTAAAGACACGAGTAATTAAATATTGGAAAGAAAATTAACAAGTGCATTGCAATTGTCAGGGCTGGAATATAACAAGTCCTTTTCTGAGTACGGGTGAATATTTTTTTTTAAATTTTTATCATTGAAAGTCTTTTGTGAACTTAAGATCCATCTTTCCAAGATGGTTTTATTTAGTTCAAATAGAGCTTCTATTGCAAACATTTTCAGACTGATAAGACAATCTTTAAATGAAAACCTATTCTTGACTAAGTTTCATAAGTTTGTACCTTCAAATATCAATCTAAAAGGTACAGATTTATACTTGTTTTCTGGTTTTATGCTGTTTTAACCAATAAATCAACTATACAACAGTATTTCCTTGAAGCCAATTCAGTACTACCCTTTCTTGCCCTGGGACTGTGTTTCGTCATATTGTTATCATTAGTTCCCAGAATGGCAGGGTGGGAAGCCATTGCCACCATTGTTTTTGATCTTTGGTACAACCAAGATCTCCCACTTGCTATGTATGCGCCATTGTGATGGTCAAAATGCAAGGAGGCACAGGTTGAGTGACTTTGATGTGTATTTCAGGAGTTTAGTGTACCATTTATATTGACCAATGAAGGTTGGGTAACTCTGTTGTGTATTTCAGGTGTTTAGTGTACCGTTTATATTGACCAATGAATGTTGAGTAACTCTGTTGTATATTTCAGGTGTTTAGTGTACCGTTTATATTGACCAATGAAAACGTTGGAAGTATTGACCCGGTGTCCACTGATTGGACAGGACAACTGGATACCCAGTATATTGGACAATGGGTGGATCTGGCCATTGTTATGGTAGGTCATGTTTATAAAGTATGATCAAAAAGAAACCAAACCTTAGTGGTTCAACATTTGCAATACTTTAGATCAGGATAAGGCTGTTTGTCCGTACATACTAGGTAACTCTAGTGCCTGCTTGAAGCTTTCAATTAGAATGGATCCTTGATGGTATGGTGGTTTGTACTTTAACTTAAGGCAGGATGACTAATCGCCGGCTAATTTCATCATGAATTGTCTTTGGTGGACACTGCTTTTTTCCTAAGCTTAGCACTGATCAAATCTACTGAATCAAGAATAAGCATCAAGTTAGGAAAATAGATTAATTACTTTTGACATGATAGAGGAAACTAATATTGAATGAATGAATCAAGATAATGCATTAAGTATTGATCTTCGTACAAATAAGAACTGAATGTGTTAGCAAACTAATGCAAGATTAAAAAATTGATTGAAAGATAGTAATGTGGAAGAAAAGACATTTGAGAAATGGATTTTTATATCAATATGAGCAATTATTGGCCTTTTACATTTCTATATCTCATCTACAGCTGCCTCATATAAAGTGAAATCTGGCAGAGAGGTCACGCCTGATCATTAACCAGTCTATCGGTTAACCCTTTCCCAAACAACAAATTTTCGACTGTCCCAAGTTGAAAGAGTTTGCAGACGACATTTCAAAATGTGATGAAATTGAACAATATTCTTGAGAAAGAGCAGAAAACCTTGAGGGAAATTTTCTTTTCCCACAATGTTTTCTAAAGTTGTCTGCGACAAAGTCTTCAAATTTAGTTATTGTTTTGAAAAGGGTTAATGCCAAAGTGATATTTTGACAATCTTTTCAGACTTTTGGTACAATTCCGTGGCAAGCGTATTTTCAGCGGGTATTATCTGTACGATCTAGTAAGCAGGCACAAGTGCTCTCTGTGGTAGGCGGGGCCTTGTCTCTCATTTTAGTCATTCCATCTGTACTGATAGGGGCAGCAGCTAAAAATGCAGGTATGTATGGCACATTCTATGCATGGTTGTTATACCTCAGATACCAACAAACTGTGCATGCTCAGCCTCTGACTGTATATGACAGGTTGTGTGTGGCCAAGTGGTTATGGTGTATGACTTTTAACACAGGGGACCCAAGTTTAATTTTCACCAGTGGCTCTAGGATTTGTTATGTACTGCCAAGCCCTGCCTAGTACTTGTGAAATCCTGGAAAGCCGTGAAATCAATGAAATACTGTTGACATTTGGTTAAACCCTACATCAACAAACATTTTTATGACAAAGTCAATAGGAACATTTGTCCTTCAAATTATTTGTTTAGGAATTAAATATCTTATATCCTTTACAATGAAAAAGGCTGGTCATCTAAAACAAAATTGCCTGTGTATTATTCTTTTAGCTGTTAAAAAATCAAAGCTACCGTATAGTTTATTCTATTCCAAAACCATTCTTATGTTATCATTCTTGTTACTAGTCAAAATGATTATATTTCTTAAGACCAACACTTTAATTGCTATGATGACAAAATCCGGCATATTTTTTTTGTTACATTTCCATAATTTCTCAGTTAAAGTGCACCTGACTATATTAGTGGCCACTTATTCAATATCCAGACTGGTCAATATTGTTTTTTCTTACATAGATGAAACCAATGGGAAACATTTTCGCAGCTTCATATAAAAAGAATATTCTGTCTAGCAATCACTTGAAGGATATATAGGTGGACTGACTGCCATATAAAACTGAAATACTTAAATTTAAAATGGCTTGAAATCTCTGAAACTAATTCTTCTATATAAGGGAGGTAACTAATCATGCAAAACTTCCTTGAAATTTGGTGATTACTTCCCTTCTCAAGTAATATCTTTTTTTCTTTCTTGTACATACCTTCTTCACCTTTTCCCAAACAATAACGACATTTGACAATTTTGTTGCAGACGGCTCTAGAAAACATTGTGGGAAAAGGAGAAATTGCTCGTAACTAGCAATTTTTCCTTTTCCCACAAGGTTTTCTGCTCTTTCTGAAGGATATTGTTCAATTTCATCACATTTTGAAATGTCGCCTGCAAACTCTTTCAATTTGGGATAGTCGAAAATTTGTTGTTTGGCAAAGGGTTAAGCAAACTTTGTTGTTCCATATTTTTATGAATCAGAATCAGAATCAGAATAATTTTATTTGACTTATACAAATACAGTACATCGTCATTTCAAACAATAAATTTACAAAATAATGTATTGTCAACGTGATACATCTATCGTTCTCTCTCCCCCTCTCTCTCTCTCTCTCTACCTCTCTCCCTCTCTACCTCTCTGTCTTCGTTATCTCTCCTATTTCTCCCTCTCCTCTTCCGTACATACAAAAAAGTCTTATACATAAACATGTACACAAATTATTTCAAAGTTATCTCCTCATATAAAACATAATTCATATTTTGGATGTTTTCTTCCAAAGGGACACAACTTCCTCTTGAAACAATCTTAAGTTAAGTCCCTTTGGAATCAAACTACTACTTTACTACTACACAATAATGACAAAAAACAATGTAATGTGACTAATATTATCTTATTCTATTTAATTAAACGTAAATTAACTTCGGAGAATTATGAAAAAGAATTCAAATATTACTGAAAAAGTTTGGAAAAATATTAAGTACTAAACAGATAACATATTACTATCGTGGTACTAAATAAGTTTATTACGTCTTTGTAAAGCTAACGATACATAGTTACCCATATTATGCATATCCTTCGAGTTTTTAGTATTCAATAATTCTATGAATTTGTTCATGTTAGGACGTGAATAATAATAATGCTTAATGTATTTTGATCTCAAATCTTTATATTTTGAACACTTAATTATAAAATGAAATTCATCTTCAATATCTCTGATATCGCATAACTGACAAAGTCTTTCATTTCGTGGTTTACGTTCTCTTCCGTATCTGAATGTTTCTATACTTAAATTATGTGCACTTATTCGTATTTTTGTTATATTACTTCTCTTATAAAACGATCCTATTGAGTAGAGATATGGCTCCAAATTAAAATCTCTTTTTGTGAAAATATATAGTGTGCTTAAAACAGCGTTACTTGATACATCAGAATACCATTTTTGATAAAAATTATCTATTACCCTTTGTTTAAATTCCACTAAAAACACTTTTCTGTCGACAATATTACTGTTATCAAAAACGTAAGAGAAGCCATAATCATTTAACAGTTGTTTTACATTATAGATCCAACCTTTATGACCCTTCAAATATATCTCATGTGCATTCCTAAATACGGTCTGCAATATAATATTATCAGTTTGTGATAACATAAGCCAATATTTGATAATTTGAACATATCTATTTATATATAATGGATATCGCCCAAGTTCGCCATATACTGCTGCATTGCAAGCACTGCTTTTCACCCCTAAGATCCATTTACAGAACTTAAGGTGAACTTGTTCAAGATTTTTAGCTTTATAGAAACCCCATATAGGGCTCGCATAGTTTAATATAGACACCACAAATGAATCAAACAATTGTAAAGAAGTGTCTGGTAATACTTGGTGTAATTTAATATTGTTGTACAGAACATACATCGCCCTTAAAGCTTTACCCTTTAAACATTGATTGTTCAGTACAAATGAACCAGTATAATTGAGTGTTATTCCTAAATAATTAAAATTGTCGGTTATTTCTATTTCATCATTTTTGTAATACCATTTCTCATCTTCAAATGTAGAACCTCTTTTTCTAAATACCACTATCTTAGTTTTTTCTGTATTTACTTCCAGCCCCCAGTTTGTGCAGTATTGGCATAATTTATCTAGGCTTTGTTGTAAATCTGATGGCGAGTTTCCAACAACGACCATATCGTCTGCAAAAAGGAGTACAATAATACATATATCATAAAAATTTAAACCACAAGTGTTACTACCCTGTATAAATAATTCCAAATCATTTAAAAACAATGCAAATAATGCTGGTGAATTATTTTGGCCTTGGAAGAGACCGACTGATATATCAAAAAAATCCGAAATGGAATTATTATACTTGATGCATGATTTAACATGTGCATACATAGATCTAAAAATAGTAAGTATTTTACCATCAAAACCCATTTTAAAAAGCTTGTGCCATAGTAGATTTCTAGATACTGAATCGAATGCCTTTTTGAAATCTACGAATGCACAATATAGCCGTTTTTTACTAAACATAAAGTGTTCGATTAGATTATGTAATACAAAAATTGCATCCACGGTTCCCCTTCCTTTCTGAAACCCAAACTGTGCATCCGATAATAAATCATGTTCCGTGTACCATTTTTCAATCCGTGCGTCTAAGACACTTGCTAAAAGTTTACCAAAATTACTTAATAAAGTAATACCCCTATAGTTTGCGGCGTCATTTATGTCACCCTTTTTATACAATGGGATTATATAACCCTTAGCCCAACTTTCCGGGAAAATACCTGAACTAAAAACATTGTTAAATAAAGTTGTAATATGTCCACATATAATATCGCATGATTCAATAAAATACTCATTTATGAGATTATCTACCGGGCAAACAGCTTTATGGTGAGCCATGTTTTCCTACATTGTTTGATAAGGCTTTGAAAAAGCCCCAAAAAAGCATTGCAGTTTCACATATATTTCTTCAAATTCAAATTTCCAACAATGATTAGATGAAGTATTTTTCTTTTAATCATAGTAGTGTTGATTCCTATGTTACAGCCTGGAACACTACTGGTTATGGAAGCAGCCCATTGAACTCTACAGACGCCAGTATGACTTTACCACTTGTTCTACATGAGTTTTCACCACGCCCTGTGGCTGTTATAGGTAAGGCAGGGTTATGGGAGTAGCCAATTGAACTCTACAGATTTCAGTATGACTTTACCACTTGTTCTACATGAGTTTTCTCCACGCCCTGTGGCTGTTATAGGTAGGGCAGGGTTATGGGAGTAGCCAATTGAACTCTACAGATTTCAGTATGACTTTACCACTTGTTCTACATGAGTTTTCACCACGCCCTGTGGCTGCTATAGGTAGGGCAGGGTTCATATATCCATTCTGCAAATACTATGTTTAATTAATTTTTTAAATTTTGCTTTAAGTTTCAATAATGAGCATTAGAATGATTCAATTTGAGAAAATATGTAACACATTATGGAATTTGAGATTGGTTAGAATTGACATTATATGCAGATTGAATCAGAAAGTTATGCCAAAAATTGTTACACTTTTGCAATAAATCTCAAGTATATTAGGATACAAAAGCTGATCATTAATGTTTGTTGATATTATCATCTGCCATAGTGATGTACAAATAAGTTAATGTAAGTTAGGTAAAAGTTGTTCAAAACATCTCTCAGGTAATTAACACTCAACCAGACTATTAATCCAAAAGATTCGAGTTGTATTGTCTTTGATAACTTGTTGTTCCATCACTTATATTTTTATTGAGAAAAACTGAAGATTGTTTAAAGCAGTTTAGATACGATGCAACTTGTTGAATGTGTAACCCATTACCTGATGCATACTGCTAATGGATTTGATAAAATCAGAAGACACAGAGAAAATTCTATATTTTAGATGTAAACACTATTTTCTGAATTAACTGAACAAAAAAACATTTTATCATGAAATAATCTTCTAAGACCTAGTTCTAAAAAAAATGAGAATGATATTTATTTATGGCTTCCCTCATATCTACTCTAAATAGAATGTTTTGGAAAGCAAGTTCAGGGAAAATATCACTTAAAAGAGTGTCGAAAGTGCATTTATCTACTTACACTTGAAACAATAAGCATATTGTTTTATGAAGTCTGTCTTTTTAAAAGTGTTTCATATGCATTCAACCACAAACAATTAAAATAAAGCATATTGTACATTGAGCTTGTCTCTTAAGGTAGAACACCCTTAATCAGATTACTTTGGTTGTTCTCCGTAAAAATCGGTCGAGTCCGGAAATATTCAGTTTAATGTGAATAGTTCAAACCCCAACCATTGTTTGCTGAGAACAACCCCTACCATTGTTTACTGAGAACAACCAAAATAATCTGATGAAAGAATGAGTTTCAAAATGGCGGGCTATGGGTGTTCTACATCAAATAGTGTCGAAAAGTTGAAAGTGCATTCAACCATAAAGAATTAAAACCAAAAACATTTTGTTAATTTAGTGTGTCTGTTTCAGCTCTGGGTTCTATATCTGCGGCAGTGATGTCTTCAATGGACAGTGCTGTACTTGCCTCTAGTTCCATGTTCACCTGTAACATTTATAAACAGATCCTCAGACAAAAGGTGGAGTATGTCATGTGCACTAACCATGATTTTTAGATTTTTTTTCTTAGATTCAATGTAGCTTTGTTTCCTTTAAATGTTGCCTTTATTTTTAGTTGTTTTTACACCTACAGCTGAAGATTTGGAAGAACACTGTGTAAAAGGAGAAACTTAAATATTTATTCTATAAAATTGTCATCTGCTGTTGCTTCCAATTTGAGTCAATCACAAAAATCTTTTTTGAAAGAATTGGTTCCAGCTGGTAATTTTTGGCAATATTTCTGTTCAAATTCTTAGTTTTAATTTAAAAGAAACATATCTTAAGAAACAATATTCTTATTTTTTCGAACAAAATTTAACTATTTCTCTTTGAAAATGCATTTTCTTCCATCATATACATGTAGATATTGTTTGTATTAATTGAATATCTAACTATGGTTTGTCTGTGTGATGTTCAAGTCTTCGAAATTACAACAACAAAAAAAGTAAATTGATTTTATTGTCGCTATGAATCTTTCAGGTCAAATTTTATCTCAGTAAGGGCGTATTCAGATATTCATGAGGACAGTCTCTAAGCTGACTAACAGACTAACAATGGTTTCTAACCACCTTTACCAGTCCTTGTGGATAATTAAGTTTAAGATCTTCCTCCATCTATAATGAGATGAGAATGACAATATAACTTAATTACCGTTGATGCAATGTTAAACCCATTTATATTTAATAAGTTTAAGGTCTTCCTCCATCTATAATGAGATGGGAAAGACAATATAACTTAATTACTGTTGATGTAATGTTAAACCCATTTATATTAAATAAGTTTAAGGTCTTCCTCCATCTATGATGAGATGGGAATGACAATATAACT
Source organism: Cerastoderma edule (assembly GCA_947846245.1). Taxonomy (NCBI): domain Eukaryota; kingdom Metazoa; phylum Mollusca; class Bivalvia; order Cardiida; family Cardiidae; genus Cerastoderma; species Cerastoderma edule. The sequence continues at coordinate 28,215,206 of OX401409.1, forward strand.
TAATTACTGTTGATGAAATGTTAAACCCATTTATATTAAATAAGTTTAAGGTCTTCCTCCATCTATAATGAGATGGGAATGACAATATAACTTAATTACTGTTGATGTAATGTTAAACCCATTTATATTAGATAAGTTTAGGGTCTTCCTCCATCTATAATGAGATGGGAATGACAATATAACTTAATTACTGTTGATGTAATGTTAAACCCATTTATATTAAATAAGTTTAGGGTCTTCCTCCATCTATAATGAGATGAGAATGACAATATAACTGAATTACCGTTGATGCAATGTTAAACCCATTTATATTAAATAAGTTTAAGGTCTTCCTCCATCTATAATGAGATGAGAATGACAATATGACTGAATTACTGTTGATGTAATGTTAAACCCATTTATATTGAATAGGTTTAAGGTCTTCCTCCATCTATAATGAGATGGGAATGAAAATATGACTGAATTACTGTTGATGTAATGTTAAACCCATTTATATTAAATAAGTTTAAGGTCTTCCTCCATCTATAATGAGATTGGAATGACAATATAACTTAATTACCGTTGATGCAATGTTAAACCCATTTATATTAAATAAGTTAAAGGTCTTCCTCCATCTATAATGAGATGGGAAAGGCAATATAACTTAATTACTGTTGATGCAATGTTAAACCCATTTATATCAAATAAGTTTAAGGTCTTCCTCCATCTATAATGAGATGAAAATGACAATATTACTGAATTACTGTTGATGTAATGTTAAACCCATTTATATTAAATAAGATTAAGGTCTTCCTCCATCTATAATGAGATGGGAATGACAATATGACTGAATTACTGTTGATGTAATGTTAAACCCATTTATATTTAATAAGTTTAAGGTCTTCCTCCATCTATAATAAGATGGGAAAGACAATATAACTTAATTACCGTTGATGCAATGTTAAACCCATTCATATTAAATAAGTTAAAGGTCTTCCTCCATCTATAATGAGATGGGAATGACAATATAACTTAATTACCGTTGATGCAATGTTAAACCCATTTATATTAAATAAGTTTAAGGTCTTCCTCTATCTATAATGAGATGGGAATGACAATATGACTGAATTACTGTTGATGTAATGTTAAACCCATTTATATTAAATAAGTTTAAGGTCTTCCTCCATCTATAATGAGATGGGAAAGACAATATAACTTAATTACCATTGATGCAATGTTAAACCCATTTATATTAAATAAGTTTAAGGTCTTCCTCCATCTATAATGAGATGGGAAAGACAATATAACTTAATTACCGTTGATGCGATGTTAAACCAATTTATATTTAATAAGTTTAAGGTCTTTCTCCATCTATAATGAGATGGGAAAGACAATATAACTTAATTACCGTTGATGTAATGTTAAACCCATTTACATTAAATAAGTTTAAGGTCTTCCTCCATCTATAATGAGATGGGAATGACAATATGACTGAATTACTGTTGATGTAATGTTAAACCCATTTATATTAAATAAGTTTAAGGTCTTCCTCCATCTATAATGAGATGGGAATGACAATATGACTGAATTACCATCGATGCAATGTTAAACCCATTTATATTAAATAGGTTTAAGGTCTTCCTCCATCTTTAATGAGATGGGAATGACAATATGTCTGAATTACTGTTGATGCAATGTTAAACCCATTTATATTAAATAGGTTTAAGGTCTTCCTCCATCTATAATGAGATGGGAATGACAATATGACTGAATTACCGTTGATGCAATGTTAAACCCATTTATATTAAATAGGTTTAAGGTCTTCCTCCATCTATAATGAGATGGGAATGACAATATGACTGAATTACCGTTGATGCAATGTTAAACCCATTTATATTAAATAGGTTTAAGGTCTTCCTCCATCTTTAATGAGATGGGAATGACAATATGTCTGAATTACTGTTGATGCAATGTTAAACCCATTTATATTAAATAGGTTTAAGGTCTTCCTCCATCTTTAATGAGATGGGAATGACAATATGTCTGAATTACCGTTGATGCAATGTTAAACCCATTTATATTAAATAGGTTTAAGGTCTTCCTCCATCTTTAATGAGATGGGAATGACAATATGTCTGAATTACTGTTGATGCAATGTTAAACCCATTTATATTAAATAGGTTTAAGGTCTTCCTCCATCTATAATGAGATGGGAATGACAATATGACTGAATTACCGTTGATGCAATGTTAAACCCATTTATATTAAATAGGTTTAAGGTCTTCCTCCATCTATAATGAGATGGGAATGACAATATGACTGAATTACCGTTGATGCAATGTTAAACCCATTTATATTAAATAGGTTTAAGGTCTTCGTCCATCTATAATGAGATGGGAATGACAATATGACTGAATTACCGTTGATGCAATGTTAAACCCATTTATATTAAATAGGTTTACGGTCTTCCTCCATCTATAATGAGATGGGAATGACAATATGACTGAATTACTGTTGATGCAATGTTAAACCCATTTATATTAAATAGGTTTAAGGTCTTCCTCCATCTATAATGGTATGGGAATGACAATATGACTGAATTACCGTTGATGCAATGTTAAACCCATTGATATTAAATAGGTTTAAGGTCTTCCTCCATCTATAATGAGATGGGAATGACAATATGACTGAATTACTGTTGATGTCATGTTATATCCATATGAATAGATATATAGATGAGTTTGAGATATTCCTCCATTTATTATGAGCAAGGAATTACAATGAGACTTATTAATTGTTGATGCTATGTTAAACCCATATGAATAGATAGATAAATGAGTCTGGGATATCTCTCGAGCTATATTGAGCTGGGAATTGCATTGAGACTGATTTAATGTTGATGGGGTGGTAAACCCATCAGGCCTCATTTCAAGAAGATGTCTTGATGCATTTCAGGCTTCCCAACGAGAACTACTTTGGATCCAGAGATTTGCTGTATTTATAGTGGGTGCCATGGCCACTGTCATTTCCATTTTTGTCCCAGTTATATATGGTCTGTTTATCCTGGCAGCCGATGTTGTATTTGTTATAGTGTTGCCTCAACTTACATGCTCCCTCTTCTTTAAATCCACAAACACATATGGTGCGATCATTGGTTACATGGTAGGTCTGTTATTTAGGGTGGGTGCGGGGGAGCCCTATTTGAATATACCACCATTAATAAAATATCCGTTATATACAGGGAGTACTGGTCAAGTGTTTCCCTTCAGAACATTCTCAATGAGTTTGTCTTTCTTCTGTATTATTGCAGTATCCCTGTTGATGAAGTATTTATTTTCTAAACATATTTTGTCAAAGAGTTTTGATGTATTCAATGTTTTTAATGACTGTTCTCAACAAAGAAGGTTGTCAACACAAGAGCACAGTTATTGTGCTCCAGTCGATCAGTTTAAATGTTTAAACAGAAAAACTTCTACAACGCCAAACGAACATGGAGATGGAGAAATCTCAGAAAATTGTTTATAATTTCTATTTTTGTATGTGCTCATTTTTGTGAACTTTTTGTTCTAGAACTGAAATGTTATACAATATTGAGTCTTACAATTTGTTTTATGTTCTCTCAGTGCTAATGGAATAGAAGTATTAACCATAACATTACTTTATACATATTCTAATTGATGCACAATTTTTTATAAGTTATCACAACACAGGATTGGAATAAAATAAAAGAGTGACTGAACATATTAGCCTACATAAGATCTTCTTTTGTAACAATATATCGAGGGTTCGACGCAAGACTATAGTAAGTGCTTCACAAACATGAGGCACTAACTATACTATTGTGCTGAACCCTCAATATTACATGTTTAAGGGCATTATGATGTATTTGTTTAAGCATTTACATTTAGATTTGTTTATCATGTCTCAGTATGCCTTATAGTATTCAAATAATTAGGTAACTTGCTTTTCAGTTCCTTTATTGATGTCTTCACACCCATTGCTCTTTGTTTTCATGTTTGAATCTCAATACACACATAAACTCATCATCCTTCTCTGACTAGTTCATGTCGCGATGTACATTCCTTGTCTAGATTACAAATTTACAATCTATCTGTTTCTGCATCATCAAACCATCTTTGTAGAACATAACAAGTTATTGTTCTTTGATATGTGTTTTGGGTCTGATTTAATTTTGACAAGAACAGTTGAAGAATTTCTCAAAGGCTTACTCCTTAACCCTTTCCCAAATGACAGATTTTCAACTATCCCAAATTATTAGAGTTTGCAGACGACATTTCCAAATGTGATGAAATTGAAAAGTTATTCTGCAGATAAAGAAGAAAACCTTGTGGGAAAGGAGAAATTGCTCGTTACAAGCAATTCCTCCTTTTCCCACAAGGTTTTCCAGAGTCGTCTGTAACAGAGTGGTTAAATGTCGTTATTGTTTGGTAATGGTTTATTGCCTCACTTTGGTGGATCTGCATCAAGTCTTCAGAAACCACTGTGGCAGAAGTATGAGTTTATAATGAAGAGCAGTTTATCTTTTGTCATAATAGTTTATACCTTATATTTTCATGGGTTCCAATCTCGGCAAGGGATATGGATTTCCAGCCCTTATTGATAGTTGAGTATTAGGTCGTCCTCCATCATTAAGAGTCTGCCATGATAATTGAAATAATGTTGACATGACGATAAACTCATATAAAAACTGTCCCAAATTGAAAGAGTTTGCAGACAGCATTTCAAAATGTGAGGAAATTGAAAAATAATCTTCTGATAGGGCAGAAAAAATTGTGGGAAAAGGAGAAATTGCTCGTCACAAGCAATTTCTCCTTTTCCCACAATGTTTTCCAGAGTTGTCCGCAACAAACTCGTCAAATAACATAATTGTTTGGGAAAGGGCTATACAAGGAAAAGGATAACTATTGTAAAAAAGATATTTCAAACTGATTCTTTTTCCACACAAAGAGTAATTACATTTCATAGTAATTCTATTTCATGTCTCCATATACTTCTGATTTAGGAAAACAAAAACAAGTGTCCTTTTGTTAAGATGTTACTTAACCCATTACCAAACAATAACGACATTCAACCACTTTGTTGCAGACGACTCTGGAAAACATTGTGGGAAAAGGAGAAATTGCTTGCTAAGAGCAATTTTTCCTCTTCCCACAAAGTTTCCTGCTCTATCTAAAGAATATTTTTCAATTTCATAACATTTTGAAATGTCTTCTGCAATTTCATTCAATTTGGGACAGGCGAAAATTTGTTATTTTGGAAAGTGTTAAGCCAAGGACTCAATACAAAAATACAGTGTTGAGAACTTACTAAGTGAACAATTTAAAGTAAAATTATATGGTTTTTAATTCTTTAAAATGTGTATACCGTGAATTAACATGTATCTTGATCTAAAAGCGTGACAACACTTATGAGATTTACCATAAATTGTAAATTCTTAGATAATCCCTGTCTGAATTAATTATGCATTTGATAGCTACCCTTAATTGTGTATCAAACAACCATACAAAAACTGTATTTTTCCAATTATACTTTTATTTTCATTTTCAAATTACCTCTTCTATGATCAAGCACCTTTAACCCTTTACCAAACAACAAATTTTTGACTGTCCCAAATTGAAAGAGTTTGCAGACGACATTTCAAAATGTGATGACATTTTAAAATAATCTTCTGATAGGCCAGAAAATATTGTGGGAAAAGGAGAAATTGCTCATTATGAGCAATTTGTCCTTGTCCCTCAATGTTTTCTGCAGTCTTCTGCAACAAAGTTGTCAAATGTCCTTATTGTTTGGGATAGGTTTAAGACTTGCTCTCAACCCCCAAAGTATATTTAGCAATGGTAGATGGGATTGTTTCTTTGAGAATGTGTCAACACTTTTGTGAATTTGAGTAAGTTCAAGCTTAACCCATTACCAAACAATAAAGACATTTGACCAGTTTGTTACTGAGACTCTGGAAAACATTGTGGGAAAAGGAGGAGTTCCTCATTAAGAGCAATTTTTTCTTTTCCTACAATGTTTTTGCCCTATCTGAAGATATTTTTTAAATTCATTATATTTTTAAATGTTGTCTGCAAATTCTTTTAATTTTGTACTGTCAAAAATTTTGCGTTTGGTAAAGGGTTAAGCATATGTTATGATTAAGTCCTTGAGAATCTTTTCTAAAGGAAAACTAATCTTACTAAAGTTGATGTCATACAATCTGCATGTATTTTGTGCAGTGACACTATTAAAACTAATGTAATTTGAAATAATATTTTAGCAAAGAGAGGCATTATTGATCTAAGAATAATGAAACCATTGTTTAAAAAGAAGCTTGACCTTATGAACAAGTTTTGTTTATGATGCAATGATTTCACATGGAAAATAAGTTAAAAAACTTTCAAGACCAATCAGGTTAATTATAATTTTGGTTTCATTTATTTTAATATTTAGAGAAATGAGTCTCGCTTTTTAAGCTTCTTTTTGCAGTCCTTTTGTGGTATGAGGCTGCTATTGCAGTAGAAAATATTTTTGTTTATTACATTTCATGAAGCCATTGATTTGGTTCATCAGATATTGTGTTATGTTGTGTTCATTTCATTTCCCCTTTCAACCGAACAATGATTCAGGTCTTTTTTATTCTATTTGTGAGCAAATGATTACGGCAATCTATCAATGCGGTTGCTTTTATTGGTCAGTTTTTATTTTAATCTATTTTAAGGATTATTTAAACGTACTTTTTTGTATGTCGAATCAATAAGTTTTTCAAGATTTTGCTGATACCATTTGTAATCCTTTTAGACATTAAGTTGATTTCAAGCTTCTGTTTGCAAGTGTCCTGGTGACCCAGTGATTTAAGTGGCGATTTAAGAACTCCCGACCTCTTATGTTTGATCCCCCTTTTTGTGGCAGTGCCCTTTGGCAAGTCACTTCAGAGCTTAGCCTAGTACCGATAAGTCCAGAAAAGATGTAACATAACTATCAAATTGTTGACATTGCGTTAAATCCCCCATATGATTGCCAAATGCACATCTCGATAGGGTACACATCTCTCCAACTACTTGATGGTGCGACACTTTGATGAAAAGTTGGATAATTTGAATATTTATTGATATGATAGAAGAATTTCGTCCTAATAGCAGATTGGTAAGTAAAAAGTATACTGTGAATAACTGGAAGAAGTTGAACTTTGATGTTTGTTACGATGATGAATTTGAATATTTATTGACACAAAATAATTTTGTCCATAGTGCAGATTGCTAAGGGCGAAAAGTATCAGTGAATAACTGGAGGCAGTTTTACAAGGATGTTTCGTTCGGTCTATATGGACCGTGTAATGCTCTTGGGGCGTTTCACTTCCTGTCACCCAATCCCAAAATCGTGATTTCTTACAATTGAAATAGACGGTAGACGACAGAAAACGTAACAATGATAATACAGTGTTCATTTATGATAATGGGTAAAGGATATTGTGACAAACCTATTCTCACTATGGGTATTTTCTACTTTCGACACAGTTCTGTATTATATGCGGTAAAAACTTGTCATATGAAGTATGATTAGCCAGGCATCGTCAATGGCTAAAATATTTTGGTCGTGATGTAAAACCAGAAGTGAACAAACTTAACACTTGCTGTTAATGAATTACGCTTTGGAATATGAACATTTATCAATGTTACGTTCAAATCGTGCTGTCTACTTAATTTAAAATATTTTGAAGAGTCTAAACCAAATGCCTTCAGAGAAAGTACTTTAGAACATCGACTTACTGACGTAATGTCAATGACTACATGGGTAGAACAGCCCTTATGAACAGTTAAGCTTGGGCCTTAGTCTATCGTTTCAGACCCATGGGGTCCCAATTGAAATATTCCAGACGCGATGTAAACCCTATTAACCCTTTACCAACCGCCAAATTACCATCTGTTCCAAATTGAAAAAGTTTGGAAACAACACTTCAAAATGTGATGTAATTGAAAAATAAACTTCTGATAAAGCAGAAAACGGCGTGGGAAAAATAAAAATTGCTCGTCACGAGCAATTTCTCCTTTACAACAATTTTTTTTTCCAGAGTTGTCTGCAATAAAGTGGTTAAATGTCGTTATTGTTTGGTAATTGGTTTAAACTGATACGAGAAAACGTTTCAGAATGTCGATCTCATGTATCACGCTATTTATCAGGGACAAACAACACAATACAGGACTCAAATATGAGAGTTGTCCTTAAAGTTGATTGTTCACAGATATGTGGAAATTTGGAAAGTTAAATATGATCTCTTTTAAACTGTTCAACAGCTGTTCGTTAGTATGATACGTACTAGAGAATAGCCATAGAATCAAAATAAGTTTATATTTAAGTTTTAACAGCCTGTACACACAGTGAATTGTTTTACATTCATATCCAAAAGCGTTGCGACATATTTGATATGTACCGTATATAGACTGTCTCTGTACATACATGGGGCATTTGGACATACCAAAGTTGATGGTGGAGACCATTTCCTTTAAGACGCAATGTATGAACGACTTGGCAAGACACAATGTATGAACAACTTGGCAAGACACAATGTATGAAACGACAAAACACAAGATACGATGCTACTTTATTCTGCATGCAAAAAGTTGAACCTCAGATCTGATTGGTTGATTTTACAACACGCATTCATTTATAAGGTCTAAACGTGAATACCAGTACCTACCCAACCGAAATTACCTTGAATGTATCTTAATACAAAGCCACATCGGAATATAACTTGCAACTTTATCAACAGGAAAGAGGAATTGCAAGTGCACTTCAATAATTTCCCGTTGTCAGATCAATAGATACACGGAACTAAGTCCGGAAGAATCTACACAATGCATCATCACCTCTTGATGAAAATTAAATGATTTATACATTTTTAAATGTAACCGTCAAAATATTAGAGTCATACGTATTATTGCAAAAATAGTTGGACATGTGAACCTGAGTTGCAATATAATCTTTTTTTTTAGCAATAACTAATTCGCTTCGGTATCTAATTTCTTATACATAAAGCGAAGTGTACTCTAGTCTGAATTACCTACCCCTTAACCCTTTACCAGACGCTAACTTTCCGACAGTCCCAAATTGAAAGAGTTTGCAGACGACATTTTTGAATGTTATGAAATTGAAAAACAATCTTCTGATAGGACAGAAAACATTGTGGGACAAGAAGAAATTGATAGTAAAGAGCAATTTCTCCTTTTCCCACAATGATTTCCAGAGTTGTCTGCAAGATATTGGTCAAATTTCGTTATCATGTGGTAATTAATTACATTACATTAATTTACATTAATCTATTATTGTACGACTAGAACCATATTAAGTATACTCGTGCATAATTCCACGATTTTCACAGATGTACGATAGAAACTCATCTAAGTGTTATGACTATACAGCGAAAGACACGGATTTATGATAAACAAGTTCTTGTTACCCATAAATAGGGTTAAGCTGCATATTCGCGCAACATGACGTTACATGGGTAATTGATATTGAGGAAGTTAACAAACAGATCATCTTACATGGTCGACATTATCGGCGAACACTTTTCCCCTTCTTCCCCTTCTTTATTTACACCTACTTTAAGACATTGCATTTGCAACAACATACACTGCTTATGTTCGTAACGGAGAAGTTTATGTTGTGCCTTCTTGATTTCTTCCCAATGTCACAACGAAAATGTTAAATCTTATACTAGATATTAGATGTATATAAAGAATAATCCCTTATTAATCTATACAAATAGATACATCTGACTTTACGTTCTGTACTGAAAATGTTGAATCTTATACTAGATATTAGATGTATATAAAGAATAATCCCTTATTAATCTATACAAATAGATACATCTGACTTTACGTTCTGTACTGAAAATGTTAAATCTTTTACTAGCTATTAGATGTATATAAAGAATAATCCCTTATTAACCTATACAAATAGATACATCTGACTTTACGTTCTGTACTGAAAATGTTGAATCTTTTACTAGATATTAGATGTATATAAAGAATAATCCCTTATTAATCTATACAAATAGATACATCTGACTTTACGTTCTGTACTGAAAATGTTGAATCTTATACTAGATATTAGATGTATATAAAGAATAATCCCTTATTAATCTATACAAATAGATACACCTGACTTTACGTTCTGTACTGAAAATGTTGAATCTTATACTAGATATTAGTTGTATATAAAAAACAATCCCTTATTAATCTATACAAATAGATACATCTGACTTTACGTTCTGTACTGAAAATGTTGAATCTTTTACTAGCTATTAGATGTATATAAAGAATAATCCCTTATTAACCTATACAAATAGATACACCTGACTTTACGTTCTGTACTGAAAATGTTGAATCTTTTACTAGCTATTAGATGTATATAAAGAATAATCCCTTATTAATCTATACAAATAGATACACCTGACTTTACGTTCTGTACTGAAAATGTTGAATCTTATACTAGATATTAGATGTATATAAAGAATAATCCCTTATTAATCTATACAAATAGATACACCTGACTTTACGTTCTGTACTGAAAATGTTGAATCTTTTACTAGCTATTAGATGTATATAAAGAATAATCCCTTATTAATCTATACAAATAGATACATCTGACTTTACGTTCTGTACTGAAAATGTTGAATCTTTTACTAGCTATTAGTTGTATATAAAGAATAATCCCTTATTAATCTATAAAAATAGATACATCTGACTTTACGTTCTGTACTGAAAATGTTGAATCTTATACTAGATATTAGATGTATATAAAGAATAATCCCTTATTAATCTATACAAATAGATACATCTGACTTTACGTTCTGTACTGAAAATGTTGAATCTTATACTAGATATTAGATGTATATAAAGAATAATCCCTTATTAATCTATACAAATAGATACATCTGACTTAACGTTCTGTACTGAAAATGTTGAATCTTTTACTAGCTATTAGATGTATATAAAGAATAATCCCTTATTAATCTATACAAATAGATACATCTGACTTTACGTTCTGTACTGAAAATGTTGAATCTTTTACTAGCTATTAGATGTATATAAAGAATAATCCCTTATTAACCTATACAAATAGATACATCTGACTTTACGTTCTGTACTGAAAATATTAAATCTTATACTAGATATTAGTTGTATATAAAATATAATCCCTTATTAACCTATACAAATAGATACATCTGACTTTACGTTCTGTACTGAAAATGTTGAATCTTTTACTAGCTATTAGTTGTATATAAAGAATAATCCCTTATTAGCCTATACAAATAGATACATCTGACTTTACGTTCTGTACTGAAAATGTTGAATCTTTTACTAGCTATTAGATGTATATGATCTCTTATTAAGATTCATATAAATAGATACATATGACTCTAGGTTCTGTACTCTAACCATTAGGCCACGGAGGAAATACAGTCAATCTTGCGACCGTTCTTAAATAGTGCATGAAAACCCATCTACATGTAATTTGTGTGAGGGAAAATCCTCATGAACACAAAGGCATGCCCAAAGCCACATGCAAGTCTCACCGTTTTGTGAACACGCATATATCTAACGTGTTTTTACCTTTAACGCAGCTTGTTTGGCGTAAACAATGGGAAAGTCCCCGGCTGTGCATACATCCGTAACAGTCACCCTATAGACGGAACACTTGAGTTTGGTATAGCGTTTACTTTATCCATATTTGGAGCAACCTAACTTTAGATATGGCGATTTGTTTCCTGTTAAACCCCTCTCTCCCGTATTTTACTTTGTAACTTGGCCAAATTGGATGATATGATAAGCGATGAAATAGTTGGCGAAACAAATAGCATCCAAAGAATATCTTTGATATTGTATAGACCATATAAAATTGTTATGGGCATTTTGTAGGGGTTCTGCGTGGTTTAGTTGTTAAGGTGGTGGACTCAGATTACGCGGGTCCCGGGTTCGATCCCCACAGAGACCTATGGTTTCGTGAGAGTGGCCTTTGGAAAGTCACATGCTTTCTTACCAATGCATCGAGGTTGGTTAGTATGAAGGACGAGGGTAAATCTTATTTTACCGATAATCTATATTTTATTTTTATTCACACAAACGTATACCATGTGAGCCCATGCGTTAATGTATGCTTTACAAGCCATTCTGAACTTGTAAGGGCGAATGCGGATTTGTAAACCCTCTCCCCAAAGTTGCATTCAAGGAAAACAAAAAAAGAAATCCATTACATTACATAACGTCTATTCATAATTAAATACTCTGTCTCATTCTGAAACGATCTGATAAAACATGAAACAGCAATACAAAAAGACTTTATTGTTTCAACGACATTCTTTTTTGAATTGCAGTTTGTCTCATGTGTGAAAAAAGCACATTTGAAGTCTAATACGCGCCTCTGTGTATATTAGGGTAACTTTAAAGGCACATAAAAGGAAATTAATGCTATATAAAACTATATTAATTGGTAATTTTTTGATCAGATTCAAATAGTTATCACAAAAAAAACCACCCCATCAGCACAACTTAAACGTGAAAGCCAACAAGAATTAACCCAGATTAACCAGTTTAATTGTGTGATTCTGCACCCCTGACCTTGACAATTGATACACAAATGTTTGAGCCGACCAATCAGAATTTGTTATTTTGAATATGTAAACAAAAAGGTTGTTGATAAACATGATTGAATTGAAGACTACTATATTTCAAGCACAAAATAACTTATGTTAAAGGAGTCTATTTAATATGGTCTCAATGCATTCGTAAATTAATTGTCATGACTTTTATGAAAATAATAAAAGAATTCCATATATTTCTTTAGTAATTTATTTCTACTTATCTCCTTTTATGTGCCTTTAAGAAAGTGTGGAATATCTATTTTATCCAGCATCCAATAGAAACTACAACTAACACAATGCCTGGAGAGATAATTATTCGTGTGACGTAGATCGTATACTTGTTTATCGAACACGAACGGCCAAGAGGGCAATGTTTTGGTTTTAAAACATTTCTTCTCTACATTCTTTTGCAGCCGTCAACACTCGTTTTAGACCAGGAAGTTAAAACTTCTATTATAGCAGTAAACAGAATATCATTAGCGAACCCTTTATCCTACCTCTTTGTAAATCTCTTTCAAACACAACCTTGTTTTTCTTTTAAACAATTGCGTAGTCTCATTTGACATAATTTGAACAGAATGTGTAAGAAGAAAAACTAAATACATTTTTTTTCTTTTATGAAGAACCCATGGATTTAATGTACCCGTTGCAGTTAACCTCGAAACCATTTATGCATTAACCCTTTACTTAACGCCAAATTTTCGAATATCCCAAATTGAAAGAGTTTGCAGACTGCATTTCAAAGTGCGATGAAAGTGAAAAACCATCTTCTGATAGGGAAGAACATATTGTCGAAAAGGAGAATTTGCTCGCCAAGAGCAATTTCTCCTTTTCACACAATGCTTTACAGAGACATCTGCAACAAACTAGTCATGTGTCTTTATTGTTTGGTAATGGGTTACGAGAAACGTCTCACATGACAAAATCAGAGATTTTTTTTCAAATTCTATTACATCTTGTTTGTCGTTTCTGTAAAAATTTAAATGTCGGAAAATGTACCATTTGTTGATAAGTAAAACCAGGATTTTATCGAAAATGAGAAAAAGGAGAAGTGGGAAATCGTAGACGACTTGGGCATCTGTCAACAGGGCAATATACAGACCGATAACAGGGTGCCGTGTAACATTTTGATATCCGTCATTAGATCACGTGATCGCTGCGCACATCCGTAAGATTTGATTTTTCTAATTCGTTTTTCTTGTTTTATTTTCATCTTCTGTTTGTTTATTTGAATCGATAAAGGTAACAGGCCGAATAGAATAGATGGTTGGTGACTTTGAATCGGAAATGTTATCGGACTCGGCTTTGGATCGTTATCCAACACGCCTTGCCCCATACCATTTCCGATTCACGACACCAGGGATCTGTGTCTCTGACGACACACACCATCTATTCTCTACCTCTATAAGTTTATGTCACACTTATATGTATTCAAGTATTTTATGAAAGGCGAAAGGGTTATTCAAGCAAAGTATTATCTACAATTAAGGAAGCACGCGTCACACATATTTAACGGGGTTTCGTCGCGATAAAGTAATGTGATAACTGTTCACTGTTTACTACCCGCAGTTTTAAGGAGACATTATCAAGTATGGCACATGTGTGGATATTGCTGGGTTTAGTGGTATATATGTACATAGCACAGTCAAGAGGTGAGTTGATTTTTATAGTACATATTTTATCTGAAATTTATAGTTGCCCATCATTTAATGTATGTGTTAAACACAGTATAAGCTTAATCACTTTGTATCTAGATTTAGTTTGTCACCGGAGTAAAGACTAAAACGTACAAAGGGATTGTACACAGATAATCTGTCTAAACGAGTGGTATTTTACAAATAGGTCGGGGTCTTCATACATATATATAATAAGTAGGAACAATTGTTCTGTTTAATATTGAAACACTTAGCGATTCTGATATTAACATAATTTAAAGCACATCATTTAAAACCAGAAGGTAGAAATGGCTACCTGTGTACAAATGCGTAGTCCGCAAACCCGGAACAAAGATTTGAATACCAAAATAATCTTCATATGCACGGTGTTCGCTTTATATTTATGTTTTAATGGATGTAATATAAGTTTAATCTAGAGGCAAGTCATCTTTTCGAATCGGGCGATATCTACTTTTCACGGACTGTTCAATCAGCGTTGTATTGTTTATGTTAAGGTATTATCATATATGGTCATCACTACAAAATGTATTAATGTTATGTCTCCAAACTCTCCTATCATTTAGAATAGTTTGGATTAATTGATTTTCTTTGCATAAGCAGAACAACTAGAATTAGTCATCATTTTTCAGAAGGAGTTAAAGTCTTTCGAAAATCATTAGACAAAATACACTTTCTTACAATGTTTACAAGCTAACATCTGTGGGTTTTTTTTTATATGTTCTTTGTAATGAAAAAAAAAATGCATTATATGGATATTGCTATAAACTGTTTTTGCAATAAAAGGCAATGTAATAAGAACGTTTATGTTAATTGGTCTTTATCAAATAACGTGATCCATTTTGAATTTTCTGTTTAAAGAATATTCCAACGAGTTCACGAGTAAAGACATAGTAAAATGCTTAGGATAGATGACACTAACAAATAGCAAGTGTTACATTCGTGGAAACGTTTATGCAAATTTGATATCCTAACACATCGTTATAGAAAACATACAGGTATATATTAATAATTTAAAAAACAACACTATCGCACAGTGGATGACAGCATTGTTCAATGATCGGATATGATAATGTCTTTGAGAAGTATTTTTGCTCGGGTTATTACACAAGGTTATCATTAAAAAAGGATAAACATATGCAAATAGTAAGATATTATGATTAATACTCATGTTTAACCTGCTTTTCAGTGATTGCTTCCAAATATTATGTTTCGAATCAGGCCGTAACGTGGAGTAAAGCAGCGGAGAACTGTACTCTAGCAACACCTAAAATAAACTACACACCAGATGGTGAGTTGGTCACGCTGGAATTAGATCTAGATCTTGAAGACCAGGACAAACTTTGGGTTGGATACACTCGTGATTACAAAGTGTTTCGCTACATAGGTAATTATCAATACCATTGTGTGAATTTCAAAGTTGTTTTCTCCCAATCGTCATGCATAACTTTTTTTTTATTCAATGAAACATACAGTGTCAGTTGCATGATTCACAATGCGAACTAATTCTAACACCTTTATAATATTTGTATCAGTAAAAATGAATAATAGTTTTGATTTTGGCTAATAAAAGGGGATAAATAATTTTGGTAAAGTGACGTATCCCATTTAAAGTAATCTTGCATTAAGTTGGTTTTCTATCTTTTTCTTTTAATTTTCATTTGCCATTGACACGATTTTCTTTTCATATAGGAATTCTTGTTACGATTGCTTTCAATTTTTGTCTTCTACAAAGACATTTTATGCGAATTTTATTCTTTTTTTTGCGAATTCCGGCTTATCTCTGTTGGGAGGATATTTATAGGATATTACTTTTAAAATTTTCAAGCGACTTTCATCATAAGAACAAAATGAACGAGCAGGCAATGGGGAGAGATTTCAGATGGCATATATGTTAACCCTTTCCAAAACAATAACGACATTTGACTACTTTGTTGCAGACAACTTAAGAAAACATTGCCGGAAATGGAAACATTGCTCTTCTCCTTTCCCAACAAGACTTTCTGCTCTATCTTTCATCACATTTTGAAATTTCGTCTGCAAACTCTTTCAATTCTGGACAGTCCAAAATTTGATGTTTGGGAAAGGGTTAAAGTGACCATTTCATACATTGAGAATATAACCTTTTAAAACCAAATGTATGCCTTGGATAGAATTATAACCGAGATTATAAAACTACATAAAACTAGATTATTGATACTCTTCATATAGGCCTTTTCAGAAACTGTTGTTATCTTTTCTTGAATACTCTTAATCGGAGATACGAAATTTTCGGTAGCTTCCGGTTTAAGACTTCCGGGTATTAAATGATAACAGCTGACATTGAGAAACATAGAAAAACTGCTGCGGGTATTTTAACAATGCCGTCGAAAGTCGTGTTTGTAAAAAGTACATTGGAATGATTATTGAGGAGGGGAAATATCAAAGTATATCCTTACTTTGTGTTTACTCTCTAGCGGACAATTTACCCCGTTTCCCGAGATAAAACACTGTATACCAACGCGGTTACAACGTTGCGATTCATTTTTATTGAGAAGAGTCAATCCTCTGCTAAAACATTAATTTAAGTATAGAATACGATGATGTAGATCTGTTTGATTATTGCCTTAACTTATGATAACATTATTTAAAATCCATTTTGCAATCTAACATTTTCAAATGATATTGTGCCATGTAAATACGAACACAATGAACAGATGATATGATGCAAGCTGATCAAACCTACTGAATAAATGTTCCACTTTTTTATGGGACATTCCATCAAATTATGTCCAATAAGAGTGACAAATAAAAGTTAATTTATAAGAGATTATGGAATTGATTTTATCCATGTTTAATGATCGGACTTCAACAATAATTACACCTATCGAGTCAACATTAGATTCCTCTGATTTAAAACATGTCCATGCCATTCACTCTACTTAGAATTACTGTTTCCATGACCCTTCAAGCAGAACGATTTACCCTAATCTGACTTTGCAACGCCAATCAAAATATGATTCCGTCATTATATAGCAACCAATGGCATGCCACGAAGCCATAAAACACACAACTATGTGTCAACGAAACATGATGTGATGCGCGCTTGTGTATTTCGGCAAGCTTCAAAAGATACATATCTTTCACGTCGAGGGTTTTATTGCTTCTTTTATTGGTCAACTGCATAACGTAGGAAATAACATAAACGATCTTTTTTATACCCTCTATATTCGACCAAATACGCATCAACCCTTTATGAGTTAAATCCTTATGTTACTGAGTGTCAGGTCGTTTTGTTATGTACAAGGTTTATTCCCATTTTGTCTTGAGTCTATTTTACCAATTTTCACACCATTTCAGACAGAAGTTCCATCTCACCTACACGTGAAAATTGGGTTGTTTTTGACACTAATTGAGTAGAAAATCAATCCAACCCATATTCACTTTTTCTATGGAGGGTTGGTGGGAAAGAAAAATATGTATAAAGTGTACATCCATATGCTTCTAACAAATTAAGCAGATCCAGAATTATCTAATTCTTTTGAAGAAATTTTAATCAATTAAAACTGAAATGAAAATATTTCTTTAAACTGTAGATCTTTTGGCAATTAAATCTGTAGACAACGTGGGAATTGAAACCTTAATGGGATGTAGACTAAATGGGAAGTCCTTATGTATTAAATTCATTTGCCTATGTTTCATATTTGTTGAACCCGTATGTCTTGATCTGCCGACATGTATGTGTAGTTTGTTCTGTTTTATCCCAATTAGTTATGACTTTATGGTTCATGCGATGTAATACAGAATTACATTATGTAAAATGAGGCTTCTTTTAAGCAACGAATAAAAACCCCCAAAAAACCCTTTGGACCACCCCTGGTCTTTGAAGTAAACTTTTAAACAGACTTAAGAGTCAGATTCGGCAATAAGGGTTTATTTGGAACATTTCACTTACTTTGTTGACGACTTTTTGCCTTGTAATTATGTTGATAAATAGTTCAAAGGTTTGCTAGAAAATATTGTTTCTCTTACTTTGAACTTTAATTAATTGCGTAGAAATCTTTTGATTAAATGTCACTTATAATTGTTGTTTAACAGAACAGTTTGAGTTTGTTTTGTAATTGTATATCATTAAAATGATAATCTACAAATTTGTAATCTCTTTTCAATTCAATGGATTGTTGCCAGTTTTCCTTCTTAATTACATTCAAAGGGTCAATTAACAAACTTTGGCTATCACAAGGATTAAGAGTCTTGATGCAAATTAACACCAATCTGCCACGTGTGCACCATATGTTCTAGTCACACCCTTTATTGTTTAGCCGACCGAGAGATAGTGTAATTAACCATCGGCAATCTGAGGTCCTTTAAACATATGAAGGATCTCCACAATCCTATGTCCCTCGTTATTTAGTGAGCGTTATTTGAATGTAGTTTCAACAGGTGGAAAATATGGACTTGGACTGTTTTCATAGCCCTTAATATTTGGATACGATATATCATCAAAGGTAGGCTGACAGAGAACCTCATATAACAACTAATTCTCTATTTTAGGTACTTTATTTATACGACAAATTTCAATTTTAAGAAAAGAGAATATATACTTATTGGAGAAACATAACCTCTGCACATTATTGACAAAAGTGCTGATGTTTGTTCTATCTTATTTAAAATCCGTAAATCGAATTTAATGCAAATTTGTAATAACATTCTAGAAATATGTGTTCCATTCACTCTTTCCTTCCATCAAATCAACCAGCCGATTAACACATTTTTGATCTGTCAAAGCATTTAATTCAGACAAAACATATACTTATTTGCCTTTTTTTCACACGGAATTTCATGTTTTAACTGAACTGTGGTGCGCTATTCGGGTCTAACTAAATTCAATTTAATCTAATTTCCTTTTATAACGAGGCTTGGCAACAGTCAACAACAAATCATTATGTATATGTTTTCGTATGTAAATCTTTAATTTCGGTACATGAAGCTTATAAATTTCAAAATCCGATCGATAGCGATCGTTTTCTTTGCCTTTGCCCACATTCTTCTTTCGAAAGTAATACCCGGAAGTGGAGGTATTCCGAATGTGGCCCGATATTTCAAAGGGAGACAAACCACGTTTCTGAAAAGGCCCATACCATTTCTAAACCACATGGTAAAGGTTTGTATATTTTGTCGTGTAGGTATAGGCCTTTTCAGAAACTGTTGTTATCTTTTCTTGAATACTCTTAATCGGAGATACGAAATTTTCGGTAGCTTCCGGTTTAAGACTTCCGGGTATTAAATAATAACAGCTGACATTGAGAAACATAGATAAACTGCTGCGGGTATTTTAACAATGCCGTCGAAAGTCGTGTTTGTAAAAACTACATTGGAAAGATTGTTGAGGAGGGGAAATATCAAAGTATATCCTTACTCTCTGTTTACTCTCTAGCGGACAATTTACCCAGTTTCCCCAGATAAAACACTGTATACCTACGCGGTTACAACGTTGCGATTCGTTTTTAGTGAGAAGAGTCGATCCTCTGATAAAACATTAATTAAAGTATAGAATACGATGATGAAGATCTGTTTGATTATTGCCTTAACTTATGATAACATAATTTAAAATCCATTTTGCAATCTAACATTTTCAAACGATGTTGTACCATGTAAATGCAAACACAATGAACAGATGATATGATGCAAGCTGATCAAACCTACTTTATAAATGTTCCACTTATTTATGGGACATTCCATCAAATTATGTCAAATAAGAGTGACAAATATATGGTAACTTATAAGAGATTATAGAAATGATTATATTCATGTTTAATTATCGGACTTCAACAATAATTACACCTACCGAGTCAACGTTAGATTCCTCTGATTTAAAACATGTCCATACCATTCACTCTACTTAGAATTACTGTTTCCAAGACCCTTCAAGCAGAACGAATTACCCTAATCTGACTTTGCAACGCCAATCAAAATATGATTCCGTCATTATATAGCAACCAATGGCATGCCTCGAGGCCATAAAACACACAACTATGTGTCAACGAAACATGATGTGATGCGCGCCTGTGTATTTCGGCAAGCTTCAAAAGATACATATCTTTCACGTCGAGGGTTTTATTGCTTCTTTTATTGGTCAACTGCATAACGTAGGAAATAACATATACGATCTTTTTTTACCCTCTATATTCGACCAAATACCCATCAACCCTTTATGAGTTAATTCCCTATGTTACTGAGTGTCAGGTCGTTTTGTTATGAACAAGGTTTATTCCCATTTTGTCTAAAGTCTATTTTACCAATTTTCACACCATTTCAGACAGAAGTTCCATTTCACCTACACGGAAAAATTTGGTTGTTTTTGACACTAACTGAGTAGAAAATCAATCCAACCTATAATCACTTTTTCTATGGAGGGATGGTGGGAAAGAAAAATATGTATAAAGTGTAGATCCAGAAAAGAATATTTTTCTTATGTTGGTCTACACTTTTTCTCGTAATATGCTTCTAACAAATTATGCAGATTCAGAATAATCTAAATCTTTTAAAGATATTTTAATCAATTAAAAATGAAATAAAAATATTTCTTTAAACTGTAGATCTTTTGGCAATTTAATCTGTAGACAACATGGGAATTGAAACCTTTATGGGATGTAGACTAAATGGGAAGTCCTTATGTAGAAAATTCATTTGCCTATGTACTATGTTTCATATTTGTTGAACCCGTATGTCTTGATCTGCCGACATGTATGTTTAGTTTGTTCTGTTTTACCCCAAATAGTTATGACTTTATGGTTCATGCGATGTAATACAGAATTACATTATGTAAAATGAGGCTTCTTATAAGCAACGAAAAAAGAAAAAGAAAAAGAAAACCTTTGGACCACCCCTGGTCTTTGAAGTAAACTTTTAAACAGACTTAAGAGTCAGATTCGGCAATAAGGGTTTATTTGGAACATTTCACTTACTTTGTTGACGACTTTTTGCCTTGTAATCATATTGATAAAAAGTTCAAAGATTTGCTAGAAAATATTGTTTCTCTTACTTTGAACTTTAATTGATTGCGTAGTAATCTTTTGATTAAATGTCTCTTTTAATTGTTGTTTAACAAGAACGATTGTGTTTTTGTTTGAGTTTGTTTTTTAATTATATATTATTTGAACAGAACATATTTTATTAAACAAGTACATAGTACATAGTCATATTATACATAGTTTGTACAAAGTATTATACCATGTGGTTTTTAAGGAAAGTTATACTAAACACGTAAAACAATATTTGATTATCAAAGAGTGAAGAAATAAGTAAAAATAGGTAATTAAGATTGTTGTGTATGATTATGAACGCTTAAGAATAGTTGACGTGCCTCCAATGCCGTTTTTATGTATTTAGCCAAATTAATTAGTAAAGCTTCATTATTTGTAGACATGAGAGCATTGAACTTAAAAACAGATGGTTTTTTATAGTAATACTCAGTTATATATTGTTTTCTGATTTTTTCGAAGGCTTTACAAATACAAATAAAATGATAAACGTCCTCAATGTCATGGGATGTGCAACACATACAAAATCTCTCATTTCGAGGTATAGCATTCTGGGTGTAACGCCCTGTCTGTATTCTTAGAGAATGTGCCGATAATCTCATTCTCGACAAAAAGAATCTAAGATTTGGCGGCAAAATGTCTAAGTATTGTTCATACTCAAAATAAGGTTTAAAATATCTTAGCTCTGAAAGAGATGAACTAGACTCAAGGGAACATTGCCATTCTTGTATAAAACATTCAATGACTCTGTTTTTGAAAAGTTTTGGAAACGATTTAAGGCAGATTGTTGGTGTATTTGTAAAAGCAATCGAATTATTAAAATGATAATTTACACATTTGTAATCTCTTTTTAATTCAATGGATTGTTGCCAGTTTTCCTTCTTAATTACATTCAAAGGGTCAATTAACAAACTTTGGCTATCACAGGGATTAAGAGTGTTGATGCAAATTAACACCAATCTGCCACGTTTGCACCATATGTTCTAGTCACACCCTTTATTGTTTAGCCAATCGAGAGATAGAGTAATTAACCATCGGCAATCTGAGGTCCTTTAAACATATGAAAGATCTCCACAAACCTGTGTCCCTCGTTATTTAGTAAGCGTTATTTGAATGTAGTTTCAACAGGTGAAAAAAATGGACTGGGACTGTTTTCATAGCCCTTAATATTTGGATACGATATATCATCAAAGGTAGGCTGACAGAGAACCTCATATAACAACTAATTCTCTATTTAAGGTACTTTATTTATACGACAAATTTCAATTTTAAGAAAAAATATATACTTATTGGAGAAACATAACCTCTACACATTATTGACAAAAATGCTGATGTTTGTTCTATCTTATTTAAAATCCGTAAATCGAACTTAATGCAAATTTGTAATAACATTCTAGAAACATGTGTTCCATTCATTCTTTCTTTCCATCAACCAGCCGATTAACACATTTTTGATCTGTCAAAGCATTTATTTCAGACAAAAACATATACTTATTTGCCTTTTTTTCACACGGATTGTCATGTTTTAACTGAACTGCGGTGCGCTATTCGGGTCTCATTAAATTCAATTTAATCTAATTTCCTTTTATAACGAGGCTTGGCAACAGCCAACAACAAATCTTTCTGTTGATGTTTTCGTATGTAAATCTCTGATTTTGGTACATGAAGCTTATACATTTCAAAATCCAATCGATAGCGATCGTTTTCTTTGCCTTTGCCCACATTCTTCTTTCGAAATTAATACCCGGAAGTGAAGGTATTCCGAATGTGGCCCGATTTTTCAAAGGGAGACAAACCACGTTTCTGAAAAGGCCTATAGTAAACCGTTTAAAAGATAAACAATTATATAAGTTCTGTCCCGTGAAATAATCCACATGGTTAGAGTTACTCGGGCTCAGGCTATTGAATTCATCAACAATTATATCATGTGAAGCAAGTAAGGTACCTTAAGGAGTAATCGTATCAAGGTGCAAGGAGAACAAATCCATGACTATCTACACCCAAATCATCTTAACCAAAAGTAATGATTGTTTCACAATACACACTTTTTCGGGATTTCAAGATAATAAATGAATATGGTCATTTTTAAAGATGAGGACTGTTCAAATCTTCTTTTTAATTCTTATTATAATTAAAACCCAATCTTTGGGATAGTCTCAAGTCTCAAATAACCCTTTGATTCAAACGTTCTCAAAAGTAAGTTATTTCTATATACATGTGCAATAATGTCTCTTTATCGATTGAATATTATTCATTTTTTACCAAAGGATGTGTTACCGAAGGGGCAGTTACAAGCGAGACCAAATTCACCATCAAACGAGACATTGGCCAGTGTTATTCTGCATGTTCTACACCTAAATACAAGTATTTTGGAGTAAAGGTAAACACCGTTTTGGACATCGTCAAAATAAAGTTCTCTGACGAATTGATAACCATACTTCTATACATTGCAAATAGATCCATTGATATCTCTTTGACTTGCAACTTGGTATTTGATTGTCATAATGTAATTCTAAACACATCGTTGCAAACCGAATTAGCAATGAACATTTAGGTTCTTTGTTCTATGATAGGCCTTTCTTCATTAAGCCACAAACCACATAGTTCAAAATAGTTCTAGATCATTATCAAATTGAAGAGCGAAACAAAAAAAAAAAAAGAATTAAACCAAAGAAAAAAACAAAACAAAACAAAACAAAACAACAACAAAACAACAACAACAACAACAACAACAACAACAACAACAACAACAACAACAGCAGCAGCAGCAGCAGCAGCAGCAGCAGCAGCAGCAGCAGCAGCAGCAGCAGCAGCAGCAGCAGCAGCAGCAGCAGCAGCAGCAGCAGCAGCAGCACAACAACAACAACAACAACAACAACAACATAAGGCAATACACACAAACACAGTTTGCCAAAAATAGTAACATTTTTAAGGTGAAGGTCATTTTGAAGCGAGGCTTGCGAGTAAACAAACCGATTCCGACGTACTACACAGTACCAAAATGATCTGTGTCTCCTAGATACAGCGTGCGGACACCTTTCGGTGCCGAGATTTCAACTAATTTTAATGTCCTGTCTCAAGAGGGTTTCAAGTTTAAGCATTTGGCAGCGTTTTATATATTCTTATCTGTGTGAATACTAACCCATTCACCTGATTGGAACTGTCCTTTGATGATTCTAGAAGACCTCAATTGCCTTATTATAAGTCAATCAGCTAGACAAAATGAGCAACCTAATCATTATCTATATTAAATAATTTATTTGCCTGTACCATGCTCTAAATAATCCAGAAGCATGTGTATGTAATTTGTTTGTCAAAAGCACTTCCATTGAATATATATGATTATAGAAAGCTTCTACCAGACTGGTGCTTGGATGAAGGCGGTCTTCGGGTTTCATTTGAAAAGTCTAGACAATTCAATTGTTGCCCAAGGGATTGGTAGTTTTCTATACTAGTAGCGTTTTATTAAAATGTCGTACAATATAAATCTACCTGCAGGATTCTTTTTGAACAAACAAATGTAAAGCCACATGAGAGTCAGTGGAAATTCTTTTTTTGTAAGAACAAAATTTGATGAAACTAAGGGACTGTGTGGTAAACTCAAACTCGGTAAATATGTTTCAAAAAGTAAGAAGCTCTTTTGGACTAAATGTGGCCCTAAATGCACGACTCGTCGCCTTATGAATATCATTAGTGAAAACTACAACGTGTTACGGTACAATAATTAATGCAACATGTATAACGTTATTTTGGTTGAAAGATAAGGAAAAAGATCTGTTTTATGATAGAAAATATATCAAATTTTATAACTGTCTATATCATTTCTTTATTTTTTTTTTGGTGTTATAGAAGAAATCTTTCGTAGAACAACCCCTTTACGCAATGCAATTAGGGTGGGCGTTTGTCACGTGACTTTTTGTTTACTCGCAAAACAAGATGGCTGCGAAACCGTGTTTGTGTGTATGAACATGGTCAGGATAATTATAAATCTGTTCTCAAATAAATAGTGGAACTTCTATCGCCTAACACTTAAATATGACATGAAAGCTTATAGACAAAAAATCAGCATATGTTCTAGTGTAAATTTGTTTTAAGAAGTTTAATCCATTTTCTGACATAAGATTTTACGATCCACCAAAGCTAGAAGTAATGAAGTACAAGGTATTTCTCAAATTAGAATGAACCGAAGATTGTTGAGGTTATCAGAAGAAGTCCATTGCATCAAAGGTATAATATACTCGTTTTGCTACACTGGTGTAAAACAAACCATGTCAAGTACTATAGTAACTAGTTAATAAGTAGTTATACGTCGCTGTTCCGCAGTCCTTCCCCAGTATCCCAAGCGTGTATACATATATATTTGAAGACAAAGTTTGGCTCTACGTCGGGGTGGGGTCCAAATTAAGAGAAGGTTTGGCAATTGCTGAGATATGGATGAAAAAGATCCATGGTAAAATGATAAAAACTATACATAAATATCCCAAACCCACCAGCATTTTTGTTGCTTTTATAGGTAACTGATGGAGCCAGTGACAGGATTGTATGCACATGTATTAATATTTGGGAGCATGCTGTAACATCATGTGGTATGGATTCTAAAGATCAAGGGGAATTCTCATTTGGAGGAAACTCAGCGATGGCATTGTATAAACTTGGTAATGTCAATGTTTATCCATTTCATATATATTTCTTCACTCCGATAATCTCAATGACTTTCACGTTGATGGTATAGAAAAGAAATATGTCCTAGCTTCGTGGTATATACCCGGGAGGGTACAACACAAAAGAAAGACATCAAAATATTGCTTCTGCAGCAGACAGTTAAACAAAAAATCTCAGGGAAAAGAAAAAAATGTTTATTATAAAACTCACTTTTGTCAGAGTTAGGATTTAGACGCGCCTTCGGTATGCATTGGGTTCGCAGAATAAACTACCAGTATTACGTTTTGCATGGATAATTTAACCAATTAACATCACTTACCTATTATTCTCCGTATACTTTCAGCATCACCTTGGCCAGTGTCCATACACAAGAATATGTCCTGGAATGATAGAACTACAAATTGTTTTAGTTACTACGATCCCACCAATTTTAAGTTTGGATGGCTAAGGTGCAATCAGACATACGCATACCTGTGCTCTCCAAGTACTTATCATGTTCTCTTTACTTATGCATTTTACAATAATCGTAAAATAAATTCTTACCACTTAGAATAATCACTCTCGATTCTGCTTCCTAGATACAGAATTAGTACTCACACTGAATGTGGATAAATGAAAGGTTATAAGGCGGAACCCGCTTCTTACGGGATTCGAAACCTCGTTTCCCAAGGCCGACGCTCTACCCTGGACAACTGTCCTCCATGTTTTGTTCTCAAATCAACATAATTGACGGGGTTTAGAGAAGTTAAATATTCTCGTTTTTATTTCATTTAAAATGTGTTCATGCAAGTTATTTCACCATTTTGAATACGCATGATCGTTGTTATATCGATAAATTGGCATATCAAGAGTAAAATTGCTGGCGCCTGTGATATGCCTGATACATGATGTGGTACAAGAAAAATGTGGGACGCAGTGTTAGTCTTCTTTGATTAATTGATGTTTTGCATAATCTCAGCAATGAGACTTGCTCGGAGATATAGTAGTACAGGGCTTTACAATAGTATTTTGTCACACTTCTCAGTGTCACAGTTGGTCACTACAAAGTTCAACTCGATAAAGCTCCGATTATTTCTGAATTCTGAATTCATTTAGGTCCTTGTGTTGCAAAGCTATACTACACATCTAAGCTTCTACGAAAAATTAGAGTTACCATGTCTACTCACATCAACCAGAAACAAAAAGCAGACAACGTTAGCAGTAATAAGTCGTTTTTCCACACGTTTGAACTATTTTATTACGACATCTGTAGAACATAATAGTAATTAGTCATTTGAAGAGAAGAAACACTTATGTTATTTCTGTTCACAGCGGGTGATATTTATAAGACGCAGAACCCGATCCCGGACCCGAAGCAGGGTTCATGGAGGACAGCTGCAGAGATGTGCTCGGGTAAAGGACAGACCATGTCCCTTTACCAAGAAAACATCGGAAAAATCAATGGGAGCCAACCACTGTGGATGTCATACATTAAGGCCATGTCTATATCCAGTACCGGAGGTAACCAGTATCTATAAATGAACGGCGAATTAAATGATCACAAAATGTTTGAAAATGTTTCCAATATTATAAGACTTCATAGTTTGATGTAGATTTCCTACAATAATTAAAGTTCATAGAAAACATTAAACATACGTCACAGCCTTTTACTTACTGCCAAATTATCTATTTCTTACAGACCGATTCAATCCACGTTACTTCATTATAGGGCACCGATTAATATACATATGATAGAAAAGGCTCATACCAACAGCTACAAATATAATGGACGAAAACAATCATTACAATCAAATTGCATGTAATATAGAGAGAATGAGAGTCTTTATTATGCATACTCGACAAAATCTAGATTTGTTAGCATCAACGATGTTCCAATAGGTTTACGGGCAATTGTTTTCCCAATAGCCTGTCGATATCGAAGTGAATCGATCTATTTAGTGGGAGCAATGAATTGGTTAATTCACATATTTGGTCCAGTGTGACACAGTAGATATGATGGTGGGCTTGTAACTCGGGGTCTTGGGTTCGGGTCCACCGCCAACTCTGGTTTCGTTGGAATGTCCTTGGCAAAACACGTCAGAGCCCTAGCCTAGTACTGGCAAATCCAAGAAAAGTCAATATAACTGTATAACTGTTGACATTGTGTTAGACCACACACAAATATTTACATATTCAGTTCCATTATCAAGAGCGTTAATAACGCATATTTAAATAATGCCAGTTGTTTTGCTATAACGTGTTAACAAGAGACGAATAAGCCAAGTGATAATCAGGATCGGGTCTAGCACCTCGGTGAAGCTATCATCCGTCTGTACGTTGGTCATGGTGCGACCAACCTCAGAAATCCGACTAAGAGGTACATTCCATAATTCAGACAAATGATAGATGTTCTCCTCTCTCAATTATGTAATGTTTTACCGAATGAAAACTTCAAATAACTAAACTGATATGTTCTCTTTGTATCTTACTATACTTCAGGTCAAACACCTTCTAAACATATACAATACGGTTACATAGAAAGTGTAAACGGTGAGCTTGTGCTCAATTTCGGCGAAGACGGCAATAAAGCTAAAGCATTATGTTCTAAAGGTAAAACATGTAGTTTGTCTTTACTTGGAAAACATATGTCGCGTAAGTAAGAAATAAGAGTATCGCATTTTTCTTTTATCATAATTTTAGATTTTAATTGCCATACGGAAATATCAACATTTTACATTGTACACTGTTGCATTCGAACGGTACGTCTGACTTCAATTTAAATTTGATCCCAAGACTACCAATATACAAATAGTTTGCATCGACTCTACTTTCAAATTGACCACAATCTCACATACAGTTGTATTAGTAACCTGTACTAATTTTTCAAACTATATGACTAGAATTTATTGCCATCTGTCGCTCTGCTAAATCAGGATTGGTTAAAGAAACAAAACTTAACATAATTATGGCCACATGCTGCCAGGACAACCAACACTGTTGGATTACTATATTTAGTTTGTTGTCACAAATCATCAATAATACCCAAAGTTTATCTTATCCCATATGAGGGTTATGTCGTATATATTTCGTAAATATCTCGGCATTCCATTTTGATTTTCTAGGAGATAAACCACCTGAAGCCACCACAGTAACAAGCACTGAAGCACGATCAAGCTCCGGTAATAATGCAGTTTATAAATATGTCTGAATCCCTTGCATACTGTCAGAAACACATTGTTCCATGATTCATGTATATTCTTAGTTTTAACACGCATTCATTTATTGATATGTGAACATTTTAATATTTCGGATAGTTCAATGCAATATAAATGCGTTAATGTTCTATTTCGATTTGATTCCAAACTATGAATACACATATATAGTCTGCACTCACTCTTTTTTAAACTCTAGGATAATGATACCGATACACCAGTATGAACAGCGTATTTTCAGATAATGCATACAGTTGTGTAAGCTTCCGGGAATATGATTTCAAACCACGGGTCTTAAATCAGGGGTTTTTATCGTTATTCCAAAACCCGACATTCCGTTAAATTACACAGTTTTCCATAAAGTTCAATGTCACGACAGCCTTTTGGATTCCAAATTAAGCAAGAGTAGCAATACAACTTCCCAGATTTAAAGGCCTAGTCTTCTTCCCAATTCATTAAAAAAAGGCTCTAAGAAACTCTGATCGCCTGTCTCTTTGTCGTAAGTCAAGTTCACAAATTGGTTATGAAAACAAAACCTGAAATAAATTTGGTTATACAGTACACTATCAGGAGAACCAAGACTTAAAATTATTATATTCAGTTTGTTGTCACAAATCGTCAGTATTACCGAACGCTTGGTTCATCGTATAGGAGTGTTATTTATCAAATAAATACCTTGCCCTTCCGTTTTAATTTTCTAGGAGATGTATACTCTGATACCACCATAGTTTCAAACACTGATGCAGGATCAAACAGTGGTAATAATACAGTTCGTAAATAAGTTCGAGTCCGTATCCAATTGTAGAGTCAAAAAACCTTCGCACCAATAACAGGCTACATGTAAATGTTGTTTACATCAGTTTAAACAACGCAATTTACATTATGCATGGTACTATACAATTGGATAAGTATTTTATTCATAGAACGCAAAACAAGTGTTTGATCCGTGACAATTGTTTTCCTCTATGCATGGTAAGCGGTTAGAGTATTAGCTTTTGAAAGAATGATAGAGAAATAAGACAGACGGCAGAAAAGGACAGCAAAAAAAAAAAAAAAAAAAGAAGAATGAAGGCTATGGTTTATTGTTTTTAATGTACTTCTATTTCTGCACTATAATAATTGTGTATAATGATATTTGAACATCGATGCGGACAACACAATATCCGATAGTGTATACCGTTGTACACGTATTAGTAACCTGTTTCGTGATTTCAGTCTACATGGCCGACATTAATCGTCATCTGTAGTTTTACTGTAAGCTATATCCACGAGTGGTTATTGAATCAAGGCTTACGAATGTTAGGGCATACACTGGCATGGACACCAATTCTTTGGTATTCCTTTACTAGTAATCAAGTGTGTTGAAACATGTTTGCAGTGTTGCCCAAGACTGTATCATCTGAGATGAGTGTTATTTCGCAAGGTTATATAATCGTACTCTTTCCATTTTGTTTTTCCAGAAGATTCAAGCCTTGATGATCCCACCGATACAAACACGGAGGCAAGATCAAGCAACGGTAATAATAAATTATCCACGATCCGTAACCGATCGTTGAACCTTTAACTGAAACACAACGATTTAACTCATTAAACGCATAGTTGTGATTCAAATCACACAGAATAGTAAAATGATATGTTAATCGAATATAAGACGCATTTTATTCTATCATTTAACCCATAGCCAGTGTGTTGTAAACATACGCAAATTATAATATAAAAGTTCAACACTGTCGTTTTTGGCACAAAGGTTACGACATACTAACAGATTACTTTTTCGCGCTGTCATACTTCGATTGTGGAACAAACTTAACTCTTCAGGGGATGTGGGTTACACAAAATTAACATATGTTGTAAACCATGTTTTCTTAGAACTGGTGCCAATAGATTTCATCAGAAAGAATATTTAAAAACAATTCAACACGTTCTAATTATTCAGACATAATATGTAGATTTCGTTATTTTCTTATCAGCTATAGGAAAAAACCGCGACGTTTTATTCTTCACGAGAATTAGATATAGCTTTCGTTATTTCCCCATGTGTATTTTTTTTAATTTTTTAATTGTTTTAGTTGGGGTATATATTGAACGGTAGGTACGTCTGACTTTAATTTAAATTTGATCCCAATACTATCTATCTATCTAGTCCTCATCGCGCTGATTTGCACATAAGGCCTTAACCAGAGTTCGCAAATGTAGTCGGTCCCTCGCCCATGTCTGAACTTGACCCCAGCTCCAATTTTCTTTCCTCATCTCCTTCTCAACTGATCTACGCCAGGTTACTTTGGGCCTGCCTCTTGGTCGTCGACCAATGGGTGTCCATCTAAGGGCTACTCTTGGAATAGCTGACTCTTCCATTCTATGTACATGGCCAATCCAGCGCCATCTTCTATGTTTGATATCCATGGAAAGAGGAGTTGTGCCTGTTCTATGATGGAGGTCTGCATTGGTGATCGTGTTTGGCCAGAAGATTTGGAGAATCCGTCTAAGGCACCTTCTCTGAAAGACATCCAGCTTGTGACAAATGGACTTTGTGACTTTCCAGGACTCAGATCCATAAAGCAGTACAGCAAGGACATTAGTCTTGAATGTCCGTAACTTGGTAGTGAAGGAGAGTTTTGGAGATTTCAAAATGTTCCGTAGGGCTGCACAGGCTCCTCTTGCTTTAGACATTCAGGTGTTCACATCTTCCTCTGAGTTGCCATCACTTTTACCCCCAGATACACAAAGTCTTCCACTTCTTCAATGGCACTGTCATTGATGGTGACTGGGTTGTTTGTCTTTGCATTTAATTTCATAACTTTTGTCTTGTTTGAGTTGATATTGAGTCCAATCTGTTTCCCTAGAGCGTCTAGCTTCTGGGTCTTCGTCTGTATGTCTTGGTGACGTTGCGCCAGTAAAGCAATATCATCTGCAAAGTCAAGATCCTCCACCGTTTCTGTAAAGGTCCATTGAAGACCCCGACTGCACCTTCGGTAGTTTTCCTCATAAGCCAGTCTATACACAGTGAAAATAGTAGAGGGGACAACATAAATCCTTGCTTCACCCCTGTTTTAATCTCAAAGTTATCGGTGAGTGATGTGCCGCAGATCACTTTTGCACTAAATCCTGTATACAACATCTTGATTAGCGAGGAAATCTTGTCTTGGATCCCATATTGGGCTAAAATCCTCCACAGTGCTGGCCTATTCACACTATCGAAGGCCTTTTGGAAATCTATGAAGTTAGCATAGACTGTAGCATTCCACTCGTGGCTCTGTTTAATTATCTGACGAAGCGCAAATATCTGTTCGGCACAGGACTTAACTTTCCTGAAACCCGCCTGATTTTTTCTCAGAAGCTGATCTATGCTAGCCGATATTCTGTTTAGGAACACTCTGCTTAAAATCTTGCTTGTCACTGACAACAGCATTATTCCTCTACAGTTGTTGCAGTCTGTAAGGTCCCCCTTCTTTGGCAGCTTGACAATGAGTCCCATCTTCCAATCATCTGGCGCTGTCTCAGAGATCCAAACTTTCCTCAAAATATTGGTTAGTAGTGTAGGAGTCTTGTTGTCCTCCGCTTTCAGTAACACCGCTTGTACTCCATCTATTCCAGACGCTTTTCCACTCTTGAGCTTCTTGATGGCAAGTCTGATCTCATGCACTGATGGTGGTTCTGTGTTGATGTCAAGTGGAACTTCTGCAGGTTGAATCTCTGCCTCAGCAGTAGGGTCCTCTCTGTTCAACACTCTTTCGAAGTGACCTTTCCAACATTTAAGCTTTGCTTCATCACTGGAGAAGACTTTTCCCTGCTGATTCCTTACTGGAGTATCTGTGGACGTAAATCCTCCTGTCAGGGTCTTGGTGATTTTATACAAAGTGCCCATATCCTGGTGTGCAGCTGCGTCTTCAGTCTCTGTGGCCAGGTTGTCTATGTAATTCATCTTGTCTAATTTGGCTTGTCTTTTGACATCTTTGTCAAGTGTTTTATAGTTATCTTTCAACTGTTGTTTGATACGTTCTGACTTTGCTTGTAACAGCTTCTTTTAAACTTCCTTCAACTCATTGATCGTTTCCCATGTCCGTGCCGATATCCACTGTTCCTTTTTCCTCTTTGCTGTGCCTAGAATTCTTTTTCCTGCTCCTAGAATTGCCTGATTGAATGCATCTATATCCAATTCCTGTTGGTCAGTCAGAAGGTTAAATCTATTTCTAAGTTCAACTTGAAAACTACGTTTGACAATTGGGTCCTTGAGCTTTGCAGCATCTAGGCGTGGATTCCTTTGTTCTCCCCTCTTTGCTTTTCTCAGCTTCAACTTCAGCTTGGCGAAGACAAGGTTGTGATCGCTGTTTACATCTGCTCCTCTCATTGCTCTGACATCTTGTAAGCTGCCTCTCCAGCGTCTATTGATCATGATGTGGTCAATCTGATTGTTGGTTTTGTCCGTCTTGTGATTTCCATGTCCATTTGTGGATATCTTTGTGCGGAAATAAGGTGCCTCCAATAACCAGGTTGTTTTCTTCACACAGTTCTACCAGTCGCTCGCCATTATTGTTCCTTGTTCAACATCCGTGTGTGCCCATAGTAGATTCCTTACCTGTATTATCTTTTCCTACTTTAGCATTTAGGTCTCCTAAAACAAGACGGACATCATGCCTTGGTGTGGATCTAACTGTCTCCTGTAGTTTGTCGTAAAAAGCTTCTTTTTCAGCATCCTCAGCCACTTCCGTAGGGGCATAACAAACAATCACTGTAAGTTTTGCATATGAAGAGTTGAATTTTGCTGCCATGAGTCTTTCGCTGATAGGTTTCCACTCAATCAGACTTTTGTGTGCTGTTTGTTCCATAATCAGTGCTACTCCTCTGTCATGTTGGTCATCTGATCTCCCTGAAAAAGCTATTGTATGACCTGTAGCTAGTTGCCTTTTTCCGGTGCCTGTCCATCTAGTTCCACTTAACCCTAGCAAACTGATGTTGTAACTGGTCATTTCCTTCACCACTTGAGCTTGCCGTCCAGTCTGGTAGAGAGTTCCAACATTCCAGCAGCCCACTCTTCGTGTTGTCTTTGGTCCAAGGATGTTGGCTATCGGGATGTCAGCTTCGCGGTGGGTTTGACTGCCATCCGTACTAGTTCCAGTTGCCTGGCGTGCGTCCATCCTTATCCCTGCATTGTTGATTTCTCTTGTTTTGGTTTCTGTAGCTTGCTGTTTTTTTACGTGACGGGGGTGCTGGCCCTCCGCACATCCCTCCTCCTTTCGCATCCGGGCTTGGGACCGGCCATGGCGGAGTTGATCCCAAGACTACGAATATACAAATAGTCTGCATCGACTCTTCTTTCAAATTGACCACAATCTCACATACAGTTGTATTAGTAGCCTGTACTAAGTTTTCAAATTACACGTTTAGAATTTATTGCCATCTGTCGCTCTGCTAAATCAGGATTGGTTAAAGAAACAAAACTTAACATAATTATTGCCACATGCTGCCAGGACAACCAACACTGTTGGTTTACTATATTTAGTTTGTTGTCTCAAATCATCAATAATACCCAAAGTTTATCTTATCCCATATGAGGGTTATGTCGTATATATTTCGTAAATATCTCGGCATTCCATTTTGATTTTCTAGGAGATAAACCACCTGAAGCCACCACAGTTACAAGCACTGAAGCACGATCAAGCTCCGGTAATAATGCAGTTTATAAATATGTCTGAATCCCTTGCATACTGTCAGAAACACATTGTACCATGATTCATACTTCAGTGCTTATGTGAACCCAAACTAACACAAGAGGTGTTTTGTTATTCTGACATTTTGAGAGAAGAAAAATCAAGCATTATGCTTGATTAAACCCCAATGGATTGAAAACTGAAGAAAAAGGTATTCTACATCTTTTAACAAGACGGGAGTCTCGTGTATATTCTTAGTTTGAACACGCATTCATTTATTGCTATGTGAACATTTTAATATTTCGGATAGTACAATGCAATTTAAATACGTAAATGTTCTATTTCGATTTGATTCCAAACTATGAATACACATATATAGTCTGCACTCACTCTTTTTTAAGCTCTAGGATAATGATACCGATACACCAGTATGAACAGCGTACACTACCCAGATTTACAGGCCTAGGCTTCTTCCCAAATTCATTGAAAAAAGGCTCTAAGAAACTCTTATCGCCTGTCTCTTTGTCGAAAGTCAAGTTTACAAATTGGTTATGGAAATAAAATCTAACATAAATTTGGTTATACACTATCAGGAGAACCAAGATTGATCCGTGACAATTGTTTTCCTCTTTTGCATGGTAAGCGGTTAGAGTAGAAGCTTTTGAACTTTTATTCTATCATTTAACCCATAGCCAGCGTGTTGTAAACATACCCAAATTATAATATAAAAGTTCAACACTGTCGTTTTGGGCACAAAGGTTACGACATACTAACAGATTACTTTTTTCGCGCTGTCATACTTCGATTGTGGAACAAACTTAACTCTTCAGGGGATGTGGGTTACAAAAAATTAACATATGTTGTAAACCATGTTTTCTTAGAACTGGTGCCAATATATTTCACCAGAAAGAATATTTAAAAACAATTCATCACGTTCTAATTATTCCGACATAACAAATAGATTTCGTTACTTTCTTATTAGCCATTGGAAAGAACGACATCGTTTAAATCTTCACGAGAAATAGATATAGCTTTCGTTATTTCCCTATGTGTATGAATGATTCTTCTTTATTGTTTTAGTTGGGGTATACATAGGGGTATCCGTTGCTATTATTCTGGCAGCTGTAGCTAGTGCCGTAGCAATCATCATCTGGAAACGAAGGTTGGTATTTAAAACTTGAATATATTTATATAATGTATGATACGCACCCGGTGGTATCAGCACTCAAATATATCAATTATATATCGAAAGTTGCTAAAATGCGAAGGATATTTGCTCAAAATAAGTTAGAATTCCCATTAATCCGCCATTTTGAAACTCATTGTTTCGTAAAGACACAATATACCTCGCGTCCTTATCCCAAAATGCTTGTATCGGTAAGAGCTCATCTTTGTGTTGTTATATAACCCATAGGCAAAGACCGGCGGATACAAAAGAGAAAGTTGACAATTCGACTGGGAACCTGGCATATCAGCACTCGGACACCGTTGTTGACAGTCACAACAATAGAGGATATATTGAAATAGACCTAAATGAGACCACTAGCGGAGACTATGAAGCCGTGCATGACGGCTCGGCTTTCCCAAATAAGCCACCTAGCCCAAACACTAATACCAGCAAGCGAGAGACAAACTTTAAGATGAGTGAATTATTGGACGCGAAAAACAATGGTTATTCGTATGCAAAGGAAATAGGAACAAATAATGGAGACGACACAAGTGGAAGTGACCCATACCATACAGTGGGCGGAGAAA
The DNA here is from genome assembly GCA_947846245.1 of Cerastoderma edule. Taxonomy (NCBI): domain Eukaryota; kingdom Metazoa; phylum Mollusca; class Bivalvia; order Cardiida; family Cardiidae; genus Cerastoderma; species Cerastoderma edule. Next base: position 28,251,782 of record OX401409.1, read on the forward strand.
CCGAAGGGAACAGCCAATACGACCATTTGACGGGACCCAATGGACATGTGACAAAGACTGACGGAAAGATACATGATGTCGATGAAGATCACATGTACGATAAAACAGAAGTAGAGAACACTGACTATGATCACATAACAAGCGGACCTATTTCAGCTAGTAATACGGCTGGTGTTCAAGATTACGACACCACATCGAATGTCAAGGCTAAACGTGGCCAACATTCTACGAGAGGGATTAACGGACCAGCTAATACAGTTGAAATTAATGATTACGACACCACATCAAATGTCAAGGCTAAACCTGATCCAACTTATGACCATGCTGGTGTGTAAGGGAAGTAGTCCGCGTGATAAATAAATGATACTGCGAACAATTTCACAAATGTGGAGGTCTAAATATATTTCAAGAAAATGCAAAAAATGCATAACAGGTTTTCATTAGAATTCATAAAGCCCTTTTGTAAATATGTTTTTTTAAAAAATCTTTAGTAGGAAAAAACGTATATGTAAAATATGCGACTTACGTTATACGTAATATGCTCTAATTATGTTCCAGGGTACCGTTTTACTAAACAGTTTTTGCTTAAGATTTGCGTACGTCTAACGTAACAACAATTCCTCTTATTTCAATATTGAGCAAAGCAATATTGCAAAGTGACACATAATTGGAATCGTCTCTCCGAGACGCTTCCAATTACGTGTCACATTGCAACATTGTACTTTCATTGACGATACTTTCCATGTATATCAGTGATGACTTACGCAAACATGTTCCTTAAGTTATTTAATTTAAAACGGTACCCAGAGATCCCCGAGATGTTTATCAATGATTAAGAGTGACCATGTGAAAGACTAGAAAAACTGTTCGAGATAACGAACTCGACACCACGTTCGCATGCAAATGCTAGTCTAAATGTTTGTAAATTGTAATGATGAGGAAGTTTGAATGAAGTATCAAGGAGATACTTAACTGAGTTAGACGATAGTAGCTTATCTTCGGTTGAACTGTGGTTCCAAGGTGTTGTCGAAGAACAGCTGAAATCGATTACACGACGTTCGGGTGACAGAGGTGTAAAATAAAGGGTTGCCATTGAGATATCCTCACCATATCCGTTTCACAGGCAATGGTGGGTTAAAAGAACGTTAGAATTGGTCACAAACTCGCATCCTATCTTGCCACATTTAGCAGAAACTGTAAATAAGTCTTTATAAAGTTCAATGCGTGTAAGACATACATGGCACATTCGAGTTGGTATTTGCACTATTTACACAGTATCAAAGTTTCATTCATTTCATAACTGTCGTATGAGACAAGATGGTTCCATGGTGAGGTACACAGTGCTTTGCCATGAGAATACGGTTTTGATAAATGTTATTTGGACCATGTTATTGATATGATAAAAAGCAAAGTCGTCCGTATTATGTTAAGTGTTTAGCTTTCAAATAAAGTATTTAATTTCATAATGAAGAGGTTTATATAATGTTTTTTCCCTCCCTCCCTCCCTCCCTCCCTCCCTCCCTCCTCCCTCCCTCCCTCCTCCCTCCCTCCCTCCCTCCCTCCTCCCCCTCCCTCCCCCCTCCCTCCCTAACGCACACACTCACACGCACGCACACACCCCCGCACACACACACGCACACACTCACGCACTCTCGTTTTCCCTCTCTCACTCTCGTTTTCTCTCTCTCTGTCGCTCAATTTCTCTCTCTTGCGCGCGCTCGATCGCTCTCTTTCTCTCCAAATAAATTCATTATCTTTTGATATATATATATATATCTTAAATCGACATTACAAAGCTTCAAATACGTATTTCTCCTTTTAATTTTTAACAACCTTTTAGTTTTGGAACGCAGATATTGAGTTGTGTGTCAACTAGACACACTTTAACAAAATAATTCCCCTTAGGTTATGTTTTTTATCTCATTTTGACCATGATAAATCCCTGTGGCATTATATGGGGCATATCTTTTAAACTAGAAAGAGAGAATGAAATAATGTAAACACATGTACAGCAAAACACTTGTGAGACCCATATGATGATGTATCCGGGAATACCACCGTTTAAGACCATTGTTAATATGGTATTAATAAGCTCTGTCTCTACCACAAGATTATGAAGGGGTTTATACATAAATGTATCAGTAACCTAGTTTTATGTAACTCTTTATATCTCTGATGTTATTATATCTGCAAAAGCTATTTTATTCTTGAAATATTTATGGTAGAATACCTATAATCCAACATTTTGAAATAATTTAACTCTTTCGTCGGATTACTTCGGCTGTTCTCGGTATTCATCGGTCGTGGCCGAAACTATTCGGTGTCAAGCGAATAGTTCTGGCACCGACCGATATATACCGAAAACGGCCGAAGTATTCCGATGCATGAATGAATTTCAAAATGGAGAATAATGAGTATTCTACCTTAATCCTAAATATGTGAGATCTTTGAGTCCGTTTAAGAACGATTATGGTCATCAAACAACTAAGCTAACCAAGGGGCTAAGTAAGTAGCCATCTTTCATCAGTTGAAAAGTAACAGCTCTTGGTTTCCTTCACTTCTATTCATTGCTCCCCTTTCGTCCTTATATCTATAGCTTGAAATCCCTTCCTTTCTCCTAGAATTAGTTTCAATGCCAAAACATCAAGCCGTTTCCATACTAATGTTATGTTCTAACCGTTCTTCTATCATTGGTTTGGGCGCTAATTATGCCTACAAAAACCTTTGCAAACGGGTCTCATATTACACTTTAAGTGAAAAGAACAGTTCAATATCGGACAAACATTAATACACGGAAGTTACAATACGTAATCACATGACTTGATTCGAGGTTATAACATTATATCCTGTAAGAGTGTTGTACAAAGTAGCTTGGCCAAGTGGTTACAAAAGGAAGTTTGTGCAAACATCCTCGAAGATGAACTAGACTCGTTACTTATATAAAACTTGTAACATGTCTGTCTGTCTGTCTGTCTGTCTGTCTGTCTGTCTGTCTGTCTGTCTGTCTGTCTGTCTGTCTGTCTGTCTGTCTGTCTGTCTGTCTGTCTGTCTGTCTGTCTGTCTGTCTGTCTGTCTGTCTGTCTGTCTGTCTGTCTGTCTGTCTGTCTGTCTGTCTGTCTGTCTGTCTGTCTGTCTGTCTGTCTGTCTGTCTGTCTGTCTGTCTGTCTGTCTGTCTGTCTGTCTGTCTGTCTGTCTGTCTGTCTGTCTGTCTGTCTGTCTGTCTGTCTGTCTGTCTCTGTCTGTCTGTCTGTCTGTCTGTCTGTCTGTCTGTCTGTCTGTCTGTCTGTCTCTGTCTCTGTCTCTGTCTCTGTCTCTGTCTCTGTCTCTGATCTGTCTGTGTATCTGTCTGTGTATCTGTCTGTGTATCTGTCTGTGTCTGTTTCTATGTCTATGTCTGTGTCTGTGTCTGTGTCTGTGTCTCTGTCTCTGTCTCTGTCTGTGTATCTGTCTGTGTATCTGTCTGTGTATCTATCTGTGTCTGTTTCTATGTCTATGTCTATGTCTGTGTCTGTGTAAGTGTCTGTGTCTATGTCTTTGTCTATCTCTTTGTCTATCTCACCTCGGAATGTATCAAAAATAAACACTTACTTAACAGCGTCAGTGATGTATTAAATACATAATAGAAACGAAATCAATGTTGGTTTATTGACTTTAAGTACAGTCATTACTTGGGGGTAGGAACACTGATTCACTTAAGAAATCATTAATGTCCTTAGTGTTTATAGTCATATTCGGCTGCACAATGAAATGAAAAATGGACTTATATTTCATTAGAACAGTTTTACCTCTTTGTGTTTTAATTTTAGGTGAGACATTTTTCTAATAATTATATAATTCATGAAAACGAAATCGCATTGTTGAACAACTGTTTTTATCGCTTGTATCAAACATTGTAAAGGCCATGATCACCAATCTTTCATACATTGGTGGTAACAATCGTTGAGATGGGTTCTGCGGTGGTCTAGTGGTTAGCGTCGGGGACCTGAGACTGGTTTGATCCCCGAAGTGGACCAATTATTGCACCGCGGAGTGTCCTTGGGCAAGACACATTTCCTAGTCTAGTATTGGTAGGAAACCAGGGAACATGTACAATAGTACTCAAAAATGAGTCCTGTACATTAATAGGAAGAAGAAAAAGATGAACTGAAACGTTGCGTTTTTAATATGGATAAAAGGATTGGCACCAGCTGAGTCTAGATTGCTCGCCGCAATCCACCGTTTTAATGTAACTTTTTCTCTTTGTTTCAGTTGCTCAGAGTAAATTTGTAACAGATAACGTGGGTACATGGACCGACATGGCAGAGAACTGTGACTTGTCTAAGCCTGCGGTAGATATTGAAGGGGACATCTTTAAGGCAAGGCCCCACTTGGCGTACTCTACACTACAGGATGGGGTTCGTATATGGGTTGGCTATGTGAGAGAGTATCGAATATTACAGCTAAAAGGTTAGTCAAGCAAACGAACTGGCTGCCGAACTCTCGACCTCGGGTTTTCAAACAGGTACATCTTCCTTATTATTTACTTATTTTACATTTGATCGAACGCCCATCATAGGGCAAGTCTGACGCGATTTTAGCGAGTATCAACAGATTCCGTCTAGATAAATAACCGAGATAATAAATGAAATAATCCGCGCAGAAAATCGCAATACACTCCATGACTTACCTATGATGAGCGTTTTTCGATGACAAACAAGAAAGTAACAAGGAAGATGTACCTGTTTGAAAACTCAAATCGAGGGTTCGCTTGCAAATTTCCCCCTCAAATCTGACCCATGTGATTCCCCCATTTTTGATGTTCAGTATAAGATTCCATGTCGAAGTCTCCACATTAACTTGTGAAGTGTCTTGCCATTTGGGCACGTCACTGGAAACAGAGAACCTCACGACTCCATATTAACTTGTTAAGTTTCTTGCCACTTGTTACGTCACCGCCTCACTCTCTACAGCATAGCAACAATCAATAAGGACAAGATGTAACCTCTGTGTTACTGAGCCGACTCTTTAGTTCAGTGGTTATGTCTTGGACTGTCACCCGGGAGAACCGGGATCGAATCAATCCCCACAGGGGACATAAAATCCAAAGTGGATTTTTCTAGCTATGCTTCGTTGCGGACATTGCTCGTAAGATGGGGGCTCGTCCGGGATTGGCCATTGAGCCATTAATTCGTCCGAAATGGACTTACAAGCCGAAATGGCTTACATGTCATCATTAATGATGACTTCTATAAGAGGGGGTGTGTTACGTCACCGCCTCACTCTCTACAGCATAGCAACAATCAATAAGAACACTGGAAACACAGCACCTCTCGACTCCACCTTAACTTGAAAAGGTTCTGCCATTTGGGCGCGTCACTCGAAACACAGCACCTCTCGACTCAACCTTTACTTGTAAAGGTTATTGTCATTTGGGCACGTCACTCGAAACACAGCACTTCTCGACTCCACCTTAATCTGTGTTGTCATTTAGGCACGTCACTGGAAACACAGCATCTCTCGACTCCACATGTACTTGTAAAGGTACTTGTCATTTGGGCACGTCACTCGAAACACAGCACATCTCGAATCAACCTTTACTTGTAAAGGTACTTGCATTTTGGGTACATCCCTAGAAACACAGCACCTCTCGACTCCACATTACCTTGTAAAGGTTCCTATCATTTTGACACGTCACTGGAAACACAGCACCTCACGACTCCACATCAACTTGTAAAGGTTATTGTCATTTGGGCATGCCATTGGAAACACGGCACCTCACGACTCCACATTATCTTGTAAAGGTTCCTGCCATTTGGGCATGTCACTGGAAACACAGCACCTCTCGACTCCACATCAACTTGTAAAGGTTATTGTCATTTGGGCATGCCATTGGAAACACGGCACCTCACGACTCCACATTATCTTGTAAAGGTTCCTGCCATTTGGGCATGTCACTGGAAACTCAGCACCTCTCGACTCCACATCAACTTGTAAAGGTTATTGTCATTTGGGCATGCCATTGGAAACACGGCACCTCACGACTCCACATTATCTTGTAAAGGTTCCTGCCATTTGGGCATGTCACTGGAAACACAGCACCTCTCGACTCCACATCAACTTATAAAGTTTCTTGCCATTTTGACACGTCACTGGAAACACACACCTCACGACTCCATATTACCTTGTAAAGATTATTGTCATTTGGGCACGTCACTGGAAACACAGCACCTCTCGACTCCACATCAACTTGTAAAGGTTATTGTCATTTGGGCATGTCACTGGAAACACAGCACCCCACGACTCCACCTTAACTTGTAAAGGTTCTTATCATTTGGGCACGTCACTGGAAACACAGCACCTCTCGACTCCACCTCAACTTGTAAAGGTTGTTGCCATTAGGGCACGCTCCTGGAAACACAACACATTACGACTCCGCATTTACTTGTAAAGGTTCCTGCCATTTGGGCACGTCACTGGAAACACAGCACCTCTCGACATCACCTCAACTTGTAAAGGTTGTTGCCATTAGGGCACGTCCCTGGAAACACAACACATCACGACTCCGCATTTACTTGTAAAGGTTCCTGCCATTTGGGCACGTCACTGAAAACACAGCACTTCTCAACTCCACCTTAACTTGTAACGGTTCTTGTCATTTGGACATGTCACTGGAAACACCGCACCTTTCGACTCCACATCAACTTGTAGAGTTTCTTGCCATTTGGACACGTCACTGGAAACGCAGCACCTTTCGACTCCACATCAACTTGTAAAGTTTCTTGCCATTTGGGCATGTCGTTGGAAACACAGCACCTCTCACTTCCAAATCAACTTGTAAAGTTTCTTGCCATTTGGACACGTCACCGGAAACACAGCACCTCTCGACTCAACATTTGGGTATGTCACTGGAAACACAGCATCTCGCTATTCTACATTAACTTATAAAGGTTCTTGCAATTTGGGAATGTTACTGGAAACACAGCAACTCTCTGCACAACTCTAAGATATCCAGATTTTTTACGGATATTCTGCTATTCAATGTATTACACGAAATAGGCTGCTGAATATGAAGTTCGTGTAGGTTGGAATTTACAAGTTATGAACTCGCCTACAATGTTTTTAAATGCATCTCAATAATTCTCAGACATCTTTGTCAGAGGCGTGAGCGATGAAGCGTCAAAATTGTCCATTTCACATTTACCTTAACATCTATCTCGCTTTCTTTAAGCGTTCAAATTGGTTCAGGTCAATTTCACATGTACCTTAACATCTATTTCGCTTTCTTGTTTAAGCATTGATGATGTTGCAGTTCTATTTCACATGCATAACCTTAACATCCATTTCGTATTCTTACTTAAGCGTTCTAATTGTTCTCTGTCAATTTTACATGTATGAATTAAACATATATTCTGTTTTCTTGTTTAGGCTGTGCGGATGGGACCGCTGTAAAGGACAACATCGTCAGACAAAAATCTGTCTACAGTCAGGAGCAATGCATGTTTTATTGTGGGGGCCCTGAACAAATCAAATTTGGACTTCAACATGAACAACCTCATCAACAGGTGATAATTCCCTCCCTACTTTGCATTTGTTGAAACGAAGGGTGTGTCCTAAAATTCTTGCAGTCTTATTGGTAACGATACCCTTGTTTAGAAGTAATTGTAACAGATGAAGACCAGAAGAAATCTTCTTTCGATAACACATTTGATATCTGTATGTGTGTATGTATATAGCAGCGTGCCAGCAATAATTCAGATATTTTGCGATACCTGAGTTAGTATCAGTAGATGAAGGATTCAAACCTTACAGCATACAGTTATAGGTAGTAATCATTATTCCTTAATCCCCACGATAGATTTCCTTTTCTGATGAGCTCAAATCTACTGGTACGTGGGTGAAATTTTACAAAACATTTTATGCTTAAAGCTTGCGTATGTTCAATCAGTATTCCCTTTTATTTCAAAATCTGACAAAGCAATACTACAAAGTGGAGTAAGTACGTCTGTTATCGGACAGCGTTTATTATCGGACAGCCGTGGGTAATTCTAGAAAAATCCACAATTCAATGCAAATCGAGGTCGTTATCGTCTTTAAATTATTAAAAGAAACTCAACAGTCTCACAGTTAAGATCCTTCCAATTATACTTAGGACACAATGACGTAATACAAATGTCATCTTTGATGACAGGCAACTATGCTGCCGCCTTCTTTTCCGAATCGGAAAATTTCAAACCACATAGGCTTTTTAAAGGTGTCCGGCCAAAGTGGTAAATGTATTTGAGTATAAATTATTTGGTTTTCAACCATGGTTTTCCAATACAGCGGAATATGTTTCTGTGCTTTTAAGATATATTTCAACAATTTAGAAACTTTAAACCCCATTTTTTTCCTGAAAAAAAAATGATACCCTCAATAACAGTTATCAGTACTTTCATGTGAGGGTAACATCCGACATCAGATCCGTCTTCAAGGGTTATTCTTGGTGTGTATCAATTAATTCTAAATCAGTCTTCAATGAACTTAAAACAGATCAAATAATTGAGAGTTTTCCATTAAAAATACAGGATTTGGTGTTATCTGGTAAAGCACATTTCCTGATCAGCATGTTAAGTTCGAACATGCTGATCAGGGACGAACATTTCCTTCCCTATGGTATTCTCTGTTAGTAGTGATAGGTTGTGCACATAGATTTGTGTCAATAACTGTTTAATCAGTTTCCAGTTATAATGAATGTCCACCAAATATCTTTTCCCCTTTTCAATCATTCTTCAGATGTCATCGAAAATGAAGAATGTTAACATAAGAAAGTGTCCGATTTAACCCGAAATCACTGTCCGATGATAGACGACAACGTCCGTTATTACCCGTCTTCGGTGTCGTGTATATTTTGTGAATTTAATCGAAGGTATCACACCCCTAAATGTTCTAAGCCGGTTCAAGTGGTAGAATTCACGATGCAGTTTAGGGTTGAATTTGGTCTTAAAATGTTTTACTGGTATGACACCCGGAAACATAGGCGATGGCCGAAAGTGTCCGATAAAAGACGTACTTACTCTTACACATCATTTGAATCGTCTTTCCAAGTCGCATCCAATGACGTGGCACATTGCTTTATTGTAGTTTTATTTAAGATACTATTCATGTGTATCAGTTTTGACTCACGCAAATATTTTGCTTTGGTCGTTTAGTAAAACGGTACCTAGGATAGTATGACAAAATATAAAATATCATAGCATAATATCATAGCTAGTTCATATCTACAACACAAGCATGATACACATATATAGGAAGATAAGCATGTGCATTATCATACTTAATTGTGATGATCAAACGCATACATCGTTTGTATGATTGATATTGCTACCATGTCAAAAGGAACTGTCTGTGTAAAATGAAAGATTTATATCATGACAGTAAAAATTATTTGTCAGAATGTAAATAAATGGTCTAGCTGAACAGTAACGTCACTATTTAAGATAAACTTTGCCGCATGTTAACCCATAACCCTTGTTGCCTTATAAAAAAAGTGTAATAAGTCATTTGCACATAAGTATAATTTAGTAGATATATCATTCATTGATGCAATTATTGTGAATGGGTATAATGTTGATATTGACTACCATATTCATCGCATGTAATTATATATGTATTGTATTGACTATGAGCTTGTGTGCTAAATGTCTCAATAAATCCATGCTATGGTTTGTTGTGCTATGTGTACCACAGTTACAGCTTGATCATTCGAGTTACTGGTACATGCGCCTTTTGACTTCATCATAACTTTTAGCACTTATAACTATCTGGATATGTCCGTGAACTGAGAAATACACTTCATACATAAATGTAAGGACACATGTAAATTTACACATCTAGTGTTAAGAGTCCCTGCTAATAACTCATGTTCTGTAGGCGTCCACGTTAAAATGGTTCGTCGTTAATGAAAGTGTTGAACATCATTTGAAATAATTGTTTCGACTCATTTACTCACACAACATATTGGAATTATAATTTGTTATACACTTGGTGAAATATTTTGACGATTTAGATATTTTACTTGACAGTTATATTTGCAAGTAGCCTTACAAGAAGCAACATTACAACCTCATTATCATCTCAGGCGTGTTTTCATTGGTTACACCCGATGAGTTTAGAATGTACATTTTTAATACGACAAAAATAAAGGTTACAACTACCATGTCATTGTCGTTAATTTAGGGCGACCTGGTGTGTTTCTGCTTCAATGATACTATTCCTCATACCGACATGACCACTAATCCAGGATGTAATATCGCTTGTCAAGGCTCAGAACTTACCTGTGGCAGAGACGGCAAAGTGGCAATATACGAAGAAGGTATGAACCCACGTCTACTCAGAGTTTCGTTATTTCATAAACCATTTATTTATGTATATCTATATACAGTCTAACTTGTGTTAAGCAACCACCCTTTTAAGCAGCCAACCTGCCTTAAACAACCACTACAGAAAGTCCCATTGTTAGATTTATAGTAGGGATGGGAACGAATAGTGAAATCACTATTCGAATATTCGACTAGAACTATTCGAATATATTCGAATATTCGATTTTAGAATTCGTTTTGATATCCGAATGTCTTGCGGAACCCGACTCCCTCTACAAGGCTAAGTGGTAGGTAGTCTGATACAATCATGTCCGCGATGGTCTGTGTAATGGTTTCGTTGTCCGCCTTCGATTTCTTCGGTGAGTTGACAGACAGGTTCATGGTCGTCAGTTTTAAACGGATGGATGCTTGCCATTCAAGTGATTCAGTAGGTTGGATGTTATATTCTTGAATACAAAGTCCTGGTTACACAGGTTACAGGTCGCCTTCGACTTGTCGGCAGAACGAGTAAAGTAATTCCAGACACGTGATGGAGACATTGTGATGTTTATCGAATAGATGTAGAAATAAGAATGAAGATAAGTTTGACAAATTATTCTGAAGAAAAATATACTTTCTAACACATTATTTGATCGGTCTTCGTGCATATGCAATCATGATTACGATTGGTTATTGAAAGAGTAATTGTTTAATTTCACGACAAACAAGTTACGGGATTGGTTGACACTGACAATTGTCAATTAGCGTGATTGACTTGTTTTGGATAATAAGGAGCAAGTGCAGATCATTAAGGTGTTAGATTTAGCGGCTTAAAATCGACTATTTTCACACTTAGGAATTAATCGTTTCGCAAACTGTCAAAAAAATGTGGTAATTTGTCACAGGTGTTTTACTGTGTGACATACGTTGTAAAAAACATCGTAACTGCACCTGGGAGCTAGGCACGTTCTTCGATATTTGGGATAGGTTAAGAGGAAGAAAATGAAAATAAAACAACATTATTTTTGAATAAGATTTATGGTAAACATACAGTAATATGGGTTCATTAAAATCGAATATTCGAATACTATTTTGCTATTCGAATATTCGACCCGCTATTCGAATATTCGAATATTCGAATATTCGTTCCCATCCCTAATTTATAGTGTACATCAATTTGTGTTAAGCAGCCAACCTGTTTTAAACAGCCAATTTACTCTGTCCCATACGCTGGCCTCTTAACAAAAGTTTGACTGTATGTGTATTGGAAACCGATTAAACCTTGGAGAAATTAAGTAATGCTTCGTTAATCATGCCAAAAATCACAAATGCATCTGGATTGACGTGCCTTTGTATTGGATAATGTAACTAATGCTAACTGAACGTGCTCTAATAGAAAACTAAAAGTTCCGATATAGCTTTGGTCCAATTGAAGTTGGAGGAATCCAAACATCTTAGTTGCGATCATGTACTTTTAATATTTACCTATATGCTTCAAATCACGATAATGAGCAAATAACAGATGTTTCTACACGTCAATTTATGCCCTTGCTTCATCTTTAGCCAAAGGCGCCAGTTTCGTTAAGGTAGAGTACACATAATCCGCCATTTTTAAATTCTTTTTTTCGCCGTATTATTTCGTTTGTTCTCGGTATACATCGTCCAGGACCGGAACTTTTCGGTGTAAAACGAAAAGTTCCGGCCAAGACCAATGTATGCCGATAAGACGGAAGAAATCCAACGAAGGAAAGAAATTCAAAATGGCGGATTAGGGGTATTCTACTTTAAATGCATGTAGCTTTTTAATGGTCCAGCTCAAATGCGGCAGCTGTCTACATAAAAACAAGAAAATACATTCATTCCTTGTGTGGTTGGAAAGAAATCACTTCGAATAGAGGATAAATGGCTCGTCATGAATAATATATACTTTCTGTTCACGGTGGATTTAAAAACCCATTAAACGAGATTAATGCTATATCGAACTTTATTATTTGGTTAACTTTTGGACAGATTCAAATAGTTATCACCAGAAAACACCATCAGCACAACTTAAATGTGAAAGTAAACCAGATATAACCCAGATTAGCAACTTTTATAATTCAGATTTCCTGATTTTTTCACCTCTGACCTTGACAGTTGATACACAAATATTTGAACTGACCAATCACAATTCATAATTTTGAATATGTAAACAAACAGGTTGTTGATAAACATGATTGAATTGGAGACAACTATATTTTAAGCACAAAATAACTTATTTCAAATGAGTCTATTTAATTGGGTCTCAATGCATTCCTAAACTAATTCCAATGACTTGTATGAACATAAAAAAAGAACTCCATATATGTTTTCAGTAATTTATTTGTACTCCTCTCCTTTGATGTGCCTTTAAAGCCTTTTGAAGCAGATGGCACAAAGCTATGTATCACGGAGTTCTAAACGAGTTAAAGCAAAATGTTTCCCTATTCAAGTCTCAAACAAGGACGCTCTGTTCCTCGACAAGTGCATGGAATGGAATACAACACAGAACAACTGCCTAGCAATGTTTGATTCACATAAAACCAACCAAGCGAGGTTCACATGGGAGAATTGCTCTGAAGAATTTCATACAATTTGTTCGGGAGGTAACGTGAACTTTGCTTTACTCTTATAATTAACACCGTTAGATTGAGGCAAACACATTTTGAAATTGTTACGTGTACATACAATGTCTTTCATCGTCTTTCACACAAATACGATTCAAATAAAACTAAAGCGAGCTTTCAAAACAGTATTGTACACATATTCAGGCGGAGTGATCATGTGGTCAATGTTTCAACGTTTTAAATCAGATTGCAAATGGCGGTGCCCCTAAATGAGCAGGTATTCATGCATTTTATCAGCAGATTACTTTTGTTTTCCATGTGGGTCAAAGAACACCCCTCGACTCGAAATTCTCTGCAAGGGCTTGGAGCAAACGGCACGGCCAAAATGGAAAGAACATTCACTGGAGGTTGCGGAAAATTGATCGTCAGAACATGGCGTATACAAAATAGTGGAAAACAACATAATTCGCTGAAAAAAAATCATAATACCTGCTTATTCATTGGCGCCGCCTTTTGCAATCTGTGTATATATCGTAAACATTGATCACATTATCAACCAGCGAGCATTTTCTCCTTTTACCACAATGTTTTCCTGAGTTGTATGCAAGGAAGTGGTTAAATGTTGTTATCGTTTGGTAATGGGTTATGTAACGTTGTAAACTGTACTTGAAATTGAGATAGACCTACGAATTGTTGTAGATGACAAATGTACACATATATAAACAGAATTGCAGAACTTAACCCTTTGGAAGAAATCTCCTAAATTCCATATTTGTTATTTGGGATAAGAGTTTGGTTCCGCACATGGTAAAGAGAAAATCTGTCTTTATTTTGAAATGAAGGGGGATATCTTCCCCGGGGGGATTTTTTTCCTGTATACCGCATAGTCGTCATAATCTTTCAGTGAAACCTTTATTTCAATGACCAGACAGTGGTTGTGTTTTGAGGGGTCTCTGAGCGGGTTACTGTATTGTAAGTGCATTATTTACGAATAAGAAGCATGGACATTCCCTATAAACATTTGAAATTGCTCTGTACACTTAAGTCCATTTTTCAGGTGATAGTGAAGAGGATGTCGATGAGTCAATAGACGATGATTTCGGGACGGAATGGTATAAAGCCGCGTCTACGTGTCAGGGAGCCGGGGAATCTATTCGACCCTACACATCATTGCAGACGTCAATATCGACCGACGCCATTATATGGACGGCAAACGTGCGAGTACTGGCATTCATGACAATCAGAAGTAATCAATTATATTCAACATTTAACTTAACGCCCTTATAGCAAATAGTAGACTCGTCTAAACTAAAACCAACAACAGACAGGTGGTATACTAGCATGACTCAAAATAAATGTTCTTAGTGGTATTGGGTAAAAACCCTTTCGCCAAGAGGGCTTATGACTCATTCAGAGTGTTCTATCATTTTGCGATTGCTTAACCTATTAGCAAACAATAACAACATTTTACCAGTTTGTTGCAGACGACTCTGGAAATCATTGTGGAAAAATGAGATATTGCTCTTGACGAGCAAATTTCTCATTTTCCAACAATGTTGTCTGCCCTATCAGAAGATTGTTTTTCAATTTCATTACATTTTGAAATGTCGCCTGCAAACTCTTAAAATTTGGGACAGGCAATAATTCGTTGTTTGGTAAAGGGTTAGAAAAGCATATTCTGCAGCTGAAGCATCGAACTGACGACTTATAGGAATAAGGGGTCAATTATACGACATAGAAAGGTATTCAAATTTGATGTAATGACACGGTTGGTACAAATATTTGGTGTATAGAAAACACAATGAGTAATTATAGTTAGTGTAAGGACACGGTGGGTTCTTATATTTGGTGTAATGAGACGGTGGGTTCTAATATTTGTTGTAATCACACGGTGGGTTCTAATATTTGTTGTAATCACACGATGGGTTCTAATATTTGGTGTAATCACACGGTGGGTTCTAATATTTGGTGTAATGACACGGTGGGTTCATATATTTGTTGTAATGACACGGTGGTTCTAATATTTGTTGTAATGACACGGTGGGTTCTAATATTTGGTGTAATGACACGGTGGGTTCATATATTTGTTGTAATGACACGGTTGGTTCTAATATTTGGTGTAATGGCACGGTGGGTTCTAATATTTGGTGTAATGACACGGTGGGTCCATATATTTGTTGTAATGACACTGTGGTTTCTAATATTTGGTGTAATGACATGGTGGGTTCTAATATTGGTGCAATGACACGGTGGGTTCATATATTTGTTGTAATGACACGGTGGGTTCTAATATTTAGTGCAATGACACGGTGGGTTCATATATTTGTTGTAATGACACGGTGGGTTCTAATATTTGGTGTAATGAGACTGTGGGTTCATATATTTGTTGTAATGACACGGTGGGTTCTAATATTTGGTGCAATGACATGGTGGGTTCTAACATTTGTTGTAATCACACGGTGGCTTCTAATATTTGTTGTAATCACACGGTGGGTTCTAATATTTGGTGCAATCACACGGTGGGTTCTAATATTTGGTGTAATGACACGGTGGGTTCATATATTTGTTGTAATGACACGGTGGGTTCTAATATTTGGTGTAATGACACGATGGGTTCTAATATTTGGTGTAATGACACGGTGGGTTCATGTATTTGTTGTAATGACACGGTGGGTTCTAATATTTGGTGTAATGGCACGGTGGGTTCTAATATTTGTAGTAATGACACGGTGGGTCCATATATTTGTTTTAATGACACGGTGGTTTCTAATATTTGGTGTAATGACATGGTGGGTTCTAATATTTGGTGCAATGACACGGTGGGTTCATATATTTGTTGTAATGACACGGTGGGTTCTAATATTTAGTGCAATGACACGGTGGGTTCATTTATTTGTTGTAATGACACGGTGGGTTCTAATATTTTGTGTAATGAGACGGTGGGTTCATATATTTGTTGTAATGACACGGTGGGTTCTAATATTTGGTGCAATGACATGGTGGGTTCTAATATTTGTTGTAATGACACGGTGGGTTCTAATATTTGGTTAAATTGGAATTATTTTCTTTCAGTGTAACGGCAGTACATTAATATTTGTGATACTTTGATATTTTATTTATAACTGGCGTTATGACAAAGAAAGGCCTTGATTTGTTTTTTTATAACAATTGATTTTATCAAATCGAAATGTATAAGTTATATACTGTATGTACTTTGCGAGGAAGTATTTAAGGTTCGTTTTACGACGCACTTAGCTGTTTTTAATTGGCGTTATGGCTCGGGGTCAAATTATTATTAACAACCCCATACATTTTTTAAGATATGTTATTCATTGGTATTGCCTTTGTTAAAATAATATATGATTAAAATTTATTGGACCAAGTTAGTTGTTAACAAATCCTACATAAGTGCCACACCACGTTTATTCCATACAGAGAGCAACAGAACACCTACATCACAGTCAAGGCGTTATGGATACCTACACAAATCGGGGAATGAGCTATTTCTCAACTTTACGAATGACCCTAACCAAACGTTTAAAGCTCTCTGCAAAAAGGGTAATGTATACGGCAACACATACAACATACGACATTGCTCGGTATCAGACCATAAACATTATATGACAAAAGAACATATTTGGGAGATACAATTGTAACAAAATGACAAATTGCTCGTTACGAGCAATATATCCTTTTGAAAGAGCATTTTTTGATACAGACCTATGTGGCTTATACGTTAAAGTGAGGTACATGTTTTATGATATGAGTCGAATACCAGGGAATGAAGACCAAACATATTATCATTGAATTCTCCTCACAGTAAAATCTGATTACTTCACTTCATCAATCAATTACACCAGTTTTATCCAGATTCAGATGAAACCCAAAAGATGTTATTTTTGTTACCGGATAGTGTAGTTAATTCAGTATTATGTCTTCTTGTGTAAATTTCTGTCCAATCAAAGTGTTTTCTTTTATTTGTTTTCTTTACAAATAAAACACAAATGGATGATTCATTTGGGTGTCTTAACCATCATTAAACACCATTTCTATTTCCAAGCAGATGGTCATGCGACATTAAGTCATTTGTGGTGCCAGTGATGTATCACGATAGGGAGATCACTGTTGGGAGTTAAATTTACTAAATCGCAATTAACCCTTTACCATACGCCAAGTGTTTGGTTGTTCAATTTTGGAAGAGTCGTCTGCAACAAACTGGTCAAATGTCGTTATTGTTCGGTAATGGGTTAAGCGCTATCTCCGTGTACATTCATGTCAGAAGGTATGCTCCCAACCTTCTTACGTATTTACCTCCCTTGGATTTTTGCAGCTCAGTAAACAAACTCCTCAAAGTGATCTCCCTTTATGAGATTGATCACTGCCACGGCAGATATCGAATGACCAGCCGCTTAGAAACGAAATTGGCATTGAAAGCGGTGACATAAAAATCAAAATTATCCATTTGCGCTTTATTTGCAAATTTAACTGGTTAGAAATCAACACATTTAGCTATATATCAATGTATTTGTATAGGTATAATATTCTTATGAAATAATCCCTGAAAAACTGATGTCATTCGAGGTTTGTGTGAAGTAATATATCAGATTATGTATGTTTAACTGAATAAATGGCTCCCGAACCTGTTATTATTGATATGTATCGAATTTCCGCAAGTGAAACTCACGGGGGCAGTCGAAGATTTCGCGTACGCCCAGATTGTGTTATGTAAACGTTACATATCCGTTGAATATTAAAAAAAGAATATCACTTTTGTCATCATCGATATATAAGAAGATTATTATGAACCTTTACAAACACTATCCAAGAGTTTTTATTTCATTGCTGGTAATTACATACCACACTTTACACCACAGACACGATTTTTTTGACTTTTACGGACCTTCCATTGAAGACCACCTCACTTTAACCAAATTGCAATGTACATGTATATCTTATTGTTTGTTTATTTGTTACAATATATTCAGGCAATACCCCAACAACTACAACCAGTAGACCTACCTCAGTTACAAAACGTAAGGATTCGGGTAAGAACGACTATGAAGTTGTTACATGTGCATATTATTATATATTACATTCATTCTTATAACCTTAAACGGACTAAATATGAGGTTTGTGGTTTGGTAGTTATAAACGTCACCAATTTGATTACAACGATCATTGCTACTCAATCAAAGGCCGTTTACAATTTTATTACTGTTAAATCGTTGAGATCACGTGAGTTCGTTAAAACAATGCGAAGTTGACATTTGCGTCTGTCAGCGCTTCTATGGTAAAACCGGTCTATTAATAAACGAAGACAATTGCTCTCGCATTCGGAACACCTCGGCCATTTCTTTAAATCTACCGACTAGTTACGGGGATTGCCGAGTAGATACGATTGTTGCTCTCGCTCACCAATCGGAACTACTCGGGTATTTCCGTGAGCTGTGAAATACACCTCGGATATAAGTGTAGGGTTACAATTTTTCGGGTAAATCGGCCCCGGTGTATAACACCTTTTCTAAGCGTGCACGTTAAGTAGTTCAATGTGTATGGAAGTGTTGGACATCCTTTTAAATCATTTTTAATCAGTAACTCAAACGAAATGGCGAAATTATAAGTATTGACATTTAGAGTTTTGTCCTTTCTATTTTCAAAATCGATAGTGAAGTGACGTCATTCCACGAAAAACAATATGGCGTCATCCCTATTATTTCAGAGGTATTTTCATTGGATAAACCCGATGTGTTCAGATTGCTCGCTCACTTTGGTACCATCACGTGACAAGAGCGATTAAACGTTTTCGAAGACCAACGTGACGATAGTGTCTAAACAAGCACCTCTCATTCAAAATTTCATTCGTTGTTTACGAAATGAACCCGTTTAAAAGGTTTGCAATATCTGCAATACAATGATGTTATATTTTATAAACCGTTATAAATATTGTTAGAAAGCTGTCAATATTCTAGTCTCGTGTAAGATTAGAAATATATGTTGTCATTTATCGGTAGAAGACAATTTATTTCAAGAAATTGAAATCCAAATCTGTAAGATAGTCTTCTTAAACCTGATTTCATTGTTTTGCTATTTGTTCCATCGTGCCTAAATCCGTTCTTACCTCTTCTTAAATACAATCATTCTCAAAATTCCTTTTCTGACTTAAAGGATAGATAGATCAACTACATGATTCATTGATAAAGCATTTGAAACCTTGTAACAGAAGAAACGAAAACCAATCATGCACTTTGTGTGCAGCTAACATCAAATCATGCATATGCTTAACCTTTATAGTGCTGGAACCGGCTTCATGGTTATGCAAACATGAAAATCAAGGCCAGCCGCTGACCTGTGATATAACTTGTTTGTCTGAGTACGTTTCCTCAACAATCCTAAGTAGATAGGGTGTATTTCCGATTTAATATACAATTAGT
Source organism: Cerastoderma edule (assembly GCA_947846245.1). NCBI lineage: Eukaryota > Metazoa > Mollusca > Bivalvia > Cardiida > Cardiidae > Cerastoderma > Cerastoderma edule. The sequence goes on from OX401409.1 coordinate 28,271,114, forward strand.
CCTGTTTTATGACACCACGTACAAATAGCCCGTGACGTCTAAACAAAGCATAATATCATTATTTAAACTATTATCAACCAAATCAAAAAAGACAAAAATGCAATCACATAAGTATTATATTAATGTAGAAAGTCGTGTTTGGGAAACCGAACTAAACAAGCTCGAACATCTGTAACTTTTGTGATGATATGAATTGTATAGGTATTTTTCTATATTGGTTACCCACTAATGTACAAATCCATTGATATCTTCATTCTTTCATATTTCATACTTCTCTCCAAAAGGAATGATGTAGAAGTCATCGTTATGAACGAAATATATTACTTAAATGGTCGATTATAATGCATGCCATAATGGTGTGTAAATATGTAAAAAAATTTTTATATGTCATGAACTTTAAAGCTTGAACAATTAACCGTCCTCAGTTTGTCTTGTTGACTTTAATCGACAGATGGCGAAAGTTCATCCAACACAAACATACCGGCGGTGTCCCCATTACCGTCAATAAACAACAACAGTCAGTTAAGTAAGTGAAAATGTGATCATGTGTTGTTAGTTTGTCTCCTTAACCTTAACATTGTTATGTATGGTTCACAAACACTCACCGTCTGTTGACCTCCCTGATTAGCACGAATTTCACCCATGTTGAGTAACTAGTAATATCCTCGGAGCCGTTCGTAATGTTCGACCACGCGGTTCGTCCTAGTGCATTATTTGATAAATGCTACCTAGCTTACCGGTTGGTACATACTGCATATAGCTCTATCGTGTATTGACTGTGTTCGGAAGACTGTCAAGTATTGAATATACTGCGTCATAATTATTCATGCATAGAGGGCAACATACGGTGAATGTTTGTGAACAATAAATGTGTGTGGACTGTTATTGCAAAACATATCTCTCGATGTGTGTTTTGGAATCGAGTTGCGAGAGAAAATTTGTATCTCGCTAGTCCGAAGTCATAGTAAATTCATCCGGCATTCAAAATCATTTGAACGAGTTCGTTATTTCATTGTTTTATTGATGTATAGAGTAATGTTGTTTAAAATATACTGTTTTTATAGTTGATAAAGTCATGCAACGATCTGTATATTTTTCGAGATGCTAATTTTTCTCACGTGACGAGAAGTATAATATTCCGTATATATTGAACTTTGCAAGTTGGTAAAAATAAAAAGGCAAAAAAGAACTATTTAGTTTCGAGAGTTAAATGAAATGTTGAAAAGAAGTCGGTATATCAAATGAAGCAATAGCTATAAAACACAACTTTCTTCTTTTGCATCACCAAACTTTGATATAGAATGCTACAAGATTGCTCTTACCTGCTTAAATGAGTTATTTTTCCATCTCTTTTCCAGTTGCAGTTTTCATTTGTGTACCAATTGCTGTAGTACTGATATCTGCCTTTGTTGTCTTGGCTGTTCTCATTAGACGGTAAAATATGTTATATATCTTTAAGCTGTACTAACTAAATTAAGAAATGACAATCTTAAACGAACAAAGGATGTTTGATAGGTTTTATATGCTTATATGTTTGGGCCTTTTTAAGTTTTAGAAAAAGAAAAGAAATGAAACAATTTCTTACTAGTTTTAATCTGTTTTATGTCTAATTGTGTGGTCAACTTTATCGAACTTTTAAAATTTAACTCAGTTGAATATTACAACAACATATATTATCATGGATCATATTCACCTATGGGATTTGAATAAAACAGTTTTATCCTTACCAACACATGTACCTGCTACATTTTTCACAATATTTCAAAGTGTAAGCCCTATATCAATTTCACTGTAAACTTACCAACAGAAACCGTTTACACTCCACATTGACAATCCTGGGAATAAACATTGGGCATGGAGGAGAAAGGTCGTAAACTTATAGTTTCGAATTAGCTAAATGGTATCTTTTTACAATATCATGCTCTTTTGGGATACATCAGGTACCATTGCCTTCACAAATGATGTTGAATCTTACCCTTTCCCACTATTTCTATTTTCGGTCATGGCCAATTCGCATCTTTCTGTAGGGAACTGTTGCACGCTACCTTAAAGGTTTCAGAAAGCAGACGACACTCAAATATAATTTTTTTAGAGAATTACCCAGCATTCAAAGGGTTAATACACCAATATCCATCCACCAATGTCTTATCAAATACGCGAATAATAAATCATGACAACGGGATTATTTCAGGGGCTTTATCAGGCCAATATGGTGTGTTAGAAAAGCTAAAACAGGTACACCAGGCACCATTAGTACACCACCGGGATTAGACGACGATGCGTTCTATCACGAAGTAGACAACATAGCCAACATACCAGAGAGTGCTAGACCCCCCTCTAACAACGCCCAACCGTCTGACACTATAACGCATCACAACGGGGTGGGTGACTATAGCTATGTAACACAGGCACAGATCAACCCCACACCGAACTACTTTATCCTCGAAAAGGAGGGAAATAACGATGGAAATGGTCAGGGCCCGTCTCAATATTCGCCAGGTTCAAGCAAGAAAGAGCATCACAATGTCTATGACAAGACCAACTTCCATGGTAGGGGTTATTCATCCTATGATAAGATAGGACAGAAATGTAAAACTGTTAATAATGGCACTGTCTATGACGTTGCTAAATACGGTGTCCCAATGGATAACGCATATGATACTACAAGTGTTCGAAAGGTCCAACAAAGCGGGCCTGATGGTTTTTACAATAGACTTGGTGATGATGGAACCAATGACACATACAACACGTGTTCACAGTCGACTGGCCTGCAAGCACGAGTCGATACGACTTACGATCATACACCCACTACTGGCCAGTAGTCCGTTACAGAGTCGGTCTGGTCTAATTTACCCCATCACCACCATGCTAAATACCATCATTTCTAGCTCATACACACCCATCTGGCCAGCAGCCCGTTACAGGGTCGGTCTGGTATAATTTCCTTCAATCCTCACAATACTAGATACCCTCCTTTCTAGCTCATACACACCCATCTGGCCAGCAGCCCTTTACAGGGCCGGTCTGGTCTTATTTCCCCCATCCCCACCATGCTAAATACCCTCCTTTCTAGCTCATACACACCCATCGGGCAAACAGCCCGTTAGAGAGTCGGTCTGGTCTAATTTTCTCTCATCCTCACCATACTAAATACCCTCCTTTTTAGCCTGGGTCCTGGCACGTGTGTATACCCTAGTACAGTATACACGCGGACCATGACCATAGACCAACTCCTTTTGAGCAGTCAGACAGAGAAACATATTCCAATTCGTACTTTCTCGTGTTCGTTTGGCCATCAATTAAGCTATTTTGTCACAATCAACAAAGAGTCAATTAAATATACGATCATACACACAGTACTAACCAGTAGGCAGACAATACTCTACCCATCATCACCATGCTAAATACCATCCTTTTGAGCAGTCACATAGAACAAATATTTCCAAGTCATACTTTCTCGTGTTCGTTTTGTCTTTTAGCCATTTCATCATATTTAATTAAAAGTGTTAAAAATGAATCATGTATGGTCAGTCTTTTCGCCATCGGCCAATTTCTGCGCAGATTTTTTTCAACCAGGGTGAGCTTTTGACAAGAAGGGATGTGTCCATTTGAATGGCAGAGGCTACATCAAAACAGTTTACATGCATATTTCTTTCCTAGGGCACGTAGGTGTAGTTCTCTTAAAATACAAACAAAACAAATTTAAAACATGCAAGACAAGATAAACCAACCACAAATTGCTCAATTTAATACTCTATAGGTAAGACTTTTCTGTGGCAACAAACACCTGGGAGATGGATATTTCATTATTTCAAAGAACTACATTCTAGGCTTCAACGATCCGGAAGTTCTACCACATATGGCCAACACCTTGATTATTCCCTAGCCTAGTACCGACAGGTAATTCAGGGAGCATATACTAATGTGTACCTTACCTACTCCGTAGCGTAAAGGTAAGTGTGGGGGTCTAAAGACCGGCTAACCCAGGTACGATTCCCGACAGCGATTAACTAATTCACTGTGAAGTGTTCTTTTGCAAGAGACATTTAATAGCCTAGCCCTGACAGGTAATCCAGGGAGCATATACTAATGTGTACCTTATTTACTCCGTGGTGGCGTACGGGATACTGTCGGGGTCTAGATTCCGGCCAACCAAGGTACGATTCCTGAAAGCGATTAAATAATTCACCGTGGAGTGTCCTTTCGCAAGAGACATTGCATAGCCTAGTACCAACAGGTTATCCAGGAAGCATATTCTATAATGTATACTTTTATGGAAAAACTGACAAACAAACGAACAACCGAAAAACAAACGCCATTAACTCGACACACAGCATGGGTGAAAGTTGAAGAATTTAAAAAAATGAAATATGTAGTTCTTTATCCTGAAAAACCATGTTTGCTATAGCATTATATAGGGACAAAAAGTCCTAAAAATATCTGAAACTCGGAAATAATCCTGAACACTTTCACCCATGACACAGACACACAGAATTTCACGTTATGTGTGTCTGCATTTGTTTAAATAATCAAAGGAAAAGAAAGTTTACTATAACAGACCAAATATGTCTAAATTCATTGAACTCATGAAATTAAAAAAAATAATAGAGAGTGAGAGTTAGAGTTGCAATATACACAGGAAGCTTATTCATTTATACATACAAGTATATAGTTGGTGTTGTTTTTTGTTCTTTTGATTTCATCCTCATGATATGTATCTTTTTTCAGACACCATGTGATATATTTGTTTTTCATGCTATGTAGGTATGATGATGATGATGTACTCGCACAAGTCGTAACATAAAAACATGTTCTATGATCAACAATCTATTTGATAGTGCTCAATAATGACTGTAGAATAGACGTTTGTAATGTGTGGTTCCGGTGGCATGTTTATGGTCATACACCTGTTACTTTTGAGATCTTGAATTCCCATTGACTCCAATGTTAAATCAGGCATTTCCAAGACTCTGCTGAGTGAAGAATATTGTTTTTTACGCTTAGCTATATACAAGAACATCAAGTTTGGCCATTTATTTCTCAGAAACTGTAATAAAATGGACACCTCAATCGTCTCATTTTTTTCTACGGAGCAAAGTGTATTAGTACCGTCCGAAAATCAGTGCACTAGCTGTCAAATCTAGCCGAGGTACCGGGATTTGTGTTCATAAATCCCAAATAAAAAGTCCTGCAAAAAGCAACCAAAACAAACTTTGGGAGCATTGCAGGACTATAATCTATACAGGAAACACATCAGTGTTCTACCAGCTCATCTCTTACCAGCAAAACTATGCACCAGGAGTCGAAACTCAAAATTTCTAAATGGGACTACTTTTGGGTACTACGACCCGGAAGTACTCCGTAACAGGTACGATACCTTATGGGTGGGATTCGTATTAAATATGAATATTGCATATAAAATGGACACAAAATATAAAAAGAACAACGACAAAACTTCACATGTAGGTTGCTTCTAAACGTTTTTATTCCACAAACTATATTTCAGAAATAATCTTCAACATAAGGTGATATAAGGTGATACATCTGATGATCATCCTATCAATTTTCGACAGTGGCCAAAGCTCGGATTTGGTTAATAGTTTATTTGAAGCTAGAAGTTTTAGGGTACAGTTCTACTTAACGACTTACGAAAGGTATTGGCCGAAGTACACATTGATATACATGGATAGCACAATAAATTAAAGTAAAATATTGAAATGTGACACTTCATTGGAAGTGTATCGAAGGGACGATTCCAATAATGTGTTACTTTTCAATATTGCTGATCTCAATTTTGAAATAAGCGACAAAAATGTTTTTAACTAACACAAAATCTTTGCATAAGATGTTTGATAAAACGCTACCCCGTTTCTTTTTATTAACAAGTACGGTCATATTCTTGTATAGATTATAAAGATACACATAAACAGGGTGTGCGTACGCTTTCTATTGTAGAGTCTTAATTCTCTTGCAGGAACATGGGAGACAAATCTTTAATTATTTGAGTCAAGACTATACATAAATGTATTCCTATACTATTAAGTACAAATCAATGCAATGGTACATTACAATACTTTACTGATATCAAATGACAATCCTTTATGAAGGTCAGAATCTGCCATAACGACGCCTGTATGAAATGTATTAAAGCTCAAATCAGCCGAACTTTACAAACTTCTTAAATGACGTTGAAAGAAATATTTTCCGAGTCACATCATGTAAATGGGCCACGTCACGGGAAAAGAGGCACTCGGACATAACAAACGTGTAGCCCCAGACCAGCCGCCACGTCACTGACGTGCGGCTGGTCTGGGGTTACACTGTTTGCCATCTTAGAGAACATCAAGTTCTACCTTTAAATAAATACAAATGATAACTGTAGTGACTAGATGCTGGAATAATAGCGCTAAGAAAGAGCTGGGTCAGCGGTTTTTATTTATGTCCGAGTGCCCCTTTTCCCGTGACGTGGCCCAAATATAGATTTACCAAGGTATTTTAGGACGGATGTTTTTGAAATCGCAATGTCATTATCAATACAGAATACGCCTTAGGTGCGCTTAAATTAGGTTTTAGATAACTATTGAATACACAGAAAGCTATCAACATTTACCAGTATTTAAATTGAAACAAGGTTACTTCATTTCCCATGAATAGGAATTTGAGATATCCCCAACTTTTTCACGGAAGCTCTGAGTTGGTCATACGTATTTTTAGTCACTGTTACTAAAAAGTATGAATAAAAGGATAACACTTTCTTATTCAATTTGTCCCCCTGGTTGTGTTTGCTACCTAAATGTGTAACATGGAGGTGACCGAATTCTGTTCGAATACCTGTACAAACTTCGTTAGCTATACTACGCCAAAACAACTGGTGAACTTAATAACGGCTACCACCTTCAGGTAGAATACCCACAAACCGCCATTTCGAAACCCTTTCTTACGTCGGACTAATTCATTTATTCTTTGTATTCAATGGTCTGGGCCGGAACTATTCGGTTTAAAGCGAATAGTTCCGGCCCAGAACGATGAACACTGAGAACGACAGAAGTAGTTCGACAAATGAAAGGGTTTCAAAATGGCGGGTTATCTATGTCTCTGGTTATGGATATACTGCTTTGATATAAACATGTCTATCGAATACGGATTGAGAACAAGATTTGTACACGTTAATCTAATTACTCGATTTTATATCCTTGATACCTTAAAAGTTCCTATGCTCTTTATTTAGTCGCACATTTGACCCGGCTATATATAAACAGTGTCTTTGTGTCCTGAGACCGATTTTCTACTCCAGGACAACTCCAAGACTGAATAGGAAAACTGCAAGAAATATGTTCAAATCATGGTTATTTTGAAAACATTGGATCTAAATGACTGTTATAAAATGTTTGGTCAATTCCAGGAAAAGTAGGATAAAAGGACACGTATTGTATAAGTGAAAGAAATATTTTGCATTAATGGGGGATCACATCGCGTCAACAGATTTTAAGTTATTATCCGGCTCGTTATGAATTAAGTCGGTGTTTAACTAAATACAAACAAGGATATGAGGACAGCCACCATTGTATCGACACAAGAACTAGGATGATATTTGAAATATCTTTCAATGATTACCAACCTTGGTTCAAAGCCACTACCTTATTTAGACCATATGTTTGTATAGGTCCATGATGGAAACATGTAGTATGTATTCACTATTTCTCTTGTCTATTTAGTGAATGTAAATAAGTCAACATTGAAGTTGTAATTGACAGAGAGTATGTATATTTTGACCTGTTTGCTATTCCTGGTACCTTTCCGCAACACAAAGGCTTTAGAAAATATACGACACAAACATCTATCTTTAGAAAATTACCCAGCATTCTGATGGGTTAACAATATACGTTGACGTATTGACAATTGACTGAGTGGGAAGTAAATATATGGCGATCATTACACTATGTGTCATACAGCAGTCTAATCGGACAAAAACCCACGTTAGTACATCGACATGATAAAGCTTATCATTGACATCAATCCAGACGGGTTCCCTAAAAACACTGAATATTTACATTATTTCATCATTATCGTTTGGCCGCTTTTCAACAAACACGTCATCATCGTCTTTATTTTAGTACAAAAGAGGTATAACGGTTTGCTTGAGGAGCGGCGATACAAACATAGTGGTCCTAATTGGCATAATGGTGAATGTGGTTGCCTTATGTCTACATGTTACGGGTTCAAGCCCATTATCGTCTTTATTTTAGTACATAAGAGGTATAACGTTTTACTATAGAAGCGGCGATAAAAATATAATGGTTCTACGTGACCTAATGGTGAAGGTGGTGTACTTATATCTTCATGCTACAGGTCCGAGCCGAACAAGTAAGGTTGAATTTGAGGGGCTTTACTTTTGCAAGATACTTTAGAGCTCAATCCAAGTCTTGGTGGATCCCAGAAAGACCTTGGTACAACGAATGCTTTACACCTTTAAAGCCACAAACATAAAACAACGATGTTGTAAGATAAGAAGGATAGAAAAACAAATCCCTGGCGGAAATGATATTTCATTATAAAAAGCAATACCGGTATCCAAGCTATCAGCTTTCAATTACTTGTAGCAAATGACATAAAGCTCGTCAAAAGCACATCTCTTTCACATGAGAATCTATGCCACACATCTTTGTCAGGTGGTTGCATTTTGTGTTACCATATCAAAAAAGTATCATCAAGAAACCTTCACGTTTTGGCACGTTTTATCAATCTGATGAGAGACCTTACATAGATGCTTACGTAACGGCAAATCCCTTTCTTCTCATCTAAAAGGTAAAGGTAGGGGTTTATAGTCTCATATGTATGCTAGGCATATTCAGGTGATTCTTACCTTAGAGTACTAAATCAACCTCTGTGACAAATTCATAAACTACTCTAATTAAGCATTTGTCACGCTGGTTCAAACCCAAAGTAATCATTAAACGACATACATATATTGTTTTCATTGGTCGTCTGCTGCTTCTTTCAATTTGGATCTCTCTCAATCTCCCATGTGAAAAGTGTTTCTGTCCCGCCCGAAAAACTGTCTGATGTCAAATACACCCACGTGGTTATCAGCAAACTAGGTTTAACCCTTAAAGTGCTGGAACCGACTTCATACTTATGCAAACAGGTTAGATCACTGGCAAGCCGCCAAGTAAATTGGCGGCTGGCCTGTGATCTAAACTGTTTGCTACTCTGAGTATCTTTCCTAAACCAAATTAAGCAGAAATTTGGGGTTTTGGAATGCAGACGACACAAAAATCTATCTTTAGAAAATTACCCAGCGTTCTACGGGTTCAACCTAGCTCGATCTTTGGCAAACATGCTTAGCTCGAATTACCTTTCAGCAATTAATTTCGTGTATTTCATCATTATCACACATGAGGATGATGCAAGACTAGCGACTAAATGGCAATTTTATTTACCCATGTTGGGTTCCTTTTACATATACAAACAGCTTGAAAAACCTCTTTGCTGAACACACAATGCTCATGGTACGACAAGGTTATTAACAGCTTCAATGTTTATGACACAAACATATTTTTCTCGGCATTTTTATGTCATAGAGAAAATTGGATGATAACATATGTCTGCTCCACCATAAGAAAACCTTATTTGCATATCTGGGCCAGAAACTTACGAAATATCTTGCAAGCTCGATTGAATATGGGATACCACAATGTCTGGATGACTAGATAGTGTGCGCAAGCTATATGCGCAGTCGAGTCTTTGGAAGGAGGGAGAGACAGTTCAGGATGCGTGAGAAAAGGTAATTTTTATTTCCACATTTTCTTAATTTGTTCTTCTTTCATGTTTCAAAGATGTTCTTAGATTATTATTTCTCCGGCAATATGATTTTATTTAGCTCAATTTAAAAAGTTAGCCGACATCGTTTAAAATAGTTTCATTGGTTGGATAAAACCTATCGCGTTTATATTTCTTTCCATGGAATTTAATTCAAGGTGACTGGAAGGCATTGGTTGATCGGTTTGTTGATGATTGCCATTCGTTGAGCAGCCATTGTTTGTTTTTGTTGGAACAATGATGACTTAAAGACTATTCATTTGTGTTTGCTATGCTATATCTTAGATTTCTCTCATTCTCTTGCCTCCATTTATTAACTGAGTCCGTCCCTGGGGTACAAACAATGAACAAAAATCTAGAATAAAGTTTAGACAAACACTTTTTCTTTGGTGGAGTAACGCCAAAGGACCATTTTAAACCATAAAATAAAGAAACAAATTCCTCAGAGGCAACATTTTAATATATTTTTTATTACATATTTTGTTCTGTTTAATTTCATCTTGTTAGTTTTAAAGTTGAAATATTATTTCTCTTATGAATATCAAATATAATTTACAATCTATATAATTATGAATGATTAATAACTTTTTTTTAAATATATCTTTTAATTATCCTTCCTATAAAATCTCTATAATTCATTGAATTGAATGAATGAATGAATAAATAAAAGAATGAATGAATGGGAATCGTTTTATGCATTCCTTCCAACAAGGGTATCTACATGTACTTACGCAAGCGTATCTACCGTTTACCTAAAATCTCATTACCATTGAACCCAAATACCTTTCACAAGTCATCCACTCCTCACTTGTACAGATATATCAGTTGTAAGGGTTATCAGTTTAATCTATATATAATGAGAAATATCAGAAGGAAATATGGTAGAATACCCCTTATCCGCAATTTTGAAATTCATTCTTTCGTCGGATTACTTCGGTCGTTATCGGTATACATCGGTCGGGGTCTGAACTATTCGGTGCAAAACGAATAGTTCCGGCCCAGACCGATGTACGCATATATCGATAACGGCCGAAGTAATTCGACGAAATGATGCGTTTTAAAATGGCGTATTACGGGTATTCGTCTCTGAGTCAAGCTGGGTTTTTAAAACTTGGGATCCCAATATTTAATGTTGGCCTCGTTCACGATTTATGTATCCAGAGTAGGTCAGGGAACGCTTTGTAATATACGAACACGTTGCAGACGTTTATTCATTGTTCATTGTTTATGTACTTTCTGTCTTGGGGAACCCGACATCGAAACAGTCGAAGACGAAATCCATGTATTTTTCTACTGTAAACGGTACGAAAAATATAGGAAAATATATATTGGGAAACAATTAAATAAAACCCAAGAATCCTTTAAAGCATACATGTCTTGCTCAAATGAATTACGACTATTGAACCTCTGCAAATTTCTTCATAAAATAATGCAAGTACGAAACGACAACATTGTCTCTCTATATTTATAACCATTTATCTGTCAGAGACGAGCCGAATCCGTTGAGAGCACTGTGGCAAAACGATAATTCACTCATCGTGAGCGGATTCTTCTTTTGTCACAATACTTTCAACTCCTACTTTTATATATTACACAATAATACAGTGTTTCATTCAATGATGTGTACATCTGCCTAGATGTGTTTAACCCTATGCCGAAGGAACTCTAGTGATTACTTGTCTGAAGCAGACGACTTAAGAAAACATTGCGAGAAAAGATGAAATTGCTCTTCATGCGCGATTTATCCTTTTCCCTTTATGTTTTCTACCCTATCGGAACTTTGTTTTTCAATTTTATCACATTTTGAATTGTCGTCTGCATGCTTTTTCAAATTGAGACAGTCCAAAAATTGCCGTTTAGTAAGGGGTTAAAATGACCTTAAACTGAATTTAAAAAGACAGCCTTTGAGAATATTGCGATAAGGGGAGAACTTGCTGATCATGAGCGTATCCCTTGGTCGCAGAGTTTTCACTTTTTATAAAGCTGTAAAATATTTTACTATACATTTTACATTGTTACCTAGATGTGTTTAAAATTATCTCCTGCAGACTCCGCAAAATATAAGCAATGATGGCATTGTGATAGAAGTAGAAATCGCTCATTGTGTGCGAATACTTTCGTCACAATGTTATCTTTCTTGTATTAAGAATTCATTCATGTTTAAATTTATGTTGTTCATCTACCTAGCTGTGTTCAGAAACACCTGCTGCATCCTTCGTTACAGACAACTTTTGATAAGATACTTCTATTGTAAAAAGGGATAAAGCAATGTAGACTTACAAATGTGGAAACATATACATGTCCAAAATGTATTGCTGTGTAAAGTAACATAATCTGTTCCGACAATATGTTCGGACTTTTTTATCAGTACTAAATCAGTGATTGGAAAACAAATGACATTATTTTTTTAAGACAATTAATTGTGAAGCGCAAGAGAATATATCTAATATAAATGTTTGCGATATATAAATACTCCTTTGATTGATTGATTGATTTAGATATTTTATACAAGTATGTACATACATTCTTGACTTTAACCACGTACTACTTGTCCGAATGAGCCACTTATTGAATGTAACGAGAATTGATGAGTCGTCGAAATACCTTTAACCAATGTTCATAACGGTTTAAACAATGGAAGTGTGCGTAAACCTCATACAAACAGATATTCGTGGAAATTGGTTTGAATAGCACCTTATTGGAGGTTCGATGCAAGACTTAAGTGTCGTTCCCAAAAGTGAAACTGTATGTTGTGCCTTTCCATCGGATCTGACATATCATCACATCTTTTAAAGCCCCTTTACTTTTTAATATGTAAAAGATTTACTGCAGTTTTGCATCGAACCCTCGAATTACGAAAAAAAAAAAAAAAAAATCTTCGACATACCTTTCACTGCTTAATTATGTCTTTAAAATATTTGAAAACGAAGTATATTTATCTATGTACAGTGTGCACTTTCATCGGATCTGACATCTCATCATAATGATCATAAATAATTCTTTTAAAGCCCCTTTACTTTCCAATATGTTACTATTTGTGATTGCAAAAGGTAGCCATGTCAGGAAATAATGGTGCTATTGAATCCTATCGGCCTATTCCTTTTACCACCCTATATTTTCATTTACCGAAACGACGAGGTCATCGCAGTTAACAACCAACTTTTGTTTATCCTCTAGAGAAAGTAATTCGAAAATCTTATAATAGCTATAAACCGAAAATATCCGAAAAAGTCAATATGTCATCCTAATTTATCTTAAGAGCCACTGCTTATCGAATTTTCAATAACACTTTCTTCAGTTATTTAATTTTTTTTCTAACAAACAGGTTTATTGGGTCTTTGATTTAAACAACAGTAAAATAGAGGGTAACATCGGACGAAATTCATTAAGTAATATGAACTAAGGCATTGCCTCTAGACCGCTCTCTCAACTCAATGGCATGGGTTTTGTGAAAAACACTTGCATACTGAATATACGGTTCAATATCAATTCAGAGTACAACTTTGTGGAAATGTAAGAATTGGCTTACTTTGGGGAGCAAATACTCATTTTGTCACAAAGCTGTCATCTTTGTCATATTTAGGTAGGTCTCAGTAAAAGGATAAGTATTCTTGCAGACTCTTAGTGAGCTTGTTTGATGGTAGATGTTCTATATGGGTATAAGTTTACTTGCTTGGGCTGTGTTTGAGAGCCTTTCATCAATAATGAGACATTCATCATGTAAGGACAAACTGCTCATGCAATGTCAGAACTACCAAACTACAATATTTGAATCACAAGTCTGTCTCTGCATGAAATCATAGAATTTTCTTCACAAAATCATGTGTTGTAGGTACTGCTTTAAATCATCATGAGAACAAACAAAATGTCATTTGGTGATGAAGAAGGATCATTTTGGTTAATAGTATCAGACAATATCAAACAACATACTCATCTGCTTGTACATTCTTAGGGACTAACTAAATCATATAGAAAGCCAATCAGGTCTTTGCTTGAATTTTTCATTACTGTTCAATTGAGATAAGGAAATACCACATAAATTGCTTTGCAGATCTCCAAAAGATCATTCAAAAACAACAAATAGCTTTGTTGTAGCCAATTGGTTTTTTGTTGAACTTTAAAATAAAAGTAAAAGATTCCATAAATTTCTATTAGTATTTTATTTACCTTTTTTTACACATAAAACACTGCTTTTTATATGTGTTTCTATATCAAAGAACTTAAAAAACAAAATATGCAATAAATGATATGCAATAAACTATTAATAAAATGTAGTTAAAAGACATACATGAAAATCAGCAGACAGTATTTGTTCATGTTTTCAAAATCTTTGCTCTAACACATTGATAGATAATTTTATCTAATGAAATCACTGCTTGATCTTGGGACATTATTTTCATTCTTGATGCCATCAGTTGCCTTGTCTTCATAGTTTAAAAAAAACTCCTGAAAGTTGGAAGAATATGGCAGAAATATGTATGATCACCTTTAGATTTTCCAAAAAAAATAATCAACAAATATTCTATGACATACATCCTTAAGACTTTTATCCAATTTTTCCAAAATATTGTTTCAAATTTAAAGCAATAGCAGATATAATTAAAATTTTCTTTAACCAATGAAAAGAAGCATTGTGACAAGGCAAATGTGCTCTCTGAGCCAATTTCCCTTTGCCATAATTGGTTAAAAAATTATGTTGAAAGTTAAGGGGTTTACCATGGAAACTGAAGGAAAAGTAATAACTTTACATTGATGCATGCATAAAATTTAAATTCAACTCTGATCTTTGTTTCATTGAAAAATATCATACACAAGCAATTGTAAGAAAAGAATTTCAAGTTATGACTCAAGTTTCTGTCTTCCACTGGTCTGCTGTAGGCTTACTAAGCTGTGTAAATAGAGCATGGGCATGCTTTTTGTCTCATTAATCTGAATTTTTGAAGGCTTCTTGAAAAAGAGAAAAGAAAATGAGTACCATAAGACATATGTGACATTGTTATCATAATAGAATATTCCATAGTCCATCAGAGTTTTTCTATATTATTGTCATTTGATGTTATCAGTACCAAATAACACTAAACACTATCCTTGAAATAGTCTTTTGAGGAGAAAACTAAGTTTTGAAACAGTTCATGAGTAAAAACATATCTATAGATTTAATGGTATTCGGGCGTCCATGTAAATCTTCATCTGTTTTTTATTGTACCGAGTCTGTGTGATCCTCCAGCATATTTTGATGTTGTTATCTCTTCCTTACTCTACCAGTAAGTCATCCGTTTTGGCTGTTGAAAGAGAAAAATAAAAAGTATCAATCTTTTGGCAATACTTATGGTGGCATAGAGGTGACATGTATGCGATTTTATTTTTGTTTTTTCTGAGTTAGTAAGTCTAAATAACGAGATAATTAAGTCATTATTTCAACTTACTAACTCAAAGAATGAGATAACTAAGTCGTTATTTCAAGTAAGTAAGTCGAAATAACGAGATAGTTAAGTCATAATTTTGACTTACTCACTCGAAATAATGACATAATTAAGTCGTTATTTTGAGTTAGTAAAGTCATTATTCAGACTTACGAACTTCAAAATAGCGAGATAATTAAGTAGTTATTTCGACTCACTAACTCGAAATAACGATATGGTTAATTCGATATAACAAGTTTGTTGACCAATCAGATGGTTCGTTGTATTCAGCAAATTCATGTGAAATGACGTACAGTGTGACGCAATGTTAACCACATTATACTTTAAGTTAAAGATTGAATGGATCTGATTGGTCAACTTACTTGTAATAATGAGTTAACTATCTCATTATTGCGAGTTAGTAAGTCGAAATAACGACTTAATTATCTCATTATATCAAGTTGGTAAGTCGAAATAATGACTTAACTATCTCATTATTTCATGTTAGTAAGTCGAAATAAAAACTTAATCATCTCATTATTTTGAGTAAGTAAGTCGAAATAATGACTTAATTATCTCCTTATTTCAACTTAGTTAGTCAAAAAAATGATTTTATTATCTCGTTATTTTGAGTTAGTAAGTCGAAATAATGACTTAACTATCTCGTTATTTTCGAGTTAATAAATTGAAATAACGACTTAATTTTCTCGTTATTTCGACTTACCAAATCAGAAAAAAAAATTGCATACCTGTCACCTCTATGCCACCGTAAATTCTGGCTACACTTTAACTGACTGATTATTCTTAATTGGTAACATTTTGGAAATAATTCTATCCCTATGGTAGTCAATTGAAGCAGTTATCTGACAGGAAGAAAAAGAACTGATTGTTGATAAAAATCTATATTTCAACCTGTTTTGACTTATTTTGGTTTCATTCTCATGAAGATTTTCGAAAAAAGAAAGAAGAAAAGAAAAAGTCAATTACACATTTTGAGCAACAACAAATTCATCAACATTTATTGCTTTCAAAAGTTATCTTCTATGGTTATGAGGCTTATGTTTGTAAAGTTCAAAGGGGCATGAGAAAGACTATGTACTTACTTGTATTATAAAACAGAGTCAATGTTTATGCAGGTCTGCATCATCTTTTCTTTTGAATCTTGTTTGAAATTGTCATATTCCCAACCATCATACAATCTGTGAAATAAAGAAGAATCAACTTAAGGATCAAACCTTTGGGCCAAAATTATCAATTGCAAGAATAATTCAATGTTTGGAAATAATAGTATCACTTGAATCAAGTAAACTAAAATAAGGTGACATATATAACCAAATACTTTACAGGGTATTTCATTTTTTGAAAAGGAAATTCACGCTGTCATCGTTATTTAAACTATCGGCCCATAACGCTATCAAATTGTCAAGACGGTACCTTGTACTCAATTTAAAAGCTCCAACAATAACAAATAATCCATGTCAGCAATAATCCATGTCAGCAACTGACGAGTTGACATCGTTGCTTTATTGGTCAGCATAATAGTGTATTCCATATACAACACGATGTGTACCTAATGCTTTCCTTACACACCGCGAAAATGACATAGACCGTCTACATAAACATTAGATTATGCCAAACTGCAGGGTGTAATCACCGAATCGATAGAAGGTGAACACTTATTTCACCGTGGAGTGTTGTGGGCAACACACACTTTCTAGCCTAGTACTGAAGGGAACATGTACTGTAATACTAAAAAATGAATGCTGTAGTTCTACTGAAAAGGGAGAAGTTTTTTTCAGATGGATGTTTGTTTAGAGGAAGCATCTTCGGCGAGGCGTGACGAGGGCTCGCCTTCTCGATATTTCTATGACGAATTTTGGTGAAAATGGTCTATTTAGCTATACTGTTTTATAACGAAATGAAAGAGTACAAAAAGTTCTCTTACCTACAACCGGCGATACGTTGTCCTTTCAAGGAGTTGAAAACTGTGTCCAATTTAAAGTTTGAAGCGGTGGCGCCGATCCTGTTGTTCGTGTTTTGTTTTTCGATAGAATGGTTTATGGTTCATTCATGATTGGCGGAAATAAACTCAATGAGCGGCAATGAATTTATGTAAAACCAGTCCATTCCATAAAGCCGGAAACACCCGAAGCAAACCCGAGTTTTCTCTTTACAAGGAATGGTTCACTATTGGTAGATATATTGGTAGATAAAGGTAGTGCTTGAAAATAAATTTAGATAGAACCAGTCCATTCCGTAAAGCCGGAAACACCCGAAGCAAACCCGAGTTTTCTCCTTTAGGTAAACCGGAAGCCACCTGTTTTTTTGCTAATGGTATAACCGGTGTTAACATAACTTGTTTCTCGTACGTATGTTACCGTTATCCGCTCTCCGAGCGCTTCGCGCTCTGAGAGAGCGGTATTAGAAATATCTATTCTATCTGTCATTTGGAAAATATACTATCGAGACTAACAGAGACATACTAGTCTGTCTGATGTCGGCCTACTCATTCCTCATTTGGGAACATGTTACCCCAAATTAAAAGCAACAACAGATGACAATTATGAAGGATTTAAAACAATACTATTGACATATTTGACATTGTGACAAAAGGGTAAATTGTTTATTTGCACGATCAATTTATCCTTTCGTCACGTTGGTACTTTAAAAAAGTCTGGTGTCGTAAATACGGCAATGTATATAAAGGAGAAGGTGATTTACCAAGGCTGTATAAATAAAGCGTTGAAAATATTTATTTGTTTATATTTAGGCAAATCTTGGAAAGATAATGTTGCGGTTTGAAATATATTAACCCATTACCAAACATTAACGACATTTGACCAGTTTGTCGCAGACGACTCCGGAAAACATTGTGGGAAAAGGATAAATTGCTCCCAATGAGCAATTCCTCCTTTTCCCACAATGTTTTCTGCCATATCAGGAAATATTTTTTTAAATTTCCTTAGATTTTGAAATGTCTGCAAACTATTTGAATTCGGTACAGCCGAAAGATTTGCTTTTGGTATAGGGTTAAGAAATTATGGCGCCTTGCCCAAAAGTAAGTCACTCCATTTGGTAAAACACCCATTATTGAAACTGGTATTGTAAACTGGAGGAGGTTCCCGCCCTTAACCCTTTAACAAACGCAAAATTTTAAGCTGTCCCAAATTGAAGAATTTGCAGACGACATTTCTGAATGTTATGAAATTGGAAAACAATCTGATAGGGCAGAGCTCGTTACGAGCAATTTTTCCTTTTACCACAATGTTTTCCAGAGTCGTCTGCAACAAACTGGCCAACTATCGTTATTGTTTGGTAATGGGTTAACTACACCTCCTGCGTATATATCAATCGTTCGTAATTGCAACATTAAACATAATGTCATCTATCATGAACAATTCCTTTGCAAAGGTCTTAACATTATATCTTGAAACACACAATGGAGAAAGATGCCTGCCCTTAGCTTTATCGTACATATAACTCAACATTTCGTACCTACAGGATTATATTTGATATTAGTCTCAATAATGATCCGTGAACGAAGCTTTTTTCGTCATTTGGACATTTATCGTGCTTCGCTACGTCATTTATAACTCGGGTTGATAATATGAGAGTTTAATATCGTTATCATTAATAATTTAGATATACCACGGTCACCAGTGCATATTTCCTAATTCCCGGTATTTTTACAACAATTGCTGCTCTTTGTACGTCTCTAGTAACTGACTCCATTTCCACATTACAATTATTTCTTAGTGCTATGGGACGAAACAAACCCATCCAACAATGCGATGGTTTAAGCAACCGATAACTTCATATGGAAATATATCATATAGCAGACGATATTTTGGAATTTAAAATCGAATTTTCATTGATTATATTCGGTATATACCATTGCAACAAAACAGTTTGTTTTCTGAAAGGGTTTCTAAATTGACTGTCATAGAAATAAAGAAAAAGGATTGATGCAGAAAACGGTTAAACGTCAGAAGATATAAGCTGACTCGGTATTCAAACTTGATTGAAAACGTTCCCTATCGTTATTTGCTGATAATCTAATTCAAAGCACAAACATGTCTATTATTTAACCCTTTCCCGAATAATTTTTTTTCGATTGTCCCAAATTGAAAGAGTTTGCAGACGACATTTCAAAATGTGATGAAATTGAAAAATATTCTTCAGATAGAGCAGCAAACCTTGTGGGGAATGGAGAAATTGCTCGTAACGAGCACTTTCTCCTTTCCCACAATGTTTTCTAAAGTCGTCTGCAACAAAGTGGTCAAATGTCGTCATTGTTTGGGAAAGGGTTAATAGTAAAAGTGACCAATTATCCCAACTTCCATTGAAAAATTCCCAAAATGATTGAAATATGTTGATGAAAAAACAGGTTGAAAAAAGAGGCATTTTGGTCAGCTCAAATTAAAAAAAAAACAACGAGCAGTCCATTATTACCTAAGTACCCCATGCGGCAAACAATCACCACCACCAAACTAAAATATTTATATCTTCACGGGAAATGTTTGAATATCGGTCAGTTTTTCTCTTACACAAACTTGCTGCTTATCCTTTTTCATCTTCCACAAACGCAAGATGAAAGTAAACCCATCCCGCTTTCATTCTCGTTGCAATTTTCTCATGAAAGGAATTTCCAAAACTTGGGACAAGAGTTGCTTTAAAACAAACATCAAAGGGCATAGTTTTGTCCTGTAGTCTTTTGATGTTACATAACTGACTTAATATCTCCATACATTTAGTGGTTTCATTCAAGGATATTTGATGAGACGGAGAGGGGGATTTTGCTTCCCTTTAAAGACCTATTTTGTCAATCTCTACCAGAGTAAGTTGGTTCCCGCTACGCTCCCACATTTATCTCTGTGACGGGCTCAGAAAATAGTCCCACTTTTCCGGCATGGTCACGTGACCGAAACTGACGTGTAGTAGAATAATGCCAATCTCTACCAGAGTAAATTGGTTCCCGTTGCTCTCCCACATTTATCTCTGTGACAGACTCAGATAATAGTCCCACTTTTCCGGCATGGTCACGTGACCGAAACTGACGTGTAGTAGAATACTGCATCTAGCGGCTTGCAAAAAAAAAACCGAGCTCCAAACTAACGCTCAGATCAATTAAGAAGTCTCTTAAGTCGTATCACAATATAAAGATAGATAAGATAGGACAGTTAAAATAGAATAAAGACATTTATTTACACACAAAGCAGTTTGCATTTGAAGCGTTTTGAACAACAGCTTATTGAGTAGAATTGAGGCGACGCTCCTAACGACTCGCAACCCGCCCCCTCGATCAAAACAAAGTGAATGACAGCTAGAAAACACATTTTCCAAGACAAATCAAACCTCCACGTAGTTTAACAAATGAGTCGTCAGTCAGAATGAAACGTACTCAAGAATATCCAATGAATCGAGAATATTGGTGACCTCCTCAACAACAAATAGCACCATTCCTCGTCATTTCGAGTTTAAGTCTTCCTTCAGTCAGTTCAGACCTTGATTAAGTGGACATTGATCATACTGTTAGGCCTCAATAGACTTATTTGAAAGGACTATCTTACATATTGTGATTTTAACAATTTAAAATAAGAAGTTTTCTTTCAATAAAATGAAAATATAAATTTCTAAAGTGACAGAAGACTAGATTATTGACAGCTTTCCAATACCATTCTTAACTGTTTAGAAAAGTTTATAAAGAACATTTACAGTGTATATTGTTGATAATGCAAACCGTTTAACCCTTTCCCATACAACAAATTTTTGACTGTTTCAAATTGAAAGAGTTTGCAGACGACATTTCAAAATGTTATGAAATTGAAAAATATTCTTCAGAAAGAGCAGAAAACCTTGTGGGAAAAGGAAAAATTGCTTGTTACGAGCAATTTATCCTTTTCCCACAATGTTTTCTAAAGTCGTCCGCAACAAAGTGGTCAAATGTCATTATTGTTTGGGAAAGGATTAACCCTTTACCAAACGCTAAATTTTCGACTGTCCCAAATTGAAAGAGTTTGCAGGTGACATTTCAAAATGTGATGATATTGAAAATAATCTTCTGATAAGGCAGAAAACATTGCTTGAAAAGTAGAAATTGCTCGATAAGAACAATTTCCACTTTTCCCACAATGCTTCCAGAGTAGTCTGCAACAAAAAAGTCAAATGTCTTTTAAGTTTAGATTGTTGTTTAGAGAAACACTAGTTTAAATGGTTTGTAATATCTGCAAAATTAATGATTTTTATCTTTTCTAAATGATTATGATTGGGTTAGAAAGCTGTCAATAATCTAGTCTTATATTACTTTAGAAAATATGTTGTCATTTCAATTGTAAAAGATTGTCCTTTTCATATCAAATTATTAATGTTTATTTCACCCAATACACAATTCTCTGAGTTAGTTGCTTTAAAACCATTTTCTAACATCTGCTTTTGCTTTCAAATTAATCATGTCAATCATTTTACATGGAGGAATGGGTGAAGCAGATGTCCAAATAAAAGGCATATTCAGCCATTATTGATTCTTTATATCCTATGTTGTGGGTACTCATTTGAGACATAAGAACGAACAAATGAATTATTAACAACAAGATCTAACTCATCGGACATTTCCAAGCGTTATTTTATTCAGATCAAACACAGCTTTTCATTACCTAGTTTTACTGGTAAGAAAGTTCCTATCTTATCTCTTCACCTACACCATATTCTTCAATCATATTTTGATAATGCACATGATGGACACTGTTTCTATTTGTTTGGTGATCCTCAAGTGGCACTGTAATTGGTTGAGTATTTTGCTTTAGTTACTTTTACATTTTATACAGCAAATAGTATTTATGGTTGAAAGGCTGTCAACTTTTATGAACACTGTACTGACATCATCTTTCTTGAAATAAAATGAATGCAAACCATTATGAATCAAATAGACAATGTTTCTAACAAACAACAGATCAGCTAATTTGTTAATACAATATTTCATCATAATGTCATTAAACAGTAATACTCTCATGATGAACTTGTCTTTTAAAGAGTTTGATTGTATGCTGTAATGATATATACATGTATATATTTGCCTTAAAAGATTAGGATTATTCATAGAGAACATTTGAATTATAAAAGAAAACTCTTACAATCTGCCATTTAAGTTCCTATTAACAAGCAGTTCAAACTGTTTGAAAACTAAGAAGCAATTATAATCATATCTGGGAATGCTCCCTGCATTCATCATTTAGTCACTTATTGTGAATTTGTTATTAGTATTTATGACAGAAACTTAAGAAATAAACTGTTGTTATAATTGTTTTGACATTGCTTAGCAGTTATAAAAACTATGATGAATTTTGATTCAAAGCATGAGTATTGTTCATTCAACTATCTTATATCTGTATGTAAAATTCAAATTATTTAAACAAGTAGAGTGAAAATCTAACATGAAAACTGGATTGTAACTCTTCATTTATCAAATTTCATTAGAATAAGTACTTTAGATAATCCTATACACCTCATACATTCCTTAGGGGACCAGCTCAGTAATGGGAAGAAGAAAAGAATCATATAACTGACCAACGTCAAATTATCAATTCTTTCTACCATTTTCTTTCATAAGAGAGGTTTATAATAACTAATTGAAAGACTAAATGTTATGTTATGTATAAATTACAATTAACAGCAGCACCAACCAACTCTCTCAGATATGAATTGTGAATTTATTCAAATAGTAAGCAACTGAAGATAACATTTTGTTACGTCGAAAAGGGTAGAAATCAGTTTGATAAAAACTGTTATTTTCATCCTGCAACACATAAGCATCAAAAACAGAAAAAAAGTCGAATAAGATGATTAATAAGTATTAAAGAAAGTTGTAACACATTTCACAGTATATCTGTTTGTCCTTTATATGTGAGCATAGATGCCTCTACTGCGCAGAGACTGCACCATTCATTGTCCACTAAATCAACTATAATATAACATATATGACATATGGGTCTAGACTGTGTAGGGGATGCCCTATCGTTCATCTGTGCTAGTGTGTGATAAACATGTACTAAATGATTTAATGATAACTGAATGTAGGGTTCTGGGACTGTGTAAGAGCAGCCCTTTCGTCATAGAGCCCTACTCATCCAAAGCATTAATGAATAAAATAATGATAAAATTAATACGTATAGAAATGTATGAACTCAATGTCAGTAATATCAAACATAAAAATATGATAATCATTACACTAGTCGGAAAATGGATAATGTGTTAAAGGCTGTTTAGGGGAAGCCCTATCGTTTGAAAGCTCATCATCCCGAATGCATCATTGTAATTAGTAATAAGTCTACCACAAAGTAGTTGATGTACTCATAGCTATAAACAACTAAAATAATCTAAAGGAGGGAAAACATAACCAAAATCTGGCTCAAAAACTATATGAACTATATGATAAAGGGATTTGATATAACTTGACAATCTGTCAATCATTTTAGTTTTATTCCTATGGCGCTTTGCTCACTATTGTTGGATCCATTGACCCGTTTTAAAATAACTGAGTCCTCATTTAAAACAACCATAACCAGGTCCTCACTCCCCCTCATCCTCCCCCCCTCCCCCCATGCGAAGATTGACAGCTGTGGCAGTTTTAAAAGGGGAGAACCAAGAGTGTAAAGCTTTCTTATTTCTTCATAATCATTAATGGTTTGTCTAATTTTTTGCACAAAGTATGAGCATACATACATCCTAAAGTTACTAGTAAATCATGAATCATATACTAAAAAACAAGCATAGTTAGAAAAAGGTACTTGCAGTTTATTCATCATGGTTCTTTCCTCTCATCTGTATTTCTATGCTCATGCATTTCCTGTGGCCCCATAAACCATGAACACATCATCCAAATATCCATATTGTTTCAATCACTGGCAGCCATTACATAGTGTTTTCTCTGCAACCCTTTTTTAACCCATTCCTCTCTCCTTTCATAGCATGTGAAGCTTATTTGGGGGTTATTTGGAAGTACATTACTTTTTTAAAAGCGACAACTCATTGGTGTCATACATTCGTGGAAGTTTTCTGAACATCAATTTGAAGAGATCTGCGTCCATTCAGATGATAAGAATGTGCCATCTAAGAAGCTTTTGCCTTTTCAAAAGACAAAGATATCACGTATTTTGAAGTTAATAATTGCAGGAAGCGAAATCTTTAAAAATCACAGTTGTAAAGTGAAGACATCGTTCCCAATTTCTACCTCGTGTTTGTTTACATCACTGGTATCCAAGCTGTCCGATAACCAAGAAATATTATACATCGAGCGGGAGACCAAAGATGTAAACATTCCGCGGATTGATTGTCAATAGCGTAAAAAGGCTTTACAATAGTTCTAGCAAGAATCGGTGAAATACATATTCAATGTCTACTGTATGGATAAAGTAAAAGTATTTTTGCCTTATTCATATTTTTTTTTACTTAATTGTATGCATATAACAGTTTGGATCGCAATATTACAGAGTTTGCCACGATTCGTGGCAAAGATGGCGTGAGCCCGTTGCAGAGGTAGTATCCGGGGGACGATAACTCTGCATTGGAGATTGCTATTTTGTGGGTTTGACAGATTCCTTTGTTTAAAATTGCGAGTTTATAAAAGAAAAGAAAGGGTAACTAGCCAGTGTGTGTACGTGACAAAATTGATAGTCGCATGCGTCTCTGTTTACATCTCCCGATTACACGGTAAGGTTTTATCCTTTGCATAAACAACACACTTAGTGGTAAAACTGCCAGTGACCGCCGGCGGTAGTTACAAATTAATTGACCGCTTATGACAAATTGATTTAAAGGTGTTTTGGATTAATTAGCCTGGCCGCTGACCGCATCAGAGAAAAGACCGCTTATCAAGAAATTTTAAAGAGTCTAATTGTTTGGGAGGACTTTAAAATGGCCGCTGAACGGCAAAGACCGCTTATCACAAGTGACCGTAAGCACAAGTTTGACTGTAGTTATAACGCCTTCTTCAAGGAATATAAACACTGGTATAAGTGACTTATCAAAGAAGATCGTAACTATGCATATTTCATAAAACTGGGAGACTGAAGTGTCTTTCCAAAAAGACGATTCCATATAAGACAGATAAAATAACTCAGATAAAATATGTGATACATAGTTGCTAGGAATGAATAATCACAGACTACCACGTGAATGTCCTATATATAAAAAAAGACATTAGCTAATTTTAAGTTTTCATCCCATGATTAAATGGTTGAAAAGCGTAGATATTTAAAGATAGAAAGAGAGCAGCGATTTTGCCAACTTTGTAAACAACTAAACTTTAACATTATTGAGGACGAATTTCATTTTTTTTAGAATGCAAAAGTTACCAAATGCTGCGAAATATGTACTTTGAAAAGTCAAGGCTTAGAAATGTAAATCAGCCTACCTGTTATTCTATTTTGGAATGTAATAATAAATCAACTATATTCAAAGTATCAACATGTCTTGTAAAAGCCTTTGAACTAAGACAAAATCTAATTGAAAAAGTATTGTAATGTATTTGTTTGTAGATTGTCACTCTTTTGTATGTATATTTTGTTACTGTATGTTGTAATATGGGCCTATGGCCTCTGTACTTGAATTAACATGTCTATGCTTATGTCTATGTTCTCGGATGAAAGTCTTACCGGTTTCAAGCCAATTTAACTCCCTTAATTGATTCCCAGTATATGGATTTTCGATTGATAAGATTAAACAGAGGGTGACAATGCAAAAACCCATCAGAAAATAAGACGTATCGAATCACCGACGTATCGTGTAATTTTAGCAAGAAAGTGTGTAAACAAAGACGAAATTGCTCATATTGAACTAATTCGACTTTTGCCAAACGGGTTTCTTTATTCTTTAAGAATGTGGTTCTTAGAAAAATAATTATAATTGACCCTTGTGACTGCCTAGAATATAATATATATAATACCTCAAAGGCAGATTACCTTTTGAAGAAGGGTGTTTGCGAAGGATGTTGGGAAGAAGGGTGTGTGCGAAGAAGGGTGTTAGCTATGTTAATTGCCTGTCATAAAGGAGCTTACTATTGTAAGACAATGTGCATTTTTTTTTAAATAAAACCAGATGTACATTATATATCAAATCTATGAAAGAATGACCTGTGTTTAAAAAGGTTACATCACATATTGTGTTTTGTGTCTAGCAAATGTTTAACATGTAATTTAAACAAACTGCGTCTCTAAATAAATGACAGTCTTATATTTCCTTTTCATAGAGATCTTGTTAACCTGTGGTTTCTTTATTGACTTCGCATGAAATGTATACTAAACCCTTTTAGCTCTTTGATTATACATCTTGATTTGTGAAAAGTCGTCGAATTGCTCGCTGACGTACTTTGTTTCACTTTTACATCTTCGATTATTTCTCCTTTTCCTACATTGCTTCCTGCCCCATCAGAAGATTACTTTCCAATCTCATCAAATTTCGAAATGTCGTCTGCAAACTCTTTCAATTTGGGACAGTGGAAAATTTGGCGTTTGGTAAAGGGTTAAGGAAAAATACAGGTTGATCCGACTTCACAGTTTTTATGAGCAAATGTCTCTTCTTTGTCAACATGTGTATGTAAACTTCAGGTCGATATTTACTTCAAGCTTTGACCCATTACCAAACGATAACGACATTTTACCACTCAGTAGCAGATGACTCTGGAAAACAATGTGGGAATGGAAGAAATTGCTCCTAACAAGCAATTTCTCTTTTTCCCACAATGTTTTCTACCCTGTCAGAGAGTTATTTTCCAATTTCATCACACTTTGAAATGTCGTCTGCAAACTCTTTCAATTTAGGACAGTCGAAAATTTGGCGTTTGGGAAAGGGTTCGCAATGATGGCTCGATTCGCAATCGAAATGATGGCTTTCGGATATTTCCGTTGATATGAAAATGAAACACATGATTTCTGCATTATTGCTGTTTCTTAGGCTATTTGTTACCTTGTTAAACAATCAAATTGAAATAATTTTCTGATAGGGCAGACAACATTGATGGAAAAGGAGAAATTGCTCGTTACGAGCAATTTCTCCTTTTCCCACAATGTTTTCAGAATAGTCTGCAACAAAGTGGTCGTATGTCGTTATTGTTTTGTAAAGGTTTGAACGGATTGAAATGTATGTAATTAAATGGTCGTTATCATTTCTGTATGTTATAAACGTAATTCGAATGCTAATCTAATCTTATATAACTTGTGAAATATATGTTGTCATTTTATTGGTAGAGAACAATTTATTCTAAAAAGATAAAATCCGAATCTAAGAAAAGAGATTCCTTTCATTCCTTGGTTTAGCGACAGCATATATAGCCCGGTACTGAGAAGACTTCAGATTTCGACACTACATCTCTCAATATTTACATAATCTGCGCATCATATATTAGTCTGACTATTTTTATCAAGCGGGTTTATATAACGTCAAATATTTAAAATATTTGCCTTTCAATCAAGTATAAAGAGCTATAAATACACGGTGTTATTTGGGTTAACCATTATGCATGAATCACAATGTCATATGAGGACATCTGGGATATAGAAAAACGACTTGAATACCAGACCTAAGTACTCATTCCTAATTCAGAACATATCAATGTATCTATTTACATTAAACAAACCCTTTTACATTCTTTAATTCTTTATTTGAAAAATAGTTGTATTACCTAACGTAAACGATCCGTCTTTTTCAAGTGTGATTTCCCCCATATATTGTTTAAGCAGCTAGTCGATCTAAGAGTAGTAACAATTTGGTAAGCCAATGAAATTATGTTTTAATTTCATCACTTTTTGAAATGTCGTTTGAAAACTCTTTCATTTTGGGACAGTCGAAAATTTGGCGTTGGGTAAAGGGTTATACCTCTGCAGGATTGATGATAATCAAGGATCGAAACCATCCAATTCAAAGATTCAAATCAATACCAGTAAAGTGTTAATTCTGTTGTTTTTTTCTCATGGGTTTAAAATCCAGTCCTGATGGTATCACTCAATCGCCTAAACCACTTTTAAGAAGCTATCCCTGATGCTTACTTTATTTTACCATTGGATAACAGAAACAAATGTCAGACTGCATGTCACGTGAAAAAAATATGGAACCACTTAATTTACCAATCCAGATTGTTCAATCGTCAATTTCTAGGAGTAAAGCGGTTTTGCTGATTATTTGATTTTCAAGTCTTCCACACCTAACATAAAAGTTAATTTGATCTTTTAGTAATATACTTTGGAAGGACACATAGCAAAATAACATAGTTTACCTCTATTAATGGGATGGATACCGTATGATAACGCTAATGTATATTTCACTGTGGAATGACCTTGGGCAAGACTCATTCTCTAGCATCGCCATGGCATATTACAAAGGAATCTGTGTTCAACAAAACTCGTTGAAACGGTGTTAAATCGAATCAAGAAACAACGATAAAAGTTTTACAAATCTTTTGACAATACATAGCTTTAGAATTTCAAATACGATGGGGGATTTTTCAAATGGAAAACGATGGGTATTTCCAAAGTGTCTATTTTTACAGCTTATGTCATTAATATCTTATCTGCACAATGTACCATGAAATTGGAATGCAATGTTAATTTTTCACATGGAGTTGCATAATATTTTTGGGAGAAATTATTGTGAAAGAAACGTCACTAAAATGTAAATAAATGACACAAAAAATGTATTGACAAACAAAAAGAATATTACTAATGTTAATTTATTACAGGAATCTATTTTCCTATAACTATCCAATAAAATAATGGTATTGAAACCAGTTGTGAAAGTTTGTCGATGACTTCTCCCTAAAAATGTCGTCACGCGTAGACTTGTCACTGCGATTAAATTTTAGATGTGTTTTGTTGAGTGCAACTTTTTCGTAGTCACAACTTTGTTATAAATAGGTTGTAATTTTACTACCTGTATCATTTTACGTCCATTTATTATTTTCCATATAATTTTGAGTCCATATATAAAATGGATTTGTTGCTTTCTTTTATTTATTTTTAAGTTTGTAAGCCAGTCTAAAAATTAGTCACCTGCTTACTCATTGATTAGAAAGGATGCATTCGGGTACCATGAAAAGCACGCTAACTCAGATAGGCATATCTTTTTTATCTAATTTGCACCATATTTTTATACTTAAGAAAGTCCTTAATTACAATCTGTGTGTAGTTTAAAAGTATTAACTTTACAACAATATTAAAAATTTGCACATGCTCTTGTTAGCCAAGCCGTCCGTCCGTCCGTCCGTCCGTCTGTCACACTTGCTTTCCGACCGATAACTAGAGTTCCTTTTGACCCATAGTCTTCAAACTTTATTGGATGATTGGTCTCAATGTGTTACAGACCCCTATTGTTTTTGGGGTCATTAGGTCAAAGGTCAAGGTCACTGTGACCTTAAATGTAAATACGCTCTCCGACCAATAACTAGAGTTCCTTTTGACCCAAAGTCTTCGAACTTCATTTGATGATTGGTCTTACTGAGTTACAGACCCCTATTGTTTTTGGGATAATTAGGTCAAAGGTCAAGCTCACTGTGACCTTAAATGTAAAAACGCTTTCCGACAAATATCTATAGTTTCTTTTGACCCACATTCTTCAAACTTCATTGGATCATTGGTCTCACTGAGTTACAGACCCCTATTGTTTTTGGGGTCATTAGGTAAAAGGCCAAGGTCACTGTGACCTTAAATGTACAAATAATTTCCGACCAATAACGAAAGTTCCTTTGAACCCACAGTCTTCAAACTTTATTGAATGATTGGTCTTACTGAGTTACAGACCCCTATTGTTTTTGGGGTCATTAGGTCAAAGGTCAAGGTCACTGTGACCTTAAATGTAAAAATAATATTTCTTATTTTTTTTAAATGTGAAAATCATTTTCGACCAGTAACTAAAGTTCCTCTTAACCCGCAGTCTTCAAACTTCATACATGTATGTAATAACATGTTCCTTCCACATTACTCCAAACCACAACCAGGCCAATTCCTTTCACCTTCTCTCAAAACTACTTTATTACTGAGCAGTGGGAAGACATCAGCTTTTTCTAAAAAGCATCTTCTATTTTTAGAAAATGTTTTGGTATTCTAATATTTTTGAAAATTTAGCAACACATTATTTACACTTACTCTAGTTTTCCTGAATATACCCTTTTCTTTGCTTAAAAAAATTCATCCATTTTGTATGCTGTTTCAATATGTATTTCTTAGGTATTGCATTTCATCCATGTTTTACAGCTCGTAATAATTTGTTCGTTAAAAGCTAGTTTGATATATGTTCTACAATTCATAATATTGTGTTGTTAACCAAGTCACACTACCTCAAAAATTTAAGGTGCTCTTCTGTCCATTCTAAGTTTGTGTATTTGTTTTATTTTCCAAGTTAGTTGTATCTCTGTGTACATATTTTCAAAACTAGTCACTTGTAACTTTATGTTGCATTTTAGAAGATGGTCATTTACATTTTGCGATTTAATGTTAGGTTTTTTCACAGTTTTATTTCTGTTATGCTTACTCTTCAAACAGGAAGGACAGAGTGTTGTGTTTTGTGAACGCATTCTGTTATATTTCATTTCTCTAATTCTCCCCAAGCTTTTGGAGACAGAAGGGGGACATTATAGAAATAGCCTCCCGTCTGTCTGTTTGTCCATCCGTCTGCCTTTCACACATGGTGTCCATTCCATAATTTGTATATTCATCAATACTTTTTTAAGAACTTGGCACAAGTTTTCACATAAATCATACAATGTGACATGCAAACACCAAGACCCCTGTCCCCAAGGTCAATGTGACACTTGAAGGACAAAGGTTAACATAGTCAAATATATGGTAGATTTTTCGTCAGATCCAAAATGTTTGCATTCATCAAGGGATTCTCAAATAACTTGGCACAATTGTTAACGGTGTTGATATGATCTGTTGTGTGAAATACCGACATCCATACTTCAAAGTCCAAGGTCACAAAAGTTAAAGCTTTAAAATGTATTTCGTGTCCATTCCATAACTCATTTATTCATCAAGGGATTTTTAAAATAAATTGACACAAACATTCAACATAATGATGACATGTAATGCGAAACACCCACACCCTACCACCAAGGTCAAGGTCACACTTGGAGGTCAAACATTAACAATCTGCTGTACGGCATGTTTCGTGTCCAGTCCATTACATTTGCATTTATCAAGGTATTCTCAAATCTCTTGGCACAATTTTACATGTACACTATAATAAGACCACTTTCCATGCAATATAACCAGATCCCTTCAAGTTGACGGTGTAAAATTATTCAGTTTGTGCAAAATTGAAATAGGCGGAGGATATTGGTAACTCTGTAAACTTGTGATACAATATTTTTATTATGTTCTTCCAATATTTACATATACTTAACCATTACATTTACAAAAAAATAATAATAAGACATAGCAGCTTATGAATCTCACCTAACCACTTAGCTCAGTAGCTTGAACACAGGTTTTGATTTAAACATATTTAATTGCAAACTATAAAGACTAATTTGAATGTAGTAGAAAAACCCACCCCTTATTGCAGTTAATATCTTGTTAAATATACATAATATTCCATATTTGCTGAAACTGTTGCATATTTCATTTTGTATTTATTTTTTATAATTAAACTGTTGCACTATTAAAATTGATTTCTTATTATGTTAATCCCTTTCAACTACATGAAAAAAGAATTAGTGTTGTGAGGAAATAATTTGGGTTTCCCTCGCCAAATAGAGCAAATATAGCAATAGTGTCCCTCTGTATACAAGGAATTTAAGCACATGATTGTGTCTGTCTTCTACATCTCTCTGCCCCCTCCCTTATATTGGGAGAACACTTAGATTTTGTGCTATCCAGAGATATGTCTGGGTGGACTTATGTCTGGAACTTCCTGGATCTTGTCGTCCTCCTTTCCATAAACTGCTCTCATGCTTTCTATAACTTGGTACAAATGTTCACCTTTATAAGACAGTGTCCTGCACATGCAAAAAGTCTCTAGGTCAAAAGTCAATCTCACAGAGGGAAATTCTTGTCCAGAGCATAACTTCATACATGCAGGGATTTTAATATAACTTGGCACAAATGTTATCCATGATGAGGAAGAATAGTGCGGAAACATTGATTGCTAAGAGTCAAGGTAACACTAAGGGGTCAAACATCAAAATAGACTTTTTTCAAGTCTGTACATTCAACATGCATAGAAAATTTTTAAAATGGTTTCATAAATATATGTTTCCGCTTTTTAACTACCCAGAGCATCACTATAACCTGGTATGATTTTAAATGATTCCGATACTCCCACCTCCCCCAACCCCCGTCATGGTTACAGGTAGGGATAAACACCACTGCTTGAGTTTTTTCATGTCAGATTGTTCACCAAAACATTACGGCTTCCGTTTGATGCCTTGCATCGAACATTTTTCTTGTATCCCTTTCGCATACCACGATTAAATCCACCCCCTTTAATACGAAAAATAAAGTAGGCACATGCTTTCGAAAATACAACACAGTGTACAGGGATATATGTAACGTTGGCTAAATACAAGATTTCACAAATGAAATGGGTTTCTCTTTAAAGAGAAGGTGGGTCTTTGGTTTGTTTTCTGTATTACTGTGGTTTATACTGATTCGTATTTGACTTTCTTACGTCAATATCACAGTCACATTTTATCATAGTGGATTATGTCACATATCTTCACGTTCAAAAGCACAAACATATACAGTCATTTTTATTACATATTGTAGGGTTCGATATTCATGAGTCATGGAATCAAAATCACGGCTCGGTCGGTTATTATTCCTAAAAAAATGTTCATAATAGATGCGACATGATTTCCTCTTTCTCACAACTGAACACGAGTGATTGTGAAGGAGAACAGTGAGTGACTAAAGGATTTCCGGGAAAAAGATTTGATAGGTATACTCAATGCCGTTGGATGCATGCATAACAGTTTATCGTTTACCTGGATGTTGAAAACAAGAATGTTTTTTACTTTGTGTCGGGGATTGGGATTTATATGCGAAATCAGGGTATTAACCCTTTCCCAAACGCCAATTTTGGGCGACTGTCACAAATTGAAAGAGTTTGCAGACGACATTTCAAAATGTGATGAAATTGAAAAGCAACCTTCTGGAGGGACAGATAACATTGTGGGAAAAGGAAAAATTGCTCATTACGAGCAATTTCTCCTTTTCCCACGATGTTTTCTAAAGTCGTCTGCAACAAAGTGGTCATATGTCGTTATTGTTTGGGAAAGTGTTTAGACGATTGCGATTTTGTACCTTTTCAAGGCCTTATTATATCATGTTTACATTAGTACACTTTGTTCGTTACAAGATGATTTAACGATACTCGATACTAGATGTTTTAATGGTTAGAATAACAATTTGGAATAAAAAAGAAGTACACCACCACATGGATTGAAATAGGCATTGCTATAATAAGTACAATCGGTGAAACTGATTATTTACGCACATGTAGCCGGGTATTTAAAACTATGTTTTATACTATGTATACTGTATACTTTTTTATTTTCTCCATATCAGATAAATGAAACATTATGAAGTACAAAAGAAAAATAAACGAATCAGAAAATACAACACCAACATGCTCACATACATGCATACACTTAAACAATTAATTATACACCTATGATGTTTTATCATGGACACGTAAATGCTGTTATTCTGAAAAGAGAGGGAGGGGCCCTTTTAAAAGGTGTGTCAATTTAGTTATCCAAAAAACTATCTCGGCGTGTCGTATCTCATGTGTATTCATTAAAATCCCATGAAAGGATATGAGTACAAATAAATAACTGAACAATATATATGAAGTTCTTAATTATGTTCATAAAAGCCATGAAAATCATTTTATGAATTCTTTAAGATCCTATTAAATAAACTTATTCAACATAAGTTATTTTGAGCTTGAAATAAAGTTGTCTCCAATTCAATCATGTTTATGAACAATATGTTTGTTTATATATTTCCGATACAAATCCTAATTTTCCTACCAAAGAATTGCGTGTTGCATGACCAGGTCAGAGGTGAGGAATCAGGCAATCTGAATCATTAAAAGAGCTGATCTAGGTTAGGTCTTGTTGGCTTTCACGTTTAAGTTGTGATGATGGTGTAATTATGGTAATAATTATTAGGATCTATCTAAAGGTTTACCAAATGACATAGTTTGAAATAGCATTAATCTTCTTTCATGAGCCTTTAAAGTACTTTTGATATTTTGAATAAACATCTTACTTTACTTTTCACAATATGGAGGTTAACAAGGGAAGTAAGTTTGACGACCATTTTGTACCTGCTTCGAACAATGTGCGGTGAACGGTCACGTACCTTCTTACGCAGATTTAAAACAATATAATAGTAACTTTAACGATTTCGTTTGTTTGTCTTTGTAATAGGCGCAATCTATTTCAAAGTGCTTGTTCACAGATATGCGGAAATTTGAAAATTAGATTAAAAAACAAAACAAACAAACACAGCAGATGTTCTGTCATGAAATACGAACTTAAGAATAATGAATAGTTATTGAAGGCTAAATTAGATCGTTTTCAGAGTATATATTGAATATATTGTATACTGTATATTCATAATGATTTACAAGATATATAGACACGATTTATCTACGGACAGTCTTTGTTCAGTCTTTTAATAATATCATGTCTTGTTAAAATGAAACCGTTATCATAAATCTTGCTGTGTTTATTCATAATTCTTTTGAAAAAAAGGGATGCATTTTTGTGGGAATAATTTAGTAAGCATGAGCTATAAATCTTTACAGAGTTTACCAATTTTTTTTACCAATATTGGGGTATTTTTGTTCTGCCCATTGGAAGCAATGTAATGAAGCAATATATGTCTCAAGATATACCGTGTCTCCTTGCAGAGTGATTATACTAGTTATTAAAGTTTGATTTTTATTTAATGAATGTATGGCATTACCATACCGTAAGCCTCTTTTATGATTTTTCTTAAAATGCCATCGACTCTCCACGGGTATTGTTAACATGCTTTTGTATGTGTATGTAACCTGTGTAATGGGCCGTAGGCCTTTATATGCAATAAACTATTGAATTGAAAACATGTATTCTAATACAAAAGCGTGACATTGCTTTTTTGAGATCTACCACATACAGCCGTACATACTTTAATAGATTTACGCTTCCTAAATCAATTATGATTTCAAAAGCTTCTTTAAATTACATGTCAAACAAAAATACCAAAACTGTTTAGTTTCAACGACATTTCATTTCTACTTTTGATTTTTCTCACCTGTTAACAAATACCTTTAAAATCGTTCGTTACAATTATCCTTTTTTTCGTTTCTAGGTATTTCAGAAACGGCAAAAAATGAAAACCCACATGCTTTATGATGATCGCAGCGCCTCAAGTAAAATAGTCTAAAAGAGCAACGCGACGAATACAACACAAGAAGAGATTACTAGTCGGCAACATGGCGAAACATTTGCAGAGAATTGGGAGGTTCATATCAGACAAACTATTAAGATTCGAACCGTCGGTTGACAGCAAATTACGCGGGACATCGTACTCTAGCCTGCGTACGTTAGATCATACAGAATCTATTGTCGATGATACCCCCGACCACTCAAGCGAGTATGACGATACAGAAATCACGGGAAGTCATGACGATGTCACAGAGGCTGATGTTGTTGAATTCGGGAGTAATAAAGGGCTGTCAGAAAGATTCACCTTTAATGGCAAACAGGACTACCCCTTTGTGGAGAAGGAGATCGATCAACAGCAGACCAAGCTGGAAGCACGGCCGTTGGAGACTATCCAAAAGACCAAAGCCAAGACATTATCACCACACAAGCGGATGAAAGTTGACCCTTTAACCGACAAGAAGAAACGAAAACGTTCAGATGACTCTTCTGACGATGCGGATGATGAAAGAGACGACTTTAGAAAGGAAACAAGCGACTATTTCTCGAACGAAGAGATGACGGGAAAACCAGACACAAAACAACATATGTTGAGAATAAGGAGTGGTATATACCCTTAAATTGTCTCTTTCGCTCTTCAAAGTCGTTCAGCTTCATACAAATAAAAGTAGGCAATTTATGTAATTATACGAGTATAGGGTTTTCATCACGTCAACACTATTTCAGTTATGCTGCGGTGTCCGACACTTAATGATGGAGAAAGAACACATCCCAACTACCCATAAGGACTAGTCAAGCCTAGTATAACATCAGCATTCCGTCAGTTCCTCGGGAGACAACCGTGTATGATGATGCAAATGTCGTTACCGGGATTTGGACCCGCCCAAACAGGGGCCGTGAGAATTTAAGTTTTATACTCTAACCACTTGGTCACTTAGTCCCCAAGAGACATGATATATAATAAGTTCGAAGGTGTAATATTGAAAGTGTCGTAGTTGATTATGATTAATATCACCATTCGTTTAGTTGATCTTCATAGGATTTTTCGTATATTTGGGTTTCTTTCTTAAGGTTAATTAACTTGGGCCCTTTCTAGTTTGGATCCCTGTTTACAATACAAATTAAAATCATTTCCCTATAATATATTACTTTACTGTATGTGCAGTGTATGTCTATTGAAACCTTTGGGACAAAAAGATGACTTGATTCAAACAGGCAAGCTATCCTATTGTCATAAAGGTTCTTAACCAACATCATAACATAATGCTTTTAAGTCTTTTTGTTAATGTCGTCTGCTGTCGCTTTTAATTTTGCAAAGACGCATTTATGTGGATATGGGGATACAAAACGTTTTGGCAATACATGTTTTAAATGAATGTTTACCAGTTCATACACGTCTCGCTGATGATCGTAATGAGCATGAGCAAAACTTTCTGCCCAGACGAAGCTATATAGTGTACGCGGTACACATGTGCGTTTATACTGGGTACACACGTGCGTTTATACTGGGTACACGTGTGCGTTTATACTGGGTACACATGTGCGTTTATACTGGGTACACATGTGCGTTTATACTGGGTACATATGTGCGTTTATACTGGGTACACATGTGCGTTTATACTAGGTACACATGTGCGTTTATACTGGATACACATGTGCGTTTATACTGGGTACACATGTGCGTTTATACTGGGTACACATGTGCGGAATTCGTTGTCCAGGAATTTCTGTTACATCGCAAAGAATCACGTTTACCATAACTTCCAGCTGATTGTTCGTGTAGTTTCTTATTTTATTAACAAGAGCTTTTAAATGACGAAAATAAGCATAAATCACTTTAAATACAGCTTTTCTCTATCAGGTAAATAAACACAATATGTGGTGGAAATGGGGACACCTTTTTATTATTTTCTTTAATTGCCCATACATAAACCGTGTTGAAGTTGCATCCTGAGGCACAGACAAAGCACATTTTGCCTCTGACACCATAAATAGAAGATAAAAATGATTTTCGATCCTAAAGCATAATTCCAAAATAGCAGAGGCTCTTATAAAAGGTAAAAAAATAAGATTTTGAAATTTGTCCTTTGAGATGTAGCATTCGTGTCCAAATTGTTACATCTCTAAAGTTATACGTTTTGTACAACTTCTGGATCTTATTAAAAAGTGTTTGGTGAGAACAAATTGACAATTACTACGATTTTTACATTTCAGCACCAACTATCTCAAAGAGTGGGAACGTTACCTTCAAAATAGGCAGTGTCGAAGAGATGATAGTGGGTAGGTTTCAAGGCAGTTTTTCATACTTTACTTCTAAGTTGCTGAAACATCGTCTTTTTGTTACTTTATGTGAAGTGAGACTTCGCGGCTTACAGCGCTTCAATGGGAAAGCCAGTTTATTAATAGACGCAACGTTTTCAAAGAACCAGATTACAATGGTATCTAAATTACTATCTTTAATCTTTAGTAAAGATCACTGCATTGTAACTGTTCTATTTAACTTTTGTGTGGTTATGAACGGTATCGGAAAGCAACCAGTTATCTAGTTATATGTTACTTTACCTTTATCTTGTCAGTTTATCAGAAGATGACACTTACTCTAAAATATTGAGATCAAATCTGTTTAACCCTTTCCCGAACAACACATTTTCGACTGTCTTGAATTGAAAGAGTTTGCTGATGACATTTCATAATGTGATGAAATTGAAAAATATTCTTCAGATAGAGCAGAAAACATTTGGGAAAAGGAGAAATTGCTCGTTACGAGCAATTTCTCCTTTTCCCAAAATGTTTTCTAAAGTCGTCTGCAACAAAGAATGTCGTAAAAGTTTGGGAAAGGGAAAATAGGCATTGTAAGGAGACTAGACGCACTGAGAAACCATTTGACTTCATCCCACATGGGGATCTTACATTATGTCCAATTAAACAGCTACGACAGAATGAAATAAGAATTACCTGATCATCATACTATCGTTTTATCACAATAGTTGCGGAAATCATATGCTACACGTTTATCAATAATTTATATAAGGGTAAGGGTCAGTGTTGAATACTTTGTACTTTGAGATTTAACCACGACTATATGGTTCTACCAAGTCTGTCGACTAGCTTAGAAAGGATACAAATTTTGTCGCATACTAAGCAACATCACTGTGAACGATCGAACACGTTTAACTTGATTAAGAGAAAAGAAAAATCGCAATATTAGTAAATACCGTAAAGTCAAAATGTGTTAGCAGCAGTGTGCCAGAATTATGGCTTC
The DNA here is from genome assembly GCA_947846245.1 of Cerastoderma edule. Lineage (NCBI taxonomy): Eukaryota > Metazoa > Mollusca > Bivalvia > Cardiida > Cardiidae > Cerastoderma > Cerastoderma edule. Next base: position 28,310,019 of record OX401409.1, read on the forward strand.
TGGTTGTCCAATACATCGTCTTGACCATTCCAATCATTCTACTGAAGTTTCGTTGCCGGAGAGTATTTTGCGTTCATTACGTCAACACAAAATGAAACTTCTTTATTCAAAGTTCAGATATCAGTGACGGAATTCGGACTTTCATGAAAGTTAGTTTCCCGAATGACTTGCGAAATACCGATTGTCCCATCTGGCTTGGCCAGCACTTATGGGCAGAACATTGGAATGTAACTGAAATGATGTTAGTGCTGTGCATATGAAAAAGATAGATATATAAACTTTATTCTATATTTTAAAACGAAACACCGAGCGCTTTATAAACATTCTTATATCGTCTTTTTTTCAGAAACCAATACTCCAGGCACAAAAGGTAAGCCTTTATTGGTTTTCTGACATTGACTGTTTGAGTGCAGCAAAGTGATAAGCATAATGTTAGCCCGTATTTGACCCACTTTCAAACTTGTAAAGATACTATGGTCAAACAGGATTAAATTTGTCATGATAAGTTAGAATCAATAATACAATTCGCTTGAATGATACTCATTCTTTCGTCGTATTACCTTGGTCGCTCGGTATACATCGGTCGGGACCCGAACTGTTTGGCTAAATGCGCATTTAACCAAATAGTTTGGGCCTTGATGCAATAGTACCAAACTTTAAATCGTATGTTCTACATCTGTGTGAGTTCAAATTACGGATGCAGTAAGTTATGGTTTTGTTGAGAAGTATTCTCCCTATTGTCTTACGGAATGCCGATGGTTTTATCCGGCTTGACCTGCCGTTCTAGGCGGTTAAGCTTGAGCTTTCCAAACAACTGCGATCCGCACACCGCAACAAAACTGAAATTCTCTTCTAGCGATGTAACAATTCACTTGAAACAAACAAACAAACAAACAACACTCTTTTTCGTGATAATGGCCATTAACTTAGTCATACACTTTGAATATTTCCAAAACGTACATGGTTGACAGTTGATTATGTATCATTTCCTTTGCAGGAGACATTAAATCGACAGATGAATTGGAGAAACGAGTTAAACGTATGTTTTACCAGTTGTCAATAAAGAGTTATATAATTGAAACCCAAAACTATGAGACTCTGACAACTTTAAGGCATTTTTCATTCTATAAGATCTTGCTAGCTTTATATAATCGTCGACTCTGTCTATACTTGACGAGCACTATCCCCTGTTTCGCACAGTTGTTATATTACCCTTAATCCGCAATTTTTAAATTAATCATTCGTCGGAGTACTTCGGTCTTTCTCGGTATACATCGCTCGTAAACTTAAACTTCTGTCCGAGCTACGGAAGAAATACTTAGCAACAGGCGAACTCATCAAAACAAAGTGTTATTGAATATTGCCTTGTATATACAAGAACATATCTCGATTACTTATGTGCATACACATGTATATACCTGTCCCTTTCTTTAAGTAAATATGGCTTCTTAGACTTGTCTTTACGATTCAAAGTTTATTATATACTGTTTTGCTTCTAACGATTTGTGGATTGAATGCACGGTGAAGGGATATTGACTGGTGGGAGACAACTTACGTTGTGGTTATTACGAACAAACTAATGAAAGGCTAGGAACAATAACAGTTAACATCTAAGCACAGACGATTCTCCCTGCCGGAAGGTGAAGATAATATACTACTCATACCACTACTATTGTAACGTTTGCTGAACGTTATTCGCTGAACGTTATTCGCTGAACGTTATTCGCTGAACGTTATTCGCTGAACGTTATTCGCTGAACGTTATGCAAATGAGGGACCTAATGCATTGTTTGAGAGAACATGCTGGTATATATATAGACAACACAACCGCTCAGAGTACGACAGTGTTTTTCACTCTTCGGATGTGTTTATGTCTTTGAGGGGTTCATTTGCTCGGTTCGTTACACTACCCCGTGGTCGGAATACTTCGGTGTAAAGCGAATAGCTCCGGCACCGACCAATGAAAACAGAGAACGACCGAAGTAATCTGACAAAAGCAATTTCAAAATAGCGTTTCATTGGTATTATAGCTTAACAAACTTGTTTGTCTACTTGATATATTTTTATGCTTTGACAATTTATTTAAGTTTTCTTATTTGCCAATCATAACGACAGGGTCCTGTCTCCTAAAGGTTCGGAACTTTACGTTCAAAGAATTGTCGTAACCCTTGAATCTCAAAGGCAACTCTTTTAATGAAAAATAAACATGTGTTTAAAGTATGATACATATTTTTACATGTAGAACTCATGTACATGTCTAAGCCAACGCTTTTCTGAGGTACTTCTTTCCTCTTTATAAGAACGAGAAAAATTGTCGTACGAACTTTAGTGAGACAGGTCTCAGGAATACTTTCCATGAAATGTATATTGTATTTCTCTAGAGAGAACCAAGAGGATATTAAATGGCCAAAGGGTTGAAGGCGTGGAAACCGAAGCATTTAAGAAAATGAAGTTGAAAACACAACGTTCTCCGAAACTGGCGATCATGCTGGGAAAGGGCAGTAACTTTAACGCATGCAAGTTTCTGAAGGACCATCGGGATGTTTACCCGGACAACGAAAAATGCTCCAATCTCTACATCCTGAACCATCCTGATGAATGGGCGGCTGTTAGGACAGATGTAAAGGGTGTCGTAGCCATACTAATTGACGATCAAAGATTTAAGGATTGGAAGAGGGAAATCAAGCGTGAAATACTCCCCACCTTAAAGCAAAATGAGAATATTAAAGTTGTAGTATCTTGCCCGACGTCTCCAATGATGACGCCAAGCAAAGAGGGTTTCGATAGAGACGCCAGTCTACACGATTTTGTCGTCGATGTAAACAACGCACAACTGAGTCCAGAGGTACGCAGACGGTTAGTATGGCATGAGATGGATCGCTACGATATATCTGTCTGTGACAGGAAAGGTCACCACACTGATCATGCCAAGTGTATCTCGGAAAGCCAGATTAATTACATTGTCAACAATACAGGAAATCTGTATTTTGCACAACGAATTGCAGACTTCTTCTTTCGATTCACAGAGAAAAACATCGAATCCTTTGATGAACCTTACCCTGCATTTGTCGAGATGATGAAGAAATTAGAACCCAGTGGAAAACTAGCCCTTCTTATACTGATTGCCTCTGAATCAGATTTAAAGCTGTCGGACATAGAAATGTTTAAGGCCAGAGAGTCTACACTGGATAAGCACTTTTGTCATTCAGTTGTCGATGTTAGAGAAAAGAAAATGATAGCCGAAGTCATGAAAGTTGCAATTAAATATGCAAAGGCAAACAAGTTGGGTTCAGGTATGTGGGACATCATTGAGACCTCTTTAAGACAGATGGATGGTTGGCTTGTACAGGAGTCTGAAGGAGCGTATAGTTTCGACGGGAAAGCCATGCAATACTCGTTTCTGCTTAGCAAAGTCATTCCAACCGAGACTCTCGTGCAAATTTGCGATGATTGGTTTCTATATACTCACGTCGTTCCTACACCTTTAGCAAGAGAATTCCCAAGTGCTGTCTATGTTGGTTCGACCCAAGGCAACGTATTAACAGCTCTTTATAGACGTTTTCTAGACCAGATTAATGGTGAAGAGGTGCGTAAGGTATGGAGTCACATACTTATGGCAGAGCGATGGTTCTGTGCCGGATTCCTTGAGTACTTAAAAGTAAAGACAGGAATACTTTCAACCTTCATATTGAAAACGGACAGGACTGAAAAATACAATGCACTGTTCTTTGGTGTGGAAAGACAGTTTAGAATCCAGATAAAAAACAAGCCTGCTAATTTAACAGAATTGATCCTGGGACATAAATCGTTTCCGAAATGGCAGAAAAGGCCGAGTTACATTGAAACGAAAGATGTCCAAGAAGCAGCAGCTTTGAAGCATGCTATAGAGCTTGAACGAAAAAGTACAGTAACAGCTCTACTGGAGATATGCACCCACGTAACTGGTGACCTTCTTGTAATGGCAACCGAAACCCGGAGTTTTGAACTGGTTTATGAGCTTCTCAAAACAGAACGGGGAAAGCCCAGATTTACATTTAAAGAAAAATGTGTGGCATTGAAAAAAAGCCTGGAACTTTACGCGGAAGACGATGCCGGTGAGAACGAAAAAAAGATTTTTAAGTTCTTAGCGTCGAATGGAAGTGTCAATTACACGTTGAAAGAAATTGACTCATTGATCATCCTTGCCACAAAGAGACAAAGTATGAAAATGTTGAGATTGCTAACGACATGTCATTTATTGGAGGATGCCACCAACACTCTATCTTCTGCAGACATTACTTATAAAGTAACTTGCGTAGAAAATACCTTTTTGTCATCAGAAAAAATTGACGTAAATTTAGTAACAAGTAAGGGCGAGACTGCCTTAGCTATCGCTATAAAACAAGAAAATCACAAAGTCGTAGAATTCCTGCTACAAAACGGTGCAGAGCAACGGAGATTGACAAGAAAAGAAATGGAATTGCCCGTGATGATTGCGATAAAACAAGATGATTGCCAGAGTCTAAAGTTATTGATGGAAAACGACTCTGACATTGTCAACATAAGAAGCAGAGGAGGGAAGTATCCGATACACGAGGCCGTTAAGGAACGACTTGATTGCATGGACACGCTTTTGTCTTCAAATAAATTGGACATTAATGCACAAGACTCCCAGAATGAGACGGCGCTGCACAAAGCAGTTGCATACGCCAAGAACGGCATTGTCGAGCGGCTTTTAAAGGCAGGAGCCGATATAAAGGTATTCGACATTGACAAAAATACACCACTGAGAGTAGCCATTGATATGAATAACCCCTATGCGGCAGAACTAATACTTAAAACAGCAAAGGCGAGGGGAATGCCTGCTGACAATCAGATCCTCTTCGACGCTCTGAGACAGAACGACCAAGGCCTGCTCAGAACTTTGTTGCAATGTGGATACGACATCAACTGTGAGCACAAGGTTCATGGAACACCACTCATGTTCGCAATACAACAACGAAACTACGATCTGATGAGATTCGTCCTGAAGCACAGGGCAGATCCAGAACGTAGACAGAATGGCAAGCCGCCCATTCATGCAGTACGTAGACGCAAAGACATAAGCATCCTCGGCATTCTTCGCGAGTTTGGGGCGAAGTTAGACGCCACAGACCAGGCTGGTGATACGGTGCTACACCTGGCAATGTCAAACGGCAATCACGAGCTCGCGGAAGATATCATTGGACATGATATGAGTGGTGTTCTTGTAGATAAGCCCAACTACCGAGGTGATATGCCTTTGCACGTAGCTTGTAAACGCGGAGATGAGAAAGGGGTTTGCGTCCTGTTACGGCACGGGGCGACGCGAGGGGTCTTTAATAAAGACGGACGCACCCCAGAAATAATCGCACAGGACATGTTAGGAATTCAAGGAAAAAGGAGGGGAGATGATTACCGAAATGTCTTGAAAGCTTTGAGGATGAAATGATAAAAGGCCTTGTATATTCAGACACCGACAGACCGGATCAGTACTATTACATTACATTGCATAACATCATACACATTTCCATTGTTAAATATTGTAACCTGATTTCAACAGAATTTGAACTTATATATGACAGATGACCGGAACACGATATTTCTCCAGTTATGAACAAATAGTTTACCTTGTATACAATACTGACATAGTCCCAACTTATTGGAGGGATGACATATCATTTAAATCTTCAAGAATTGATACAAAAAAGTAGCACACTAGCGCTAGATAAAATGAAATATTATCCAACATTACGCAACACTTTGATCAGGGAAAAAAATCTACGACCAGCAACATACTCCTACATCATCACACACCTTGATAAAAACGAAATTTCCTGCTACCAACAACGTATTCCAACATCATGAAAAACTTTGATCAAAGCAAAGTACTTTACGACCAACAACAAACTCCAAGATCATGACAAAGTTTGATCAAAGCAAAGGACTCTGCGACCAACAACATACTCCAACAGCATGAAAATCTTTGATCAAAGCAAAATACTCTACGTCCAACAACAAACTCCAAGATCATGGTAAACTTTGATCAAAAGTAAATATCCTGCGACCAACAAGAAACTCCAACATCATGAAAAACTTCGATCAAAGCAAAATACTCTACGACCAACAACAAACTCCAAGATCATGACAAAGTTTGATCAAAGCAAAGTACTCTGCGACCAACAACATACTCCAAGATCATGGTAAACTTTGATCAAAAGTAAATATCCTGCGACCAACAACAAACTCCAACATCATGAAAAACTTCGATCAAAGCAAAATACTCTACGACCAAAAACAAACTCCAAGATCATGACAAAGTTTGATCAAAGCAAAGTACTCTGCGACCAACAACATACTCAAGCATCATGAAACACTTTGATCAATGCAAAATACTCTTCGACCAATAAAGTACTCTAACAGCATGAAACATTTTGATCAGAACAAAGTACTCTGCTACCAACAACAACCTCCAACATCACAAAACACCTTCATCAAAGGAAAATACTCTGCCACCAATAACATATTCAAACATCATGCCAAATGTTGATCAGAACAAGGGACTCTGCAACCAACTACAGGGATTCATGAATAATCGGTCATGTCAGACAAAGCTGGTCTTAACAATTCAGACTGAGGTACGGCTATGATCAAATAGATGTAACGCTGCTTGATATTAGATGGCCTTGAGAATGAACCACGTCATCATTTGATCTACAAACCCCTCTACTATGGAGATATATACGTTTACATATGTAGGGTCGAGCACTTGCTAATTTACAGAAAACAAAGGTTATTTCTAGTTGACAAACGCTTGCGTCACGCCAGGCGTTCTTCCAAGAACTATACATGAACTAAACTTTCTAGTCATCGTCAATTACCTACCAGAATGCACCCCACATTGCGGTATATTCACAGATGATAACCTTTTTAAAAACCATCGCATCGCATAGATGAAATCACTCAAAGAGGGTAAAACTCACTTCAGATGTGGGGAGAACAGTTGAACAGATGAAGTTTCACACACAGAAATGCCAGGGTATCATCATTTGTAAAAAACCTTTACAAGTTTATGCTCCACGAACATGTCCTGGAATCAGTGGACTATGTATTGCATCCTGAATGCCACATCAGCGATGATTAGTCTTGAAGAACGTATAACAAGAAGACCCCGACAAAGGCAAACAATCATCCTGGAGTTCTCCGGTACCATGTACGCAGCTGCATGAAAAAGAGAACCAGAGGCCGCACATACACTTCTTTTACAAATCAGTAGTTCAGGACCAAAACATGTAAGGCGGATATTGTGAGCTCAACAAGGTACACAGACGGGAGCTAGGTCTTCTGAATTCGTATGGGTACTCTACAAGATGAACTTAGGATTCACAGATATTCCTTTATACACAAAATCAAACTCCAAGAGGTAGACATAAATCATGTAGGACTACATCATTCTAGTGACTCCCGTACGAGAGGAAGTGGTCGCATAAAACAACCAGTTTCATAATTATAATTTGGTGTTTAATTATACACGAACAACGGTGTTTCACAACGTCTTTCTAAATTTCGTTTTCGCTTAGATAGACAGTACGGTGACTTTTTTAGATAACATATATCCTACTCACGAGCTACATAAGAAGACAACACCGTTTAAACAATAACGCCATTTGACCACATTGTTGCAGAAGACTCTGGAAAACATTGCGGGAAAAGGAGAAATTGCACTTAACGAGCAATTTTGCCTTTTACCAAAATGATTACTGCCCTATCAGAAGATTCTTCTTCTATTTCATCTTACATGTATTTTGAAATGTCGTCTGCAAACTCTTTCAATTTGGGACAGTCGAACATTTGGTGTTTGGTAAAGGGCTAACTTGTTATCATGAATCCTTTTTAAATGATTTCATGACTGCAATAGAAAATACTTACTTTCTATCAAGACATGACCGATGTAATAATGGCGGCGGGTGTTTCTATCTATATTTCGATTTCGTATAGATTGATTACACACACGTGATAACAGCAGTGTCTCCATCCTATCGATTTCTCCCACCACCCTCACACTCTGGTATAGACCTTTACCATTATAGAGTGCTGTGTGATAGACTATGTGCAGTGTACTGTTTTATAAACAATTTGCAGAATATTGTTTGATGAATAATTTGCAGAATACTGTTCGATAGACAATTTGCAGAATACTGCTTTAAAAACGATCATATGCAGTCATTTCATTGCTGGTGAGCTTTTTATCAAGAAATGTTAAGCTATCGATAATAGAACAGGGGAGGTAGTTATCAAAATACCTTGAAGGTTTTGATAATGAAAACACAAACAGCATATATATAATATTGTATATTAAAAGCACGACAAATGTCAACAGTAAAGCAAAAACAAGAACGCAACGTTTTGTGTTAAAAACTTGGCGCTTTTGTCTTTTGCTAAGATTGGAAAAGATAACCCTTTTTCATGTCATTCTCTACGCTCTCATATAAGCATACATTATTGCATTTGAACTATTTAGAAAATCATTTGTATTTAAGGCAAAGATAAATATATATATTTACGTGATTCTCATCATAGAAGGTGGGTTTTAGGCCCATTGGTCCGGGTGTAACGAGTTCTGTTTGTTAATCGATTGGCTTATCTGTGTACATATACATATATCACTTTGATGAACTATTACTTACTTATTGACTTTCCCCATACTTATTCAAACGTCAGGGTAGGTTAGGGTATATGGCAAACGTCCTGTCTGGGAAACTGTCTTTTCTTATTATACTTATTTTGTATCTATACTCTATATCGTTGGTACTCAGTAGAATCGTTTTATCGAGTACCAACAAAATAGGATTTTATATGTGCGCATAACGAAGATTTGATGTGAAATTACCTTCGATGAACGTCAAATGATGTTTCTATTGTTTGTATACGAGGATCTTATCACAACATACGTTCTGTTGAGTCGAACCCTGATATGAGAGTTTTGAGTTGTCAAAATTCAGATCAAATGCAGACGTCATTAACGAAGGATGAAAAAAGCATATTATATGCGTCATTTAGTTAAAAGACTTGTGAGAAGGAAGACAATTTTACATGCTTGTTAATCACGAAAAGATGATTGTTTCTTTATTACGCTAATTCTTATATTGGACTCCTTTACAACGGAGAAGTCTACCTTGTAAATTGTTCGTTTACAGGTTTTATGTATATATGGTTGGTTTTGTTGGTGCCTCATTCGTTCTTTGAAAACTGTACACTGAACACAAATCCTTATTATATGAGATGAAAGAATGTATCTCACAACAGGAAAGCTTCGTATATTATACATTTATTTTTATATTTTACTGTTCATTGTGAATCATAAAAATGTATTACCAAACCTTGAAATGCATAGTGATACTGTGTTTCTTTATGTATGTATACATGTGTCTGTGGGTTTCAGTTTATATGTATGTGTATGCGCATTTGCCTGTACATGTGCATATACGCAAATGCATTTGAATCATGGTAATCAGATGACTCAATCAATGGCTGTCACTTTCCTCTCAGAAAGATAAAATAAACAGTATAGTTGCTACTTTCTTAGCAATCAATGACTAAGAAGTATGTTATATTACCTTGCTATTGACTTGTTTTTTTGCAATTTGATATGATATATGCCTGTACTTGTGGGTCTGATGCCTTTGTACCAAATTAAAATATATATTCATATTTGTTCTATTGTCATCGACGGTCTGGACAGTTGCACCGACTCTACCAATCCTAAGATCAAAGTTAAACAGTTAATCAACATGTCCCAACATTGTACATGCCTGTAGCAGACGAAAATGATCATGGTGATAACTGAACCTAGGACCTCGTGTTACAAGTTCTGCTACCTAACCACTGGGTCCCAAAGAACTCTTTACATACCATAAGACCTTGGACAGATTCGTGTTTGCAGCACGGCTTTGAATGTCAGAATATGCCCAGATAACCGGCGAATCTGCATATTAAACGTCCTTTGTCTCTAAATCCTATATTGTGGGTACTCACTAGAATCGTCTCAACGAAGACGAGAATTGTCTTCTGAGTACCGACAAACTAGGCGTTATTGAACATCATTCTTAATATCTCAACAAAAAATCCCGATCTGCCTTCCTTATCCGGACTGTAGATCAGCGCAATGGCCTTGTGACACGACTTGACTGCATTTCAAATCCGATAGAAAAGGAAGTCCATTGAATATCATTCTGAATATCGCAACAAAAGTTCCCGATCCGGCATTCTAATACAGATCTTTGCTCAGTGTAATGTCCTCGTTGTACGCCTTGGCTGAATTTCAAATCCGATAGAAAAGGAAGTCCACATCTCATTCAATGGTCTTGGCATCGAACCTCAACTGTTATGGTATGACCTAAAGATGTCTAACCTTTATGGAAGCCATATAGAAACCGATCTCATAAAAAGTTTCATCATTATTCCTTTGTTTAGTTATATGGTTTTAAACACCATATCAACTATTTTTCAGTTATGTATCGGTTTTTCTGGACCCGCTAGTACTGGGCTAGGGCTATGAAGTGACCTGCCAAAGGTCACACCTAGGTAACAAAGGGTGTCGGTGGCGTTCGAATCCGGGTTCCCTGGGCTTAGTATCCGCCACATTAACAACCGGGACACGACACTTATACACCGGCAAAATACCCATTTAAACCTGTCACTCAAGTCAGGTGAATGTACTTACTTTATGAACTCAAATTGTATCTCTGTACTTCATATACATGTAATGCATCAGGGAGTTTATTACATCATTAATGTTGCAGACATAGAAATCGGCAGACCCCAACGACACCTATGTTTACCTGGGAGTGACCTTCGGCAAGCAATTTCAGAGCCATAAACAGCACAAAATAACAACAACATCAAAATGTCAAAGTTTTGGATCTAATACTCTATGCGATATAAACGTAAACTGATAAAACTGTTTACATCCACAAAACGCCGTCTTCAGGTGTTTGAATCAATAAGTAGCAATCAGGGTGCACGGTGAGAGCATTTGGATGTTCATTGGACTGACTGACTTGCGGAATGCCGATGGTTCTACCTGATTTGATCAGCACTTATGGGATGTTGAGTGTAGAGTCTTCCTCAATCATAACGAGTCGGGTATCGTAACATAACTGAACTAATGTTGAAGCGATTTAAAACCCATGTGAATAAATAAATATAATAAGTTGAGATCATATATTTGGCGGCCATTTTGAAACTCACAGCGGATGCCCGATAGCTAACGACTTTTTTCGTTAGATAATGGTCTTGTTAATGTATATGCCAAGTCGTTGGCTTGCATCATGAAGTGAAATGTTTTTTCTACTAAATCCCCGGGCTTTAAGGGTGACTCGTGATAGGTCTTTAATTCTCGATACCTCAAAAATACATTGGTTAAAAATCTATATCGTAGATACTTATTAGAATTGTGTTGACACGATTCTAATGCGTTTTTACAATTTATAGTTAAAAGAAGCAATACAAAACAGCAAGGCAACAATGCTCTTTCTCTAGATATCTGATTTGTAAAGTGAAGCATTGTCCAATAAGCATCTCTCACTCACTCCAGGATTTCAAAGAACTTCAATGCCTAGTTCCTTTGCAGTTTTTTTGTGCGTGTACACAGTATTTCAATAACATCACGGCACTCAGAGCAACTGTCCATGTGTCTGGCATTTCCTGACAAAACTATTCACTATAATACCAAAATGGCTGGCAGATTTCTATGTGAACAGTAAGCGATGACGAACGACGAATAAGCTTCCATCGTTCCAATATATGCCATGAAGCACCATGAACTGACCTGGTCTCGAACTAAAGGTCCTGGATACAAATATGTAATACAAGCTTGGCGCATGAGTTTAAGTTTAGTTTAAACGTATTTATTTTGTATCGATTGTTAAGCATCCTTCATCCTATATAAATCACTCTATATCCTGCTTCTTGGAATCTTCTTAGTACTCGCACCGAATGTTTAAAACTATTAAGTCGCAAGATCGGCTCCCGACTCTCAGGGGTTTTGAACCCACGACTCGTGTCTAGAAACTGCAGCTCTGTCTGGATCACTGCCCATACGCTTGTAAATCTCGAGCGACTTTAGCAGGATATGTGTCTCAGCAACGCCAATTATAAGGTGATGTGTACTCGAAAATGCTTTGACTGGATTTGTCTGGCGTGTAGTCAGATAATATCTCACTTGAATCACACGCCTCAGTGGTTCTGACCAAATCGGTCATTGACCAATACGCACCTGTACAGGGTTTAAATGAAAAACCGTGGCTATGACAGAATGGCTATGACAGAATATCATTCTCAGGAGCTTTATGAATTAGGGACCCGGAGTTGGACCCCTTTGGTACAACCGACCTCCAGCCTTGAAGCAAGTCCCTAAGAACGGTAAGGCGTCTAAACGGATTATGTTATATGTCGGATTGAGGGTCGGGTCCGACAGTATGGGGACATAGAAGGATCGTCTTCAATTTTCGGCTCCCCGAAAATCCAAGTGAGTATGGAAACATGGAGGGAACATTTTTAACTTTTGGCTCTCTGCAAATACCAGTTAATATGGGGACATAGGTGGATCATTTTTAACGTTGAGCTCTCCGAAAATAGCCAATTAATATAATAGGTACATGTAGGTATCCATTTATTTGAAATTAGCCGGTATAGCTTATTTGGTTTTTGTCAAATTTGGCACTACTTCAAAGTACTGGAACATACTACAATATTTCTGGCCTCACTATCCTGTATCCGGTAATAAACATTTAATTATCGTTGCCTTTCGAGTAAACTAGTTTTGAGAGTGTCTATCTCCCGGTTATCCAATGAAAAACCAAAAATGAATAACACTTTTCGGCAGCGCACGTCTATGATTATGATATTGGGGGTTGTAAAAGCCGGTATAGAGTCGCCGGGTAAAAATTAGTACTGCGTCCATATCCAGGGTACTTTGCAGTAATCATTTGAGACACCAGATATTCTCAGTAGTACCCACATTTACAACGACCAATAGAGCGCCAGTATGAAAGATGTGGTCTGTATAATTGACTCTAATCGATGTACCTCTTTATATGGGGAACACACTATTAAAGCATGTGGTAACATGGGCTACTCTAGCGATGTATGTCCAACAAATGCGCAAGACAACTTAAGCTAAGTGTTGAACCATGTTTGAGATGCGGTACAAATAAAAACAGACAGATGTCAACTTTTATGTAACAAGCACGTTTATTAAAGCGCTACAATTAGTCAAGATATTTTGTCAGTTTATCTTATTAATTCAAATGTATTCCTTTCTTCTTTGTTTATTTTTTAATCAAATCTTCTATAAATACATGTTGCAAACATAAGGCAGATACAATTAAATAATTTGAGCATGGTGGTCCTGGGTTACTTATTTTATTTGTTATTGCGATTTTTTCTAATGACCTCATTCATAATTAATGATGGTAAAACCCAGTCATTTTCGGGACAAATATTCCAGGGCATTCTAGGTAAAGATCGGGGTACCATTTGACTTATCATTGAATATGCTTAACAAAGGTTCAACCCTTATAATGCTGAGTAATTTTCTGATATATAGATTTGTGTGTGGTCTGCTTTCCAAAACCTTTAACATCTGCTTATTTTTTGTACAATTGTAAAATAGCAGATAAAGAGAGGTAAAACAAATAGACTGCAGAAAAAAGGAGAAGTTAAATATTACTACAGTCATGACATTGAAGCCAGTGAAAAACACTCAACATGTTCGTAAGGAATTAATTTTGAATTCCATTACATAGTGTATGTACCTGGTGTACAATGTTAAAACAGTTTGTATCCAGAGTAGCGATCTCACGAAGAGACCTCTTATCTGGATCCAAGTGTTTTCCTCCCTTTGTCAAATTATGTTTGTACATTATCATACATCTAGAGCATTTATTTATTTTGCACACATAATCAATGTTTGAGGAATATAATCCTGGTTATAAAGAATTACGTATTGTCTCAAATTATAAACATTAACAGCATATACAGCGTTTAGAGAAAGAAAATTAGGTAGGATTTAGAAAACATACTCGCGTGCACACACACTTACACACACACACCCCGCACACATACACACATACCCCTGCACACCTACCCAGACTTGACCATCTGCTTAAGTCTGTAGAGAAAAGATACTCAGAGTAGCAAACAGGTTCGATCACATTTAGCCGCCAATTTACTAGGCGGCTAGCCTGAATCTAACTTGTTTGCATAAGCATAAAGTCGGTTCCAGTTCTATAAGAATTGAGTTCAAAACAGCATTCCCTCGTATTTCAATTTTGAGCTAAGCAATTTTGCCTTAGAAACATGTTATTGAAATTGTCTATCCAAGACGCTTCCAATGATGTGTCACATGAATATATTGTGTTTTCATTTAAGATACATTCCATGTTTATCAGCTTAGACTTACGCAGATACTTCCACTAAGTCGTTTAGTAAAACGGTATCTGGGTCAGTTATATGGCAACTAGGCGAATAACAGGAACTTAAATTTATTTATCCCAGCGAACACTTCTTTGGTTTACACTTATGATATGATAACAGACACTTTTGACAGCTTTTATCATAATTGGATTAGTATCGCGGACTCTAAAACTATATATGGACCTTCAATTTGACCCAACGTAATGAGTGATCACATTTCCATATACTTTATCAAGAAAAAAAATATTCTGACATCTTTAATGAAGCTTGTATATTTTCATGCTGTCACTAAATAGTAGTTTCATCCAAGCTCTAAGCGTATACGTTAAGACTACATTTAAAGAAAATACACTTACACACCATTTGCGGTTTATATAAATAAAACATCGAGTGATTACAAACCTTCACACTGAGAACGTTGTGCACACATGAGCTTAAAAACCCAACAGCAAATGGTGTTATCAAAAGTTCGAACATACAAACAATATTCATATAATGGCATTTATATAACTTGGTCATTTATTTATTCAAATCAAGAGTTGAAGTTTTGTTGATAAAACAAATCAGGTATAGAATAAAGCATTTCTGATGAGATACTATTTGAGCGTTTTATCGTTTTTTTAACATCTCCCATCTTATCTGCTGAGCCAGATACCTCGACGTCCACAGATGAGGTAAGATAAAGCTGTATCTATCATTGAACATCTTTCGACAAAAGGGTCATGATGGCCATATATAGCTCACCTCAGGATTATTTAAGTTATACGGGTCTAGTTTCTGACCTCGTTGTCTTAACCCTTTACCAAACACCAAATTTTCGTCTTTCCCAAATTGAGTTTGCAGACGACATTTCAAAATGTGATGAAATTGATAAGAAAATCGTCTGATAGGGCAGAGAACATTGTGGGAAAAGGAGGAATTACTCGTTAAGAGCGATTTTTTCTTTCCCACAATGTTTTCCAGAGTCCTCTGCAAGAAAGTAGTTTAATGCCGTTATTGTTTGGTTATAGGTTTATATGACCCAATTCTAGAAATGACATACTTCAATTATCATATTTTATTTAGCCATCTATGATAAACCATGTAGAGTCGAAATGTAATTATTCTATAGTACTTGAGCTTGTTTTTGAAGTCAAGAAGGGAGTCCTATATGCCCTATATTTCATTCATAGTTTCATTGCAATGTCATGACACAAAAGAAACTCCTTATCTAAGAGGTCATATCTATAAGATATATCTACAGTTTGCATTAATTTCGTAACTTTCAGTTATTTTCAAGTTACCTTGAAAAAGTTATATAATAAAGTTCATCTTTTATTCTTTACCATTGAAAAGCTATTACTTCTGCTGTTCTATATACGGATATTTAATTCTATTCAAAATTGATTCTGGAAAGTTATCATCAGAATGATGCACAATTGCGCATTTAAAGGGGTTTAAAATTCAAACCAGAGCTATGTGGCTTAATCATTAAACTAACATTAGGTGATGTGCAAGTCTCAATGCATTCACTTCAATAAAATTACGATCTTCTCTGTTCAAAAGACGCAAATGACCCCTAATTAAATAAAAATTGCCACTTGGTCTTTGAATAACCTAAATATAACACATGTGTTGTTTTTCTAAGCAAAAGCCTTTAAACGTTTATGCGAAAATATGACATAAAGGTAATCTGTCATATATGACGAAATGGAAAGTAAAAAAACCATGTCTTTGAAAGAATGAAGGTTGTATGTATGATATGCAAATACAAGAAGTTATTGAAAGCATAATCATTTAAGGAAGCTTCAATATACCGAAGTCTGTACCAGGTGTTTGCGTTTAATCTCAAAACGTTAACAATGCTTAGGCATTTGATAAATATTAACACACTGTATGTATGCTATTATAATCAAAGGATTTGCCCTTTGCTTCCAATGGCTTATCCTCAGTGGGTATCATACAACGGTAAATCTGTTATATGGGTTGAAGAAATATATTCTTAGCTTGAAATAATCCTTACATCTGATAACAAGTAGCTTTAAAAGCATACTAGCGCTCAGAAAACCTGAAAAACTGGGTAATAGGTAATAAAATAATTTCTAAAAGGTTTATTTACACAAAAGACATGAATTCATATATTCAATTCCATATTATTTTTGTTTTAATAATGTTTTTTTCCCCAAATTATTACAATCTGAACATTTTTTGTTATCCAAATCAGTTTTTCAATTTTTTGTATTCGACAAAAAACAATGAAAATTATTATTAATATTACAAATGAATGAAGATATCTTAAAATCCTTTCATACAATTTTCTTATTTTTCAGTATGTGAAGTAAAATTTAATCTTGAAATACAAAATGCAAAAAAAACTACATGTTGACGAGTTAGTTTTTCTGTAAAATGACAGTTTCCATGGTAACCGTATCTGAAAAACATTTATAAAAACGATTAAAATAACTTTAAACTTGAAATATATAAGCAGGGGGCATGAGAAATAGGCAAAAATGTAAATGACCTTTTAAAGTTCTATGGATAATATGATTATTCTTTGAAAATATTGCATAAAGTAAATTTCATCCGAATAAAAAGTTTTTCCGACTACTATGCAAGTACCTCTTTGGTAACAGATCATTATCTTCCTTGGATGCGCAGATGAAGTGCGCAGATTACACTACCGAGAACGTCCTTAAAGTACTTTTAAGTTGATTTTCAATTATTTTAGAACTTTCACAATTCTAGTGTAAATGAGCGCAAGTATGGCTTTAAGCCAAAATCCTAACAATACAATCTAAGCTCAAAAGGGGCCATATATATATATATCTAAATACTAACCAGAGTTACGACTTAAAATACATATATATTGTTCTAAGATCGAGGGCGTGTGAAGATAAAAAGCATGTACTTTAGATGGTAAAATAGCATTTGCATATATATCGAATACCCAAAAGCCAAGATTACTTTGGTGATGTGATGTCAAAAGCTCTTCTAAAACAGAAAGAAAATAAGAAATAAGGTAAGAAAAACTCCCAAAACGAAAAAAAATCCAAAAAAATTACAACAACAAGGACAACTAAAACTTACAAAAGTATCATCATCAATTTGATTAATTTGACAGTAAATGCTAACAATTGTATATAATCACTACATTAATTACCTTATTATCACAACCAACCCTGATTAGTTTGACCTTAAATACTTAGCATAATCACAGATTGCTTAAAGGTTTATGACCACTGATAATCAAATATTTCATGTTTGTATACATGAAATTACTATAAAAGCCATAACATATAAAGCATTGAACATACAATGACCGTAATAAGACATCATTGTATGGTATAAGTTGTTGTTAGCATACCCCTTGTATTTAAAATTGATTTTCTTCTATAATCAACTTGTACAACTATAAATCACAATAATATCACAATCAAATTGATTTATCTAATCTTGAATGCTAAGTATCATACATTATCACAAAATGCTAGTACAACTAACATAATGGTTGTCAATAAATTTAACACAGTGGGCCTGTTTTGCTTGACACATGCATAACAGCTCTAACCACTTAATATAAGGCAACAGCTTGTTTTCAATCACATATAAATTGTCTCCCTGGTAAGATACTTAGTTTTGAACCTATAGGCCTTATCTTCATGGAACAATCAATCATTTTGACAAAGTATTGATCACCAAGAAAAGAACAGATATATGTCTCTTTAAGCAGCTCATATCTATTTCTTCGCTTCACACAAACATAGACAGAAGAGCACAATGAAATGTTTTTATATATTTTTTTAAGTAAATTGTCTTTTACCAAGTGCACAATTTGTGAATCATTTTTCCATCTTTATCAAAAGGAGACATCTGTAGCTGGATTGAGTCTAAAGTACTATTTCTAAAGTATTCACAAGGTAGTACAAAAATCGATTAGTGAAATGGACCTTGCACCCATTCACTAAGTTTTCTCGTTTGACCTAGAGGTATTTGCAAAAAGAATTTTATAAAATAAAAAAAGAAAAAATAACATTTCACATAGTTTATTAACAATTCTGAAAATTCTTTAATAATGCTTGCATATCAAAAAGATAGTTCCTATAATCAATATTCATAAGGATTTTATCAATCATAAAAGTCCCTGGAATGTTAACAAGTGTTTAATGGACTCACTCAAAGATTGGTGTTCTAGGAGTAATTAACATAAGAATTTTATATGTACAATCATCGTCACTTAACCAAACACCATATGAAATTTCTTTTCTTCTAAATTGCTGAAATAAAGTGTTTCAGTTAGATGGTATGAAGTTAGCCTTCACGTTTGGTAATGTTTCTATAAGAATACCGATTTATAAATAGAAGCAGGAATTCTACCTGACATACCATGCTAGTGTCATGTGAAAAGAGCTGTTAAACGTTTTCAGAGACCTAGTTGAAAATGGTATCTTAAAGTACCCACTCCTAAGCTAAGTTAAGTTTAGAATGTTGTTTATGAAAAAACGTGTATAAATGTTTGCAATGTCTACAAAATAATTTATCTTCATGTTTTCTGTACGGCTATTAACAGTATTGGAAAGCAGTAAATAAGCTAGACTTAGGCTACTTCACAAATCTGTGTTTTTAACGGCAGAAGACAATTTGTTTAAAAAAAATGAAATAGTCAATTTAACAAGCCAATTGACAATTAACCACCTTTGATATTTTGTGATAGCAATACATACCACACCTGCAAAACTTGTCGCAATACAAGCCCAAGCTTTACAAAAATCATGTCACAGTTTAGTTATTTCACATGAACAACAAAAGTTCTGAAAAAATTAACAATATATAAAAGATTAAAAAACGTCAATGTATGGTGAGAGTTTTGAATCGGTAAACGAGTTATTGTTTCACCAGAGCAGACGAAATCTGACGTAAATGTCAAATATTTTTCTGCGCCTGTCTGTTAAATGGTTATATAGTTAGTTTCAGTAAACATCACTTGTCCAATAAGGCTTTTATACAAGCTGTGCGACAACGACACTTGATTTTGCACAAACTTAATAGCGGCATGCCGACATCTTAAAGTACAAATTACCACTTTACTCTCCAAATAGTCAACCAAAAATGATTACAAATTAGTATGAAAAGCATAAACAAGATAATGATTCGTTTTGGTAAATTCAAATAAGTTTGGAAGTTTTCCAACACCAAGGCCTTCATTTGTTGGCATATACATACAACAATTGAAAACCCTCATTAATCACAGCTTTAAAACACACATTAACACATTCTTTAACATAACAATTAAAATCTGGCCAACATTTCATGAATTTGCGACCAATGGCTCTATACAAAGAATTTTGTACCAAGGAGAAGTAAAATAGGTTTACCGTTATACATTATATTAAATCTTTATTGGGGTTCATTAGTTTTCGTCAAGGGCCTTAATGTATCATGTCACAGGAATCTTCCTCAAAACCAGTGGTATCAGTGGGGCTTAAACCTAGGATCCTCCCTTGATCATTAAAACTTCACCTTCGTTGTTTGAGGTTCCTCTATTTGTCACAATAGTTTTCAAAACCACTCAGTTCAAGAACAATACAAAAGAAAGTAAGTCATGGGTTGATAAGACAATCTAACAGTTCCCCAATCAAGACAAAACCATTGACCTTGTGATCTGCATAAATTAAATCATTATCCATTGCATGCATATCTACAATCTACAGCAATATTAACACTCTACATGTTGTTTACACATTACCACTTAACACCACATTTTGCCTCTTGCAGCAAACGACTTTTAAAAAGCATTGCCACAAAAGAGGAAAATGCTTGTCTAAAGGAAATGTTTTCATTTTGTCACAATGTTTTTTAAAAAATTCACATATCGCAACAGAAAAGCCTAAAGGTTTGTCACATGTTCACATAGTTTTTCTAAAGTCGCATGCTTCATGTAAAATAAATGTCCTCTGTAAAGAGTTTATGTTCCTAATCCATCATGCACATTTTTATAAATATGTCCGTTTAAAAAATCCCGTTTTTTTAAGTCATTGTGACTTTATTACAACTAATAACTAACAAAAGCCAGTAATATTAAATAACTTCGAATATAGCTGAGTTTGAGTGATATTGTATGCAGAATATGTGCTCAAAGTTTTTCAAAGTTGTTCATTTAGCAAAAAGGGGTTTAAAGGATATGTCAAACGTGTAAAAACGAAAGCTATATTAAATATACATACACATAGATATAAATACATTTAGGTATTGTTGTTTGACTAATGTGGTTGTGTCAGATGGAGATGACTCACAATAAACAGTTTTCCCTATGACACAGTTGCTTAAACCTTCCTTTATATCATCTAGATGTGATTTTGTTAAGTTTGTTAACCCTTATTGTGCTAGAACCGACTTCATGTTTATGCAAACAGGTTGGATCCAGGCCAGTCGCCAAGTAAATTGGCGGCTGACCTGTGATCTAACGTGTTTGTATATCTGAGTATCTTTCCTCATCAGAATTAAGCAGATATTTAAAGTTTGGGCAATCAGACGACACAAAAATCTATTTCTAGAAAATTATCCAGCATTCAAAGGGTTAGAAATATAGTTTGCTTTAAATTTTGACATTTTTCAAAGTATAAAGAAAGGGTTAATTATAATGTTCCTACACATCACATTGGTTAACAGTTATACTATTGAAAAATGATATAATGTACATTGACATGATGAGAAACAATATACAGTTTAGGTTATAATGAATCTTGAATTAAATAGACCCCTAGACCTGCAAATTATTAACAAACTCAAACTTGTCATCTTATCGTCCTAGCATTTAAAGCGAAGGGGGACCCTTATTGAAAAAAATGACTCTCTGCAGGATATACTGCACAGTTATATATATACATACTACATTAGTATAATCACCAGTTATCAGTTAACCTTTTATTCATAACAAAATATGAACTTGATAGAGGCAAAGTTATATGTAATCAAAATAAAGCCATGTCATGATGTTGCATCAAATATGATTTAATCATGTTTCAATGAAACTATCTTTTATAATAAAATAAAAAGCAAATCCTTATCTAAATTTGTTCCATAAAATTGACTCATGGGATTTTGGTAAAATAAATTTGTGATATGTCTTGACAATAACAAGTAAAACTACATGTATATAAAATGTCTAATGCTTAAGTTGTCTGTTAGACAAAGAAAGGCAAAGTTAAAACTCCTCACAGTGATTCCCTTTATGGAACTTATCACTGCCACCACAAATGTCATATGACCATCTGCTTAGAAACGAAAAAAGTATCTAAAGGAAAAAAAAATATTCTTAAATTAAACTGGTCTAAAATCAACACAAGAAAGTACCATTTCTATAATAACTTACAAGATACTATATCTGGTGAAAACTAGAAGGAAAAAAACGTCATCAAAATGTCATTCAAACCTGGATGAAAACCTTGTCGTGGCAGTGATTGATGCAGCAACGAGAGATTACTGTGAGGAATTTGGACAAAATTATGACAATAATTTACTTGCTCCATTCATTCCTATTAAACTATTCATTGTCTGAAAGTTAGAAACCATTGGCCTTTACCATCAAGGAGGTATGACTAATAACTTAATCACAAAATCAACCATTTTACTTAATGTATTAATTATAATGTAACTTTCTCAAATTTTAAACGGACTTCATTGTTGTCAAAACTAATTACAAGTAATATTTACTTGCTCCATACAGTCCTCTTAATAAATAGTAATAAGCCAGTGTACAAAGTTTGAAAACAATGGCCTGGAAGATCCGGAGGGAAAAGGACCTAAACGTTATGGAAAACTAATCACCTAGGATAGTAAGATTATGATTATAAATAATATGTACCCATCCCAAGATGTAGCCTGGAGCCTGGCTCGTTCGTATACCACGAATTAGCTTAATGCAGGTATGCATCGGCTAGGCCTCAATGCTACCCTATGTTAAATGTATGACTGGGAACCAGATTATCCCAGATGTATATGTATACATGTTATGTATCAACTGTAACAAATACTTCAAGCAACAATTGTGATAACATTAAAAGCAATACCTAAAACAAGCATACAACTGTATTATCCTTTCTACCCATTTTTTAACTAAATATTCTGTTTATATACACGTTATGATGTATATAGTTGCTGTTACTTTGCATATTTCATTTGCCTTCTATTTGGACCAGTCAAAAAATCCCATAATAGGGAATGGGTTAACATATAACTGTATCGCAAAATGGTAATTGCAAACTATGTCAACATTGCTTAATATGAGCGAAGTCCATTACATGCAAAATAAAATGACAAGAAATGTTGTTTGACAATAACTTTGAACAAAGACATTGCTAAGTTTGACAAAGACATCACATAACTTATTGTCTCTCAAGTAAGCTACTTTATTCCGTGCAAGTTTATCCTCAGATACAATTGTCTGATGAGGAATTTCTACTTCAGTTAAAACAATTTCTAACAGATCATTCAATAATTGTGTGTATACCACAGTATTGAGAATAAGGGTCACTAATACCCCCTTATTACCACAAGTAATGTAAAAGAATGCAGAAACCTCTGTGGCAAAATGATCAATTGCCCCCTTATGGCAAATTTATTCATTAGTCAGCATGATTTCTTACCCAAACCCCAAAGAATATTCCCTAACTTGCATACATGAGAAGTTCAAGTGAAACAAAAATAAAGATGGACAAGATGCAACAAATCTGAGCAAAAAGCTTTGTTGTTGCTCTCATTAACTTCTCTCTCTGTTCTTAGGTTTTGCTATGGATTGGTCACAAGTTCCATTTTTGGAGTGTGAACCTCTTAAACCTTTACCAAACACCAACTTTTCGACTGTCTCAAATTGAAAGAGTTTGTAGAGGACATTTTAAAATGTGATATAATCGAAAAAAATCTTCTGATAGGAGAGAACATTAAGGGAAAAGGAGAAATTGATCATGTAGAAAAACTTCTCCTTTTCCTACAATATTTTCTAGAGTCGTATGCCACGAACTGATTAAATGTTGTTGTTTGGTAATGAGTTGAATACCCTTTTGGTATGTAACTATTCCCTCCCATATTTGTTCTTATACATAAATATGACTATAAATTATTATCTTAATAATGCAAAGGTTTTTCATGATGATACCATTTAACGTAAGACCTGGGTAATGGAGAAAGGTCCGAATAACAAATTTAAAGATTTTCAGAACAAATGCCGTTTTAAAGTCAAGTTTTATATCTTTAGATTCGTTCCTGGATTGGAATTTTTATTTGCTAACTTCATGTAATTTTAGTTTCAATGTGAAAAATGAAAATTAAAGGGAGGTAATCAATATGAAATAAAGAACAAAATTGTTGATATTCATTTTATAAATATAAATTCAAAATCAGACGAATTTTGAAAAAATTGGCTCGGTGAATGCCTTTGAAATGATAGATATTTTGTGACTTACATTTCAACTTAGTTTTTAACCAAATCAACTGTCAGTTTTCCATTACCCAGGTCTAACCTTAAGGTAGTTTCCATGGAAACAGTCTATCGTATATCTTAAACAGTCTAGAATCAAGGTAAAATAAAGATGATAAGTAAATGAAACATTATAAACAGATGACTTTTTACATTGCAATAACACATCTAGTGTCGAAAACAAAGTTGAATTTAAACCAAAGAAATGTCATTTCCTCATCAAAACTGGTTCTCTATTTGCCATTGATTTTCGTCTCTGTATGTCAACTTTATATCTTTGAATAACTTTATTCCTCTTTTACATTGATTGTGAAACAAGTTCCTACAGCTTGATTAATCACTCTTGATTCTGCTTCCTAGATACATCACCAAGACTTGACACGCTATTCACAGGATTTAATCCTAGGACCTTTGTGTCCTGAGGCTTTTGCTCTATACCTCGACCACTGTACTTCAAGGAAAGCAAAAAAGACCCATAATGCATTTTGCTCCATTGGCCAAGGCTTTGCAGTATCTATCATGTGTGATTTAAACTGTCATCATGGTACTGCTCATTTTCAACGTCAATGTGATGTGTTTTCTTTATCAGTTAACATACGTTCCAACTTGACGGCTTCCTATTTTGAGGATGACCTGGCTTGACTGCTCTTAAAGACACATTGAATACACATGTCCCAAGATCGATTTCCAGATCTCCAATCCTTCTCTCCGAGCCTCTTTCTTGCACGCTTAACAATCTCATTACTCTTGTGACATCCTCTCGGATCAGTACGGTACACTGTCAAACTATTGCGTTTTAGGTTGATGTCAAGTGTGTCCTCAACAATTGTTCGCACCGCAAATATGTGACTGGCACCATAATGTATGACATTGACCTTATTTCTCTCGGCATCAATGTCACTCACAATTCCTTGATGGTCAATCCAGTAGTATATGTACTCAACTATATCACCTAGATGCAAGTCATCCCAGCTTTGAACAACCACTTTCTGAAACTTGTTCGATGCTTCTTTTACTTTTGGTAGGAGCAGTCTCTCTTTTTCCTTGCGCCCTGGGGATCCTTTCTGATAAACTTCCTCATCTACAATTACTGGATTTTGTACAACGGCAGCCCACTGGACAAAGTCCCAAGAAGTATTTCCAAAAATGGAAAACCGTGCCTCCCCAATTCTATCTTTTGCCCTATCTATGATCATTGCAGGAGGGTATTGTATACATCCATCAAATTTCATCTTGTAGACATGATCCTTGTTAAGGTCCATGCCTAATGTATCCTCCTGAATGGTTCGTTTTGCGAAGATATGTGGAAGGGCGTAATGGACAATAGTAACGCTGCCTAAAGTGTTGCCTTTCGACTCGTCTGGATTGACCCGAGTCACAATACCAGCATGTTTAAGTGACAAAGGTGACAGGATCTATTGGATAGCACCCCGAACTTGGTCTCACCGATTCGTTTTCTAGCTCTCTCAACTACAACCTCAGGGTTATGAACTTTAATCACTTCTGGATCATAGACATGCCCCAGTATAACTCTTTGTCTAAATCATCTATCATGATGTCCTCTTCTATTATCTTTCTCCTCCCGAAGACACTGGGCAATGAGTAATGAACCACAGAAATCTTACCTTTCTTTGGATTTGTTTTGTCAGGGAAGGCTGCAGTTACAATAGCATCATGCATACGGTGTTTATAGCTAAATGATATGACATCACCAAGCCAAATGTTCTGCATCGTTTTGACCTTCACCTTTTTACCTCTAAAAGGAGAGTATAACATGTTCCTTAATTTTGGAACCAGCCACATTGTCCCTAGGCTTATAATGGTAACCAACCCAAGGGTTCCAAGGATTATCCCATTAGATGCTGTTGCAGCCATTACAATGCTCATCAAACCAAGGCCACCACACTGGGTAAGGGCATATATGGCAAGTCGAAGCCACATATCCGTCTTCAGGCGATGACAGCAAGAGGTGCAAATATTGCCTTCCTTTTTTAGTTTATTTAATTTCATGTGAGAATGGATACAGTAGACAAGATAAATCAGTCCAAACACACTAAGTACATCCCACGGCAAATACAACAATGTGTTTGCCGCAGCTTTTGTTAACTCGTCTGCTCCGAGAAATAAAATCTTGAGAACAACTCTCAATATCTTTCCACCAATATTTGCACTACCCTGGAGGATGTTTTTCAACGTTTCCTTGAAACCATGCACTTGATAGCTATCTTCATTCCCAGTACAACACCAGTGACAAAAATGTTCACAATTACAGGTCAATACTGAGTACTTAATATCTGAATTCGAACTTTGGCACTGCGCTACAAAACTCTCAGCTCTTCGAATGATTTCATCAGCACTATGGGTCTTGTGTTGATAACGTATTATAAAAATGTCATCGTTCTCCAAAGTCTTAATTACCCTTGTTTCTCTTATTTTCAAACTTGAATCATAAGGTGTGGAGATAAATTCAATCAGATTGAGTTCAGCTTCTAACCTATTTTTAATCTTTACCCCTTTTACAATGGCATGGTGAGTGTATGGGCCCATTTGTCTTTCACCAATGTTAAAACGGTAGTTACCACCTGGAAGTTGTACATGACATCCCCTTGACATCTGCTGAAAACTATGGACTTTTTCTTTCGTTGTACAGTGGATACATTTTACACTTAGGGGCGGCTCCTCTCCTGTAGGGGACATCTTCTCTCGCATTTTCTGGTAAAGTTGCTGAATGTTAAAACACGCCATTCTTGTTGTATTTAGCTGTCTCTGTCACCTAAAAACACAGTTACATTTGTCAAAAACAAATGTTGGCTTTATTTCAAATATGAGAAAAATATTTATTCAAGGTTTATATAAGGTTATTTCACTGAAAATATAGATAGATAGATAGATGTTTATTAACTTAAACTTCTACAAGTTTCTCGTTATTACATATACATATACAATATAATATACATTCACATGAACAAGGCATTTCTGAAGTTAATCTCACAAAGTTGTTTAAACAAATCAGGGAGGATAATCCAAACTATGTAATCACATATCATTATAGGATGTCGACATTTTGAATCGATCTAACATGAAAGGCTTCATATACATACATATTTACCAAGATTGTTTACTATGTTCTTATTTTTTATTGCATAAGGCTTATGAAATTAAAAACATTGCGAAACTGATAATGATATGGTTTTATATATTTCTTGTGTAATTCTTTATAAAGAGGACAAACTATGATAAAATGAAACTCATCTTCAATATCATTTGTATCACAAAAAGGGCATATTCTCTGATGACGTTCTAATCTATTGGATCCGTATTTGCCCGATTCAATTCTTAGTCTGTGGGATGATAATCGCAATCTTGATAAAAGAATTCTATACTTTCTAGGCAAAATATCTATATAATATTCGAACTCAAAAGTGTTCTTTATATAACTATAATTCAACATAACATCATTAATACGTATTTTCTGTTGGCATTCCTGTTGAAAAACATCAAAAACCCTTTTCTTAAATACTAAATGAAATTTCTTTAAATTTACTGATAATGGGTTAACCCATACATATGAAAACCCAAATCGTCCAACAAAGATTTGACGTTATAAGCCCAGTTATTTCGGTTAAAATTTGTCGAAAGTAGACATTCATAGAGATTGTTAATTAAAATATTTTCTGTTGAAACTGTTTTACACCAAAATTTTATGATTCTAATGCGTCTATCAAGATACACCGGATAACGTCCTAATTCACTGTAAATACAATTTTTACTGGTTGACATTTTAACGTTTAAAAGAGATTTACAAAACTTCAAGTGGACCCTCTCTATTT
Source organism: Cerastoderma edule (assembly GCA_947846245.1). Taxonomy (NCBI): domain Eukaryota; kingdom Metazoa; phylum Mollusca; class Bivalvia; order Cardiida; family Cardiidae; genus Cerastoderma; species Cerastoderma edule. The sequence continues at coordinate 28,337,775 of OX401409.1, forward strand.
CCTTAGATTTGCCAAATTCCGAAATTTCACACCCATAATTCAAAGTGAAAAATACTGAAAATATATTATGTTTCTCTCCACCAAGGTATATTTGTTTAAAAATATATACATGTACATTAGCTTAAAGCCATTACAAATCAAACATGAGGTTTCATCCTCAATGCTTCTAAATGTAGTTTAATATGGCCAGCCATATTTCGCTTTAAAAGCAAACTAGCGCTCAGAAAAACTGCAAAACTTGGTAATAATAGTTATAAACTATGTAAAAAAAAATGTTTAAACATAGCGAAAAACCACAGGATCATGACAATATAACACCTGCACTATTTGTTATCTATTTTTGAAAGTGCCTCTTCACAAATTTGGTGCCCATCAATTTTAATTCATTGTTTACATTCGAGTCACATCTAAAATAACGCGGAGCACTCAGATTAATGAGTGGCGAGCACCTGGTTATAAAAATCACGCGAAACACATAAAAATAATGTCTCTTTTCTAATATTAATAACATGAACATTCAAAATGGAGAATTTATTGGATTTTATTGGTTCCCATCGTTTCTTGCCTGACCTATTTGTATTGCTAATTGTAAACGAACCTTAGAGTATTTACTCTTTTGAAAGCATGATGTGAACGTGTTACAGTCTAAATTCCTCTCTAACAGGGAATTTAAAGTACTTTAAAGTTAATTGTCAATTATTCTTAATCTTTCAAAATTCAAGTGTAAATGAGCTCAAGTATGGCTTTGCCTGAATTGATCAAAGCTATACAAATACATAATGGTTTTGATTGGTCCAATCTAAACTAGACATAACCGATCAATGATAAGGTAACATCAAATGAAACAACCATCTGATTTAAAAACATTACAACATAAAAATAAGATATTAAGAACCTATAAGTCTAAATAAAAGTAATTCAAAACTTTATGCTTCATGCACACACAAAAGAAGAATGGACACAATTGTTACAAAACAAGGTTTTCAGTTTTGACAAAGTGAAGTTTGACCCCATCAAAGTAAACGGGTCAATCAAAGGTACCTACATACCCAAATGAAATTTTGATGATGTTGGTGAAGAAATAAGGGCCGTATGAAGAAATGTAGAAACACATATTTTTAGCCAAATTAACCTTGCCTTAGGTAAAGGGACCTTTGGTCCCTTTGGAGAGAATACATCAATGAGAGGTACCTTTATATCAAAGATTAACATAACATAACATAATTTTATTAGAACTTAGGCACATAGACCCATAGTTCAAACACGTTTACAATTACATGCATGAACATGAATAAACAATATAGATATGAAGAAAATCACATACAAATTAGAATATACTTGAGATGGTTAAAAGGATTAGTATATATTCGAATGAGAGTGGATGAAAAAGACCTTACATCCAAGTAATAAATAAAAATAACTATTCTGTCTAGACATAAATGTTATTCTTTCTTGGAAAGCATTTTTACAAAAGGTTCAAGGTTAAATAGAGTTTGTTTATCAGAAGAGTTGAGTCACACCTATTGAAAACACCTGTCATTAAGGCTTTATGAAGAACATGATGGCCATAATGGCCCTAGAACCGCTAAACTGAGATTACCACCTATTTGAAGAATAGTAAGAAATATTGCTTTTAACTTTAACACAGAGTTTCTTGCGTTTCTATGCATTGACCTTTTTTTATTCCCATTTTACAAGTTGGACACTGTATGTTTGATGTGGGACATTAAAATGGTACATAATTCTTACAATGCGGAAACTGACTATTTTACTTTTCAGATTGTTTGTACGAAGATCAGCCTTCACTTTTGTCCAGTATGATCTATTGTTGCCATTTTGTGGTTAACATTTTGGCATATTTGGACATCCAAATTGATATTGATGTATTTTGTTAAAAATTCTACCATACATGTATATAGTTTAACGCAGGCTGGCAGCCATGTTTTTCGAGATATCAAAATTCTTTGAACAACTTTTTAAAATAGGCCCCCAAAGAACATTCCTGTGAAATTATTTTGAAATCTGACCGGTGGTTTTTGACAAGAAGATTTTTTTTAAGGTGTTTACCAAATATGGGCATGGCAGCCATTTTGGTCACATTTTTCAATAATCTTTCTCCCCTCCAACTAGGGATGCTTCACATGATATCTCATTGAAATTGGCCCAGAGGTTTGGAAACAAGTCTGGAAGAGAGGACTACCTGAGTATCATTTCTGTAAATTATTATTGGATTCTGACCAGTAGTTTTGGAGTAGAAGATTTTTTAAATATTCATTAAATGAAACGCGCCACGCCCTTGGTGGCCATATTTTTTTTAATTCTCAACACAATTTTAACAAATCTGAAAGATGACCACCTGAGTTTCATTTCTGGAAAATAATTTTAAATTCTGACCAGCAGTTTTTGAGAAGATTTTTTAAATATGCATTGAACAAAACGCTCCACGTCACACATTTATTTTTAAAATTATTCCTATCAATCGAACGACAACTCTTCGAAATTACATGTACATGTCAATTGGTGATTTAACATGTTTATGGTTACATATCTATAAACAATTTGCATGTATGTGATGCTTAACTTAAGATTTCCTAGGTGTGTAACTTGAAGACGGAGGTATAGCTGAGTTCAAATTAATGCTTATGATCATAGTTAAGGAACAGAAATGCATGTCATCAGTGTTCAAATTGGTCAAGCCGGTGAATTACATAATGAGTGTGTTATTAGATAAAATAAAACATCACTATAAAGACCGTTTACATAGATTCTGCTTTGGTTCTTTAGATAATCTCGGATAGCCTAGACTAGCTTAATGTAAAACAGAATATTACTGCTTTACTTTCACATGAATCTAAGCAATCACCTTCTACGAAACGAAGTGGTAATTTGTTGGATATTTTATGTAATGAATTATCTTAATGCAGGCTTAATGTTTATTTTCCTCTTCACTGCTTTTGAAGGATAATAATTGCATATGAAGTTAAGATTAAGTTCGTTACTCAAAAAAGCCTATTTCGTGGATAATTTTCCCGGATGATAGACATCCGGCAACTCCAGAGTGTTGACTAAGAATTTTTAAGTTTCAATAGAAGTTTTAATCTTTACAGAAATGAAGATGAAATAAAGAATTTTCCAAATAATAGTCACGGTGATTCAATGTAATTTTGTTAATTCATTAGTTATTACGCAAGTGTGCATGATAAATGACTTCTTCCAGAGTATGTTTGTATTTTGGAGGGACAGGTTCCTGAACAAAGCGTGCTTAGAATGTGATTTAAATTGGAAATCTGGAACTTTCAACTTCATAGAGACATTTTCAAAAGGCGTCATAAAGTTTGACTACACAGTGTTAAACATATCTTAAGACTTACACCTCCAACTTACCATTCAGTTATTGAACAATCAACTGCCATCATTGCACATCCATGAGTAATAAAATAATTACAGCAGTGTCATGAAAAAACCCTAGATGATTCCCTGGGTGTCTAGTTAGACAACTCATGCAAACCACTGCCCCAAAACGACTTTTATTTTTTGTATTTTTTGTTTTATGATGATGTTGTTTAACAAACCTGACCTCAGGACTGTTTATTTTTGTTTTGTAGTTTATGTGTATGTTTAAACAGAACAACACCAACTTATCTGATACTGAAACAATTACTCCAACATTCATTTTATATGTTTGTTTTAAGTGATAATTGGATTTCTACATGATCGCACGTTTTAGCCAGACAGGACTGCCGAATCTTCGTCATAATGAATTTGAAATACATTTTGTTAAGATTGTTCGAATAGTTTGCCGAACATTCAAGTTTTCATGGTATGTTTGTTAAAAATGAACCAAAATCAAACACATGTACGTTTTCAAATACAAAGCAGTCCTTTCAATCTATCCATTGTCTAGATACATTAGGCAAGAATTTAAATTACACAGTATCACATTAGTCGGGTCATTATATGGGAAAGAACGGCCGAACCTTCAAAAAAATTGCTACAAAAGGTATTTTAATTGATTCTGATAGGGTAGAATGCCCTTTATAACATATCAAAAGTTTACCAAAATCCGACTTCCGCAAAAAAGTTTTTACAACATGGCCGCCAAGATGACCGCCAAGATGGCCGCCAAAACCTATTTATGGTCATAACTTTGTAACTATCCACTCAAAATTGATAAATTTGGTGTCTTTACGTAGGTTTTTGGGGTCAGAGAACACTTTAAGATCACCATTAATAGTATAAATTTATTATTTTACACAGAAATCCAACATGACGTACTCAAATATACACAGGTTCAATAAGAGGACCTCAAGTACATAACGTTTGACTCAAAGGTGTTTTTTTTTGTTAAACCCCATAGTTTGGGAGACAAAAATACCTTTATTGAACTGATGATATAATACGGTAGTTGAGTAATCATGAAATACAATTTACACTGATACCCTATAACCATTGTCCATAAAATTCGTCTCGGGATTTAAAACTGTTGTGTTGTCCTCCCCTTCTTCATTACAGACCTCTGGTGAAATGTTTCGATTGTCACAGTTTTTAGATTGGCAGGGGCCACATACACAGCATCCAATCTCTGCCTACTTCTCTAAAATGAGAAGAACGTAAAGGTAGGCATAGAAGTAGGAAAAGGCTTTAAACAATGGAACATGGTAAATCGTTTCAACACATTTTTTCAATTAAAATTCAGTTTCAACATAAAAAATCGAAAATCTAAGAATGCTATGCTTTGGGTGATTTTTTAAACTATCCGTAGATCATGACCTTTGCGAATAAGCGTAAGAGCTTTTCTACCATTGCACAGTTATTCAAGAAAAAGGTGGATATAGCATGGTTTTGTCTTCTAAACATATAGTTGCTTAGGGGCCATTATTCATACGACCGATCCTCCTCCACACCACTGTTGTCTCAAATCCAGTTCTTCGAGTTATGTCACTAATAATTGAATGAGGAATTACCGACTGTCCTTACGAGAAGCAGGTGAAGTTCATGAGCACTAGGTTTGGATCGGAGGAACAGGCGGGGATCTCCAAACAGTTTAATTGTTCGAAATTACTTTTCATTAAACGCCACGAAAAGACAGAAGGTTTGGTTCTTTCTTTCCGATTAGAATCCTGTTATGCTTACAGATTAGTGGTACATGTACATCTCGACCCACGTTCTCATACTGGTTATTAACACTGTTTTATACCCATGTCCCTCTGATGCTTTGATTTGGAACCCGAATTATCACTGAAAAATTAACTATTATGAACAATACTTGCAGTTATGTACAGGCCACTCAAATAGAAGAGCGGGGAGTGGGATAAATAGGGCTGTACTTTTGCAAGTACTGTATTATCTTAATACAAATCACAATGAATTGTGATTAATGCCTATGCCAATTGCAGCTGTACTTAGGCTATTTGTCCCTCAAATCTACACAATGTAAGACATTTTATAGACATGTTATGATACATAAAACAACAATAAATGGAATTAGAAGGTCTCAAATGACAAGGCATTGTTTAATGGCCTACAATTCTTGGCTATACCTGTCATCAGATCAATCCATTTCAAAAACAAAACACATATGGGTCAAAAGATGAGAATTCCACATAATTTTTGCTTGATGTATCAAATGTTTTGAACGTGTATAACAGTAAAACATATTTTGCTAGATGTCCTTTTACAGCGAGCTTAGGTCGAAATGTACATGTATCAGTAATATGTAAGCATAACATGATTCCAATCAGAAAAAAATTTCGAACAAATCAAATTATCGTAAACCATTACCTCTCCTCTTTTCCAAACATACTTCTCACGACCCTTACCTGCTGCTCGTAAGGGAAATCAGCTAGGAAACACTCAATTATTAGTCAAATGGCTAAAAACTGGATTTGAGACAATAAGAGGAGGAGGAGTATCGGTCGTATGAATAATGGCATATACGCTACTATATGTTTGGTTAAAAGGCAAAACCATACTCGATCCACCGTTTCTTGAACAACTGTGCAACGGGAGTGAAGGTCTTGCGCTTACAATCGAAGTTCAGATACGCAAAGGTCATACTCTACGGATAGATTAAATAATTGCTCGAAGCATTGCATTCTTAGATTTTCGATGTTTTAGGTTAAACGTGAATTATGATTGAAAATGTGTCAACACGATTTACCATTTTCCATTGTATAAACCTTTCCTACTTCTCGGAAGCGCCTATGCCTACTTTTACGTTCTGCTCATTTTTGAGAAAGAGGGAAAGATTGGAGGACGAGGCTGCATGAAAGGATTTACATCCTACAACAAAGTTATAATGTATGCTTTTCAATAGCGTTCGCAGGATAGCAGTGGGTCATGATTGGAATAAATTTGTTGTTTTCCGTTTCAATCCCCATTCAGTAGGTTTCATATTATTTGACACCCTATTCACACCATGATTTGATAACATAAGCGTTGGTTATACCATACTGTTGCATGGGATGTTAGAGGAGGTAGCTCAGGAGTAACAAATGTTTCTTGAATGGTCACTTTCTTTGTGAAAATGTCATGGCACAGTGATTCTAAGGAGTCAATGGTCTTTCCACAAAACAGTCCCTCCATCAAGCCTTTTCCAAGATTTGTAATTTACTCTTGCAACCTGTTTTGAAGGAGGAATGAATTAGCGCATATCTTCATGATTGGAACACTTTTTATTAATTTACGAAACTAATTTCAATGCTGAAAATCTTGAGGTTGAATGACAACCTGTGTAAGTACAAAAAGCAACTCAATGCACACTTCGTGAAAGTTCTTTCAAAAGATTGATATTAAACACTTTGTGTTCATTTGACTGGTTTTTTTTTTCAGAATGGAAGTGGATATGGTCTTATGGTACCTTTTAGAGTAATGCAGTAGCAAGATAAACAAATCTGTATCCTCGCCAATTAACTCTGTGGTGCAACGACGGGATCATACCAATGATACTTATACAATATCTTTAGCTGCATCCCCTGGTAAAACAAAGAAATTACACCGGCTAAAGGTCAGAGCTTTCCTGATCAGAGCAATCATGCCTGCCTTGTTTTTGTCACGAAATAAAAGTCCTCCTTTTTGCATGAGCATTCTGTTTCTTTGGAGACACTCACAACATGGTTCACTATTTTCCTCATTTTTGATGTGTCTTGCCTTTGAAAGAAGGGCCATCTTCTTAACCACATACACCACTATTGCTTGTATGTTATATCTTGCAGTAAAATCTGCACAAGACTCAGCAACTGCTTTTTATTGGTCGCCCTTTTCCGAGGTAAACTATGCACCATCAAGCACATAACACTCTGTTTCAGGGACTCAGTTCATCACATCCTCATTTGATGCGTTTTCAGCATGGCCTCTAATTGCCTAAATGATCTGCGGCTTGTCTGCTTTGCAATGTATGTTCTTGGCTTCAAAGAGGGCGGGAAGACGGGGGTTCATTAGACATAACCTCTTCAGGAGAAAGATCTCCAGATTTTGACACTAAAAGGAAACGATTGAACAGAAGGGAAGGGTCAATAGCACGGGCTTCAGATCAGAAGCATCTCTTTTGATGCGTGCCTCAGTCGACTCGTTGTGCTGTGGACTTCTAGTATAGGCCTGGTCTGTGAAACCCTGCATTGCACTATTGTACTCAGATGTTTCAGGTGCAGATACGGTTCAAAGGCTTTGCATTTGCATTTGCTTTGCATTTCCTCGGTCATTCCACTGCTGCGAGTTAGACTGTCAACACTCTTAAAAGACCTCATCTATGTTTGCCTATAGACAAGATCACTGCTTTGCCCACCCCGAAATTTATCACCTCTAAGTCAAACGTTATGTATTTGACGTCCTTCCTATTGAGGATGTGTCCGTTTTTGTATGTCATCATAGATTTCTGTGTAAAATACTTACCTTGTACTATTTCTTGTGATCTTAAAGTGTTCTTTGACCCCAAAGACCTCTGTAAAGACACCAAAATTATCAATTTTGAGTGGATAGTTACAAAGTTATGACCGTAAATAGGTTTTGGCGGCCATCTTGGTGAACATCTTTCCAGAAATCGGATTTTGGTAAACTTTTGATATGTTATAAAGGGCATTCTACCTTATCAGATCCAGTTAAAATATTTATTGTATCAATTTTTGGGGGGTCAAAGTGTATATTGACCTGACTACATGGAAGATTCGTTTCATGAGCTGGAATGTTTAAATCAATTGTCAGTCTGACGTTTATTGATAAAGTATGCAAGTATGCATCCATATTTGGAATTGAATGTCTTCATCTTGATCATAATGACTATAGTTTAACCGGATAACTTTTACTAAGCATATATATACAATGACACAATACCAGAACATATCAGAAATAGTTTGTTGGTATGTAGTACATGGTCATGTTTTACATAGTTTTTACAATTATATTATGTTGTTTCTAAAGAAGGTTATACTACACATGAGTATCGATATTTGATATAAAAGAGCGTAAAATCATTAAAAAAGTATTGTTGTGTCTGAACACTGAAACATGCTTGACGAGCCTCCAGTGCTGATCTTATTTATTTTGCCAAATTAATTAACAAACCTTTATCCCTTGTCGACATGAGAGCATAACTCTTAAAATCATCGTTTTTATAGTAATTCTCAATAACATTTTGTTTTCTGATTATTTGAAAGGTTTCACATATAAAATAATCAACGTCCTCAATGCGATGAGATGTGCACAACACATAAAATATTTCTCATTTCGAGCTATAGCAATATGGGACCTGTCTGGATTCTTAGATATCCTATTATCTCATTCTCGACAAAAATAATCAAAGATTTGTGGCAAAATGTCAAAGTGTAGCTCACAATTAAAATAAGTTTTGAAATATCTAAGGTCTGAAGGTGATGAACTAGACCCGATGGAGCATTGTCATTCTTGTAACAAACATTTAATGACTCTTTTTTGAACAGTTTAGGGAAATTATCTTAGGCAAATGATTGGTGTATTTGTAACAGGTGTTTATTAACATTTGACACCCAGATATACTTCCCAAAATTGCAATCAGTCAAAGATAAGTTTATCTCTATATAGTGTCTCAATTATGATATTTAGTTTTAGAGGATACTTTCTACACTGCTGTGAAAATGTGTCAACAGCTTTTACGGCTTTACCCTACAAATATTCGTTGTTCTGATTAAAACAACCATTATAGCTAAACATTGTTCCTTAATAATTAAAATGATCCATAATTTTTAAACTACCTCCGTCATGATACAGGTTACTATCTTGCTTTACTCAACCTATTTTGACAACAACCATGACTTTTGTTTAAGACGAATCTACCTCAAGGCCCCATGTTTTACAAAATTGTGACAAAGAATCTAGATAAGTTTGCAAAATATTTGGCGAGTCACCAAACAACCCCATGTCGTCTGCAAAAAATAAAACATCAAAACAAGAACAAGATCATTAATTGAAATAGATTATTTTTCATTTTAAAATAACGAAACTCTAGGTATTCAAGGAATAAGGACAACAATAACGGGTCACAGAACTTCCCCTTGTTCAATTCCAATCAAGTACTCTAATAGGTCGTATAAGTTTCCTCAACGTTTTACCCGTGACAGAGGTCTTGGAAGAAGAATATATGTATATGTACATGTAAATGTATGTTTATTAAGTTTTTAATTTTACCATACATTAATAGAGTGAAAACAAAAAGACATTCAAAGTTCAACGCACCCTAGCCACCATGTTTTTCAAGATATCTATTTTTCTTACAATCTTTGTAAAAGGCCCCCAAAAGAACATTCCTGTGAAAGTATATCAAAACCTGACCAGTGGTTTATGACAAAAGAATTTTTTAAGATTTTTACCAAATATTGGCATGGCAACCATTTTGGTCACATGACTAATTTCTTTTTGCGTTTGGGAAAAATGATGTTTGTTAAGTTATACATTTTACTATACATGTATATAGTGAAAACAAAAACGTTATTTGAACAACCTTTAGAAAGAGGCCCCCAAGTACCATTACTGTGAACTTTATTCTGAAATTGGACCAGTGGTTTGAGACATATCGATTTTTTTAAAAAATACAGAAATTCCCTCTTTTTCATGCCACGGCAACCAAAGTTCTGCGTGGAAAGAAAATCTTTGAACATCTTTTGAAGAGCATCATCCAACGGACTTTCCTGTGAAGATTGGTTAAGATTGGCTCAATAATTAAGGAGAGAGTATATGTTTAAAGACGTTGTTGACGGACGACGCACGACAGACATTGGTCGGTCATAAATGATCGCCCTGAGCACTTGCGTTAGCTCAGGTGAGCTAAAAATAAAAACGGGGCTTGGGTCATCGCCGGTTACATTTCTTTAACAGTGTACTGGCCAAATCCAGAGTCTATATCGAACAGAACAGAACAGAAGAGAACAAATTTTATTTGAATTTTAACATTTAAGCTCAATGTTCTTAAACATAAAAATTACTGTATACAGTGACAAAACGTGTCATTACATTAAAAATACAATATTCAACTTAACAAAAAGCATTGTCCTGAAAAAGAAAACCAATTCTTGTTTATACTCCTATCAGAAAACATGATGACAGGGTATAATAACCATTGCCATCGATGCCTCGTTAACATGAAAATTAATTCAATAGAACGTATTTAATAGAGACATTGATGGTAGTCATTCTACAAAGTTGTGTATGGTTGGGTTTAAAACCTATTTCAACAATCCTAAAACATCTTGTTGCCATTTCGAGACATAAGCTTATTACTACTCAGTAAGGCGTTTTTACAAAACAGTGCAAGGTTTGTCAGTATTTTGATGTTTGGGAAATTAAGCAGGGAATTAGACGTTTGCATATTTGGTCGTTCTCAGTTTTCAATATAGCGCAATTTTTATCTATCAACATATGGGAAAACTGTGATAAAATGATATTCGTCCACGATATCATTTAGTTACTTTCTATAGATAAGTTAACGAAAGATAATATCATTTCCAATATCATATCTCTTAGTGACCCTTTCCCTATCAGATCTACGTACTCAGCTCTAGAAAAGCTTGACTTAAATACTTTTTAAGCACTTAAGGAAAAACATTGTTTGATTGCGTTTCCACATTCACTAATATATATACAAATCTCGAAGTATGTTCGCAAATATTGGAATAAATGCAATTGATGCCACTGATTCTAGGATTAGCCCAAGACTGTAAAGTCTGGTGAATTCAGTAAACTTTCAACCTTATTCGTCCAGTCATTGATATTGGGGTTAATTTCAATTTGAAGACGATGCGATGATGTGCCATTATTGTCGATAAAATATAATTTAATTTAAGCCAATATTCAACAATGTGAATGTATCTATTTACAATAAGAGGGATTCTTCCTTATTATGAATACAAAGATAGTTTATTTGTTGACATTTTAACAGTACCCATTTACAAAATGTCCTTTGTGCACACTCAATCTTTCCGGCTTTACTAAGGCAATCTTTACTGCTTCACAATCATATTCTTATGTTGATGAAACAAACACAGCAAACAAATGAAACATATTATAAGCAAAGAATTCCATACTGTTTGTAATACTGAATAAAGAGCTATCTACCCGAAATGCTTTGTCAGCAAACGTTTTGGTTGAATGTACAAATGACCAACCGCTTGAAAAAATATCAAAGATAATCAAAAGTGCTAACAACTTCTATTTCCTTCCCTTCGATAGTCCATTCCCACACGCCGCATAGTCAAGTTCCTTCCGAAAAAATACAATTTTCGTTTCATAATAATGTTTAGATGAATAAACGGTCAATGTTTGGTTAATGGTAGTCTAACCATAATGCAGGATTATTAGATAAATCAAGATAATTTGCAATATCAGTACTTAGAGTAAAAATCATTGATGTTTTGGAATCAATATTTATCAACCTTAAATAATTATTTTTCAGAAAAATGTTAAAGAATTTGATGGGGTGAGTATTTCTTATTTCTTAAAAGCATACTAACGCTGAACAATGATTTGTTCATTAAAAGAATAAAATCAAGAGGGCCATAATGGCCCTAGAACCGCTCACCTGAGATTACAAACTATTTGAAGAATAGTAAGAAACATTGTTTTTAACTTTTACACAATTTCTTGTGCTTTTATGCATTGATCTTTTTATTTCAATTTTACAAGTTTGACACTGTATTCTTGATGTGGGACATTAAAATGGTACATAATTCTGACAATGTGGAAACTGAATGTTTTACTTTTACAGATTGTATGTACGAAGATCGACCTGTACTTTTGTCCAGTATTATCTATTGTTGCTATTTTGTGGTTATCATTTAGGCATATTTGGACATCCGAATTAGTGGAAATGCAAACAGGTTCAAATTTCTGGCTGCCATATTTTTGAGATATAAAATTTCATTGAACAATCTTCAAAAAGAACATTTAAGCAGAAATTATTCTGATTTCTGATCAGTGTTTTCTGCTATTTATTCTTTTGAAAGATTTTACCAAATATGGACATGGCAGCAATTTTGGTCACATGACTAATTTTTTTTTGAAAAACCATTCTCCCTTCCAACTACGAATGCTCAGCATGACATCCAATAGACATTGGCCCAGAGGTTTGGAAAGAAAATATGTTTATTGAGTTAAAAGTTTTACCATACATGTACATATATACATGTATATAGTTAAACAAAAACACATTTAAACTTCAACGCACCCTAGTGGCCATGTTTTTCGAGATATCTAATTTCTTTAACAATCTTTATAAAGGGGCCCCCAAAGAGCATTACTTAAATTATTTTCTGACCGGTGGTTTTTGACAAGAAGATCTTTTTAAGGTGTTTACGAAATATGGGATTGGCAACCATTTTGGTCATATGACTAATTGTTTGTAATCTTTTTTCCCTCCAACTAGAAATGCTTCACATGATATCTCATTGAAATTGGCTCAGATGTTTGGGGAAATAAAGATGGTTGTTAAGTTATAAATCTTACCATACATGTATAAAGTGAAACCACAAACACATTCAAAGTTCAACGCATCCTGGCAACCAGATTTTTCAAGATGTCTAAATTCCTTTAGCAACCTCTATAGAAGGGACCCGTAAGATCATTTCTGTAAAATTATTTTAAAATCTGACCAGTGGTTTGTGACAAGAAGATTTTTAATTTTCTTTGCCAAATATGGGCATGGCAGCCATTTTGGTCACATGACAAATCTGTCTTCCCTTTAACTAGGGTGATTCACATGATATCTCATTGAATGTGGCCTAGAGGTTTAGAAGAAAAAGGAAATTTGTTCAGTTATAATTTTACCATACATGTATATAGTGAAAACAAAAACCTGTTCAAAGTTCAACGCAGCCTAGTGGCCGTGTCTTTCACAAATTGTCTTCCCCAGCTGTGATAACAGATGACGGTCACCTAGGTAGGAAAATCACATGATACATATTGAAATATTTGCATTTATCCAACAACAACAACAAAAACATGAGTATTCAAAATGGAGGATTTCATTGGTTCCAGACATTTATTGGCTGACCGTTCTTTATCGCTAGTTTTAAACAAACCTTATAGTATTTACTCTTTAAAAAGCATCATGTGAAATTGTTACCATCTCAGACTCTGTAAAATGGAATTAAAAGTACTTATAAGTTATTTATCAATTATTCTAGATCTTGACAATTCTAGTGAAAATGAGGGCTACTATGACTTTAAAAAATGTAAAACATATAGAATACCTTATCAGTACAGAAACATAGATTATGTTATATACGAAAATCTGCAAATCATAACTACCTTAATGAAACCAAATTACAATAAAATAAATAAATCAAAAGTTTTTTCGGAGCTCTCTTGCTGATATTGTTTTTATAATATGTTGCTTTAAATGGCTTAAGGACGTTCTCGGTAGTTTTTTCTGCGAACTTCATCTGCGCATCCAAGGGAGATAATTATCTACTACAGAAGAGGAACTTGCATAGTAGTCTGACAAACGTTTGTTTCGGATGAAATTTACTGTATGCAATTTTTTTCAAAGAATGGTCATATCATTTATAAAAATATGAAAGGTTATTAACATAATTATATATTTCTCATGCATACTAAGCCCACAGCTTCTATTTCTCAAGTTTAAAATAATTGTAGTCGTTTTTATAAATGTTTTTCAAATATGGTTACCATGGAAACTGTCATTTTACAGAAAAACCAACTCGTCAACATATCCTTTTTTTGCATTTTGTATTTCAAGAATAAATTTAACTTCACATACTGAAAAACAAAAAAAATCTATAATCTTTGTCACATGCAAAAGTTTGAAAAACTGATTTGGAACACAAAAATTGTTCGGATTGTAATAATTCAAAATACCATTGATTTATAAAGTGCTGAATGTATGAATTCATGTTTTTTGTGTTAACAAACCTTCCAGAAATAATTTTATTAACTTTGAAGATGCTATGGTCATAATTACAATTTTGTCCCAAACGGTTACCATGGAAACTGTCATTTTACTAAAAATATATCTTGTCGACTTGCATTTTTCTTTTCATTTCTGAATTCACATTAAAATTTTGAATAACATATCAAAAAACATATCAAAAATTTAGAAAATTCTATGAAAGGATTATTTTTATTTATAAAACTGTAGAACATGTCCTTAAGCGGAACATGTGATTCACCATAAAATAGGTGGATGCTTAGTTTGAAACATATCAAAATAGAACTGTCTTTAAACATTAAAAGTCAGAGTCATTACAGTTATTGCCCATAACAATATTATGGTAATTAGTCTCTGACATCTAAAACAAATGTAAATATGAAGGTCAGCCAATTTGAAGACTTTTAATTGATTGACCTACATGTTTACATTTTAAGTGAAATGTTTGTATACTCTTGAATAAGGATGACTTTAATTGGAATCATGTATATTTGCATCATAATACTTGATACAAGGACAACAAGTTATTTCAGTATTGTCAAAGTCTATTTCCATAGATATATAACCAAACAGCGACATTGCATTCAACATATATTTTAGCACAGATTTAACACATTCAGTGGGTATAAGCTGTCTGGTCATTTGCAGAGCAGAGAGCTAAAGTTTTGGATGGTTTAATCAGTGCTTAGATTAAGAATGGACAAAACTTGTTTGCTTTTAGTTTCAAGAAAAAACAAACACAACAAAACGATGACTTTAGCAGATAACATATCAATATTGTTTGCTTTTCAAAAAACATATCTATAAAGAGTGGGCTGTTCCTTTATTTGTTTCAATATAAGATTATGGATATGAGGAAAGGTATTACAGAGTAATAATACATTAAAGCTAAGTTTTCAAAGAATATAAGTGTGTGTGTGATGCCACATGAGAAAATTTGCATAAGTCACATCTTGGACATCAAGTTTAAGCTAGTTACTGATTCTATAAAGAATGAAAATAGGTATGATCAAAGGTATATTATCACTTAATACAACATTTAAAAACAATTAATGTATCCATAGGTGTTAAAAAAAGTTATGTTGAACTTTTGAGGTTTTATCGCTAAAGGTTTTATTTTGTTGTGTCACGGTTAAAGTAAAGTATGGTCATAGAGAAGTGTTTAGTGGATTTTCTTTTGCAGAAGAACCTTGTAACAACCGGAAATGTAATAAAGCAGGAAATGTTATAGTTATTACATTTCCTGTTTTATTACAATTCCGGTTGACATAGTCAACAGGAAATGTAATAAAATCTAAAATGTAATAAGTTTTGATAAAATGATTGGACCAATGTGGCATTTGTGCAGACTCATCCTTTCTCTCTATTGTTTACCCTGAACATTGCAAATCTGCTTGGTTTCTAATACGGACTGACCCAGAGCGATTTATTTCAAAACCTGTTGGAAAGTGTGCCGTGAAAAACTTTAAAGCATTTTCGATCAAGGTTTACTGAATGAAGATACTCAATGCACATTCCTTATGTAAGAATCTTTGTGTATCCAATGTACTTTATTGAAAAAATAAACTTGATCGGATATTTCAAACACTGTATTTTATAAACATATTGTGGCACAGTCAACAGGAATTGTAATAAAAATCAAAAATTAAAAGAAATATGATCTATAGTAAAAGCTTCGATCCTGAAGTGTGTGTGTATAGACTCACTATGTAATTTAGATGTTCGGGACAAATATTATACACATGTTCAATACCAAAACCAGACTGGTTCAAATGAATTATTAAAATATCTGTTTTATAACATATTCAGGTGTCATAGTCAACAGGAAATGTTATAAAATTGAAAAAGTTATAAATTACAAGGAAATGATCAGATCAGTAAAGCATGTGAATTAACACATCCAATAGGTTAAATACTTATAATTAACAGCGTATACATGCCTAATATCAAATTTGCGGATAACATCAATTTATTACATTCCCTGTTTTATTACATTTCCTGTTGACTATGCCAACCGGAAATGTTATAAAACAGGTTTTGAAATAAATCAATCTGAACCAGTCTTGGACATATTGAACATATGTTATCTCCAATAGTTTGAGAGATCCATGGTTCATAAAGCCCAAGTGAACATAAAAGATTGCTTACTAGCGATGCCCAGTTAATCTTACTTTGAGAAGTTTGAAAATCCTCTACTGATTGAATATAACAGCATTTAGGGTATTTGGATGTCGGCATTTGTAAGAGCTTTACCCAATATTTAAGAATACTATAATATCTATTAATTTGTAATGAGTTTCTGCCCAATTCCCCGTATATAAAATCATTCTGTGTTGTTTTCTTAACATTTAATAATTTCTTGCAGAATTGAGTATGGACTCTTTCAATAGAATCAGCTTTGGCAAAGCCCCAAACTTGGCTGGAATAATTTAAAATTGGTGTAATCAGTTTATCAAACAGATCAAGCCTATGCTTTATTGATAATCGTGTAAATTTATATAAATATTCGTTCATTACAAAAATGGCTTTTAATGCTTGGCCGGATAATGTATGCTCGGCATTATTAAATGATCCGCCTGAGGAAAATACAATACCTTAATACACAAATCGATTCACTATTTCCAAAACGTTATCGTCATAGTTAAACCGTAAATCATTCGGCAAATTACCTCCCTTTTTGAAAACCACCACTTTAGTCTTTAACGTATTAACCTTTAATTTCCACGTATAACAATAGTCACGCAAAAGATCAAGATGATTCTGCAATTTCTCAGGTGAGTCAGCTAAAAAAAACAATATCGTCAGCATACATTATCATGAAAACATTTAAAAGACCTATATCGATACCTCTTACACCTTTATTAATAAATGATTGTTCGATATCATTAATGAACATAGAAAAAAGGAAAGGTGATAAACATTCCCCTTGTCTTACTCCTAACGTACATGTAAAATCATCACTTAACTGGTTAAAATATTTTACCCTTTCTTCACTTCCGAATATAAGGATTTAATGATATCTAAAATTCTACCCTTTAGTCCAAGTTTAACTAATTTATGCCATAAATTGTCTCTAACAACATAATCAAAAGCCTTTTGTAAAATCAACAAACGCACAATATAACTTTTTCCCAGAATTAAGCATATGTGTTATAATGTTGTGAAGAACGTAAATACCGTCAACTGTTCCTAATCCAGATCTAAAACCCATCTGAGCTTTAACATATATATCATACTCCTCTGCCCATAATGTTAATCGATTATTTAGCACTCGAGTAAACAATTTTCCAAGTGTACTTAATAAGGTAATACCACGGTAATTATCTACGTTACTTTTGCTTCCTTTTTTATGTAGAGGAATAATGTATCCTTCAGACCATGACTTAGGAAAGTAACCTATATCAAATATTTAAAATAGCTACATCATTTGACTCGTGGATACGAGTGTTTAGACAAGAAAAGTATTGATAAGATATGCATTTTGTGCAGAAAAAGACAATTTTTGAAATCGACACTTTTTATACTTTTTAATGACAAAGCAGTAAGATAATTTCTTTCCAGATTTTGATTTTGCTAAGATTGGAAAAGATAACCCCTTTTTCAGTCATTCTTTATGCTCTCCCATAAGCATACATTATAGCATTTGTACTATTTAGACAATCATTTGTATATAAGGCAAAGATAAATATCTTTAACTTCTCGTAATAGATGCTATGAATAAACTAACAAACTACATGTATATTGATATGTATTATTAGTTCTACATACTTGTATAATTGAATCTATGTCAAATTGTCAATCTCTTATCACATAAAAAATTTCTTAAAATAACACATCTTGAGAAAGAGGGCATATTCACACTTATATAATCCAGTTGCAATACAATGTGATTCATATGTTGATGTAATTGTAGATTCGACCGTTTCAGTACTATTGAAATTGTCCATGTATATATACTCAATGCATATTTAGGTACATGTAAACCAAATTGAATGTCAATGTTTAAAAGAAAACCTTATATCAACCTCATCTACATATATGTATTTACGTGATTCTCAGCATAGAAGGTGGGTTTTAGGCCCATTGGTCCGTGTGTAACAAGTTGTGTTTGTTAGTCATTTGGCTGATCTGTGTACATATATCACTATAATAAACTATTTACTTACTTATTGACTTTCCCCATACGTCTTCAAACGTCAGTGTAGGTCCAAGTATATGGCAAACGTCCTGTCTAGAAAACTGTCCTTTCGTTTTGAAAGAGTGACAGAGGGTGAAGAGAGAGAGGGGGATAGAGAGGGAAAGAGGGAGAGAGGGAGAGAGAAAGAGAGGAAGAAATCAGTGAACGAGAGATGTATCACGTTGACAATACATTATTTTGTTAATTTATTGTTTAAAATGACGATGTACTGTATTTGTATAAGTCAAAAAAAATTATTCTGATTCTTATTCTGATTCTTATTATACTTATTTTGTATCTATACTCTATATTGATGGTACTCAGTAGAATCGTTCTATAGAGTACCAACAAAATAGGATTTTATATGTTCCCATAACGGAGATTTGATGTCAAATTATTTTCGATGAACGTCCTGTAATATACGTTTTTATTGTTTGTATACCAGGATCTTATCACAACATACGTTTCGTTGAGTCGACATCCGATATGAGATTTTTGAGTTGTCAAAATCCATATCAAATGCAGGCGTCATTAACGAAGAATGAAATAGCACATTATATGTGTCATTTAGCAAGAGCCGTTTTGAGAAGGGGGGAGTGGGGGCGTTATCTAAGACATAACTTAATACCTCTAACTCATGCACAGTTTTTGTTTGTTAGTTTGAATTGCTCTACATCGATTGTAAAGGAGGTTTATCTATGCATATCGATGACTGTTTCCTTGATAATACACCAATACTCACGCCGATTTGTGGGTTAGTCCCGGAAATTTTCACCTCGCCTAACGGTGATTCGAACCCGGGACCCTCGGCACAAGAGGCCGATGCTCTACAACTGCACCACTGTCGCCCCTGATTGTAAGTCACGATAAACTAACTGTTCATGTGTTTGTCCCATTCTCATTGACAATCTGCCAACATGCGCCAACTCTCCCCGTCCTTAAAGCGAAACTAAACCTTTCACCAACAGATACGAACATTATACATGCCTGCAGCAGACGACTTTGAAAATGATCATGGTGAAAACTGAACCTGGGACCTCGTGTTAAAAGTTCTACATCTTAACATCTTAACCACCACTGGGTCCCAGAGAACTCTTTACATTCCATAAGACCCTGGGCAGATTCGTGTTTGCAGCACGACTTTGAATGGCAGAATTTGCCCAAACAACTGGCGAATCTCCATGTTAAACGTCCTTCGTCTCTCAATTCTATATTGTGGGTACTCATTTGAAAAGTCTCACCGATGATTTGGCGATTATAGTGAGTAACCACAACCAAATCGGTATTGAATATCATTCTGAATATCACAACAAAAGTCCTAATCCAGATCTTTGATCAGTGTTATGTCCTAGTTGTACGCCTTGGCTGCGTTGCAAATCTGACAAAAGGAGGTTCAAATCTCTTTCAGTGGTTTTGGCATCGAAACGTTACCTGTAGGATAGGTTCTTATGATGTATTTGTTTTAATGAAAGCCATATGAAAACCTTACACATAAAATGAGCCACAATAATTCCTATTTCATTGATGTGAAGTTCTTACAAAATTTATAAATCAATCTTGATTCTGCATCATGGATACTCGCGCCTTTGGCATCCTCGTGTATACATGTAGTTAAAACTTAAATAGACACTTTTCCATCGGCAGAATGCAACCTGTCAACGAAGTCAAATTACTAAATCGACTAAGATTATATCCCTTTACTTTACGTAAGGTATAAGGGAGTTTCTTTCTATGGTATACCCCTATAGTATTCACAATGTCTTTGCACATTGTATTAAGGATTATTTTACCGTAAATCTTTATACCGTGTCACTACATTTACATAACAAACAATTTATTTGACGTTACGTAAAATACGCACATACCTGGAAAGAGTAGTTTAAGAAATTGTAGAACAAAGAGAATTTGCTACCGGTTGTCAAAGTATCATTCTGAAACGATATCGTTTTCATATTTTCTATCAAAAAGTAATTCGTTTAGAGTAAATCGTTGCACTAGTCATGTGATATATTGGTTTGAATCTTGATATATATGAACAATTGTTATGAATTGCACAACCAGAATGCGATTTAGACCCCCCCCCAGG
This sequence comes from Cerastoderma edule, assembly GCA_947846245.1. Taxonomy (NCBI): domain Eukaryota; kingdom Metazoa; phylum Mollusca; class Bivalvia; order Cardiida; family Cardiidae; genus Cerastoderma; species Cerastoderma edule. The sequence goes on from OX401409.1 coordinate 28,358,448, forward strand.
CGTAATATGTTATAAATACACAATGTAAGACAACCTGAAATATTAACTACTGCATCGTGAGATACATGTATCAACAAAGTGCCAAGTTCCGCTCATATCTGTTGTAATACTGAATAAGAGATTTACCTAATATAACTAGTGTGCTATTGCTTACTCATACATAAAATATGAATCATGACTAACGAGTTAATTTGTATATATATACATACATTTCTTTTTCGCTTTCTCTTACATATACATGTTTTATACATAAACATTACAGCGGAAATGCATTTAGAAACAATGTACTATGACCTTGACTGTAAATATTGGAATAAACTCATTATGAAAATAACTCTTTAAAATACTTTTCTTCTTTCAAGTAGACTTTCGTGCATTAAACTTTAGGTGTTATACCGGACCAATCAGTCAACTCTGCACAGTACTTTCAACGACGACAACATGTTACGACATCGTATCTTTGAACTCCACCATGAATAATCTTTTCCACGAATGGAAGAATATTTCAATTGTCTCGTTATTTCGGAGTATTGTTCCAATGGTACTTTTCGATGTATCGTGGCGGAAGTGACTTTGTCAGCTATGTCTTTAAATTAATTATCAGCCTTCAGTATGCTTAAAGCAGTGTATGCTTATATTGTGGTAATGACAGCTTAAACGAGTTTTGGACTAAGGGTGCGTCAGCACCTTAGTCCATTGAATTTACATACCACTTTTTGAGGGACGGTAGTTTATCGATACACAAACAGCAGTCTAACCCCAATTACTCATTAAACATCCGCCTTCACTGTGCGGACTAATACCTTTTAGGAACTAGGAATGTAGTCTGGATTTACTCGCTTTGATTTGCTTTACATTATTATAACTGTTGCCTTATGGGAAATCGTAAAATGTCCAGATGTTCGAAAAATAGACTATCGTTTGTTCACAGAAATAATAATTATAGTAATGGTGGTAAAAGGAGCACCTGTTTTCCTCGAGATGTTGCCCAAAGAAATTTTCAAATGTATCCTCTTGCTTTAGACGCACCTTAGTCTTCAGCGCTATCAGCGCTTTGATTATATATGAGGCCTTCTAATGGTAGAATATCAACTACATGGTCCAAATATCTATCGAAACCCTTTACTCATGGCGAAGCACTGTGTACCTCACCACGGAACCATCTTGTCTTAAACGACATCTATGAAAATAGACCATACTTTAAAACTGTGTGAATAATGTAAATATCAACTCGAATGTGCCATGTATTTCTTACACGTATTGCAATTCTCAAATACTTATATACAGTTCCTATAAAATGTGGCAAGATAGGTTGTGATTATTTTATACGGTCTTTTATTACATTGTCTTTGAATTATAAATAGTTAGGATATCTCAATGGAAATGCTTTTTTATATAACACACACCTCTGTCACCCAAACATCGTGTAATCGAATACAACTGTTAAAATACAACAAAACGCGATCTTTCTATTCTAATTATGACACAGGATACTTCCTAGTAGACTGGGGAAAGAGTCTTATTTGCCCTTTCAACAAAAAGAGGTCTAAAGACACCGAAATAATCATCATGTAATTTCCCTTATAAACATAATCAGTAAGATATCTAGCAAACGAGATTAACTAGATGGGGAGAAGATTATCACGTGATTGATTAATCCCAAGCAGGTTTTCACTCAGACTATTCAACCATTGATAATATAAAATATACAGGGCATCGCACAAAAATATCTTACAAATCTGACTCACGATTATAGTGCCTCTTTGTTGACTTTTCAAAACTTTTTGATCGAATCAGACACAATGTTCATTTGGAAACTCACAAAGATAAAGGATAATTCGTGATATTTCTCCGAATATTGAAATCAATGTATGGGAGACTATCAACATGTATCTACAAAGAATGAAACAACTAGTTACTCCCCTTGTACGGTAGGGACAAGACAAGGTTTCATTGCTTCACCATTTATTTTCTCCCTTATCATTAATGCCATTGCTTCCGTTTACTTTCAAGAAGTAGTGCGGTATCGTATCTCGAATGATACATCCTGTATTTATAATCTTATGCTTTCAGATGGTATCGCTAACTGTGAAGAAACCTCCGAAAAGCTAAATATCAAATACGTGTCATAGATGAATTCTGAAAGAGCTGGTATGAAAGGTAATATTGATAACACTTAGGGTATTGTTTTCAGAAATGATGGTCCCTTACGCAACTATATAAAGTGGTTTTGCCTCGAAAATCAGATTGAAATCGTATCTTACTATCGATATATGGGTTTGATGTTCATACCAAAATTGAAATGGATAAATGGTTTGGATGACTATCTCAGAACATAGGCTATGTAAATTTGCCACTTCAATTTTTTAGCAGCGAGTCTCAGATTGTTTGTATCAACAAAGGCGTGGACACATTTAATAATCTTGAAATAATTTTGTTATACAAACACTTTATAGCACCACTAACTGTATAACGCTATTCGACTACTGGCTTGCCTTTCTATCTTAAATTATCACTATCAACATATCGATATTGCAACCATGAATTGTCTCTAGAAATTGGAAGACACATTGGATTCGAAAGGCATCTGAGATTCTGTCCATTTTGCATAACAAATATCGGTGTAGAGGTTGTGGTAGACGAGATCCTCGCATCTCTCAATTGCAAATTATATGAAGACACTCAAAAGAACTACTTAAACTCAATATTTCTCAGAAAGAACTCTAAAGAAGCATTCTATTGACTTATATCATTAAACAACCCGAAAACAATTAAACAAATATCTTTTAACACCCATCATCTTCGTCCGGTGGGAAAACCATTTTTGATTAACATGGAATTAATAATCTTTGTTGCTTTCTTCGTGTAAAAGGCTGTATATACCTATCAAATCAAGAAAATGACTCAAGACCACTGCATGATTGCATTGACCGAAAATTCTCTCCTTTTGATACAATGATTTATTCCCAAAAGCTGAAAGGTAATGATATTAGTTCTTCTTTTTCTCTCGTTTTAACATTCAACGACAATAGACTGTTGATGCTTTTAGCCTCGACAATCAAAAACGAAAGAAAAATAAATACTACATGATTATATTTATCTACAGTTACTGTGGGCGCATATACCTATTGTAAATTATAAATTCATAGGTGTGCATGGGTCCAAAGACCTTCTTCACTGACTAAATCATAGATCGTATTGTAAACAGAACACAGTTCAATCGAAGACAAGCAAGATAAGTACGTCTTACTCAATCAAATATCTCCTTGATACTTTATTCAAAGTTATAAAGTTCATTTTCATCACATTCAGACCAGCATTGTCAAGCAACGTGGTGTCGAGTTCGTTATCTTGAACTGTTTCCTATTCACAACACACGATCACTCCCACTCTTAATCATTGATATATATATATCAGGGACCTGTAGAACATAATGGGATCAAAACATATAAACTTCATATGTCGCATATTCAACACAGGGTTTCCTCCAACTAAAGATAATAATTGAATATTAACAAAAGGGCATAATCAATTACATGGTAATGAAAACCTATCATGCATCTTTTGGTTTTTTGTATTATATTATGCACACCACAGTGGAAATTGTTGGCAACATTATTTTTGAATTACTCAGAACTTCCTCCTTACACATCAGCATGGTCATAAGTTAGACCATGTTTACCCTTGAGTTTTATTGTGGTACATGTATCATAAGCATTAATTTCAATTGTATAAGCAGGACTGTCAATCCCTCTTGTAGAACGTCGGTCACTTTAGGCCTTGAGATTTATTGTGGTACATGTATCATAATCATTAATTTCAATTGTATAAGCATGACGGCTTATTCCTCTTGTAGTAAATCGGTCACTTTGGGCCTTGAGATTTATTTTGATTCATGTAACATAATCATTAATTTCAATTGTATAAGCAGGACGGCCTATTCCTCTTGTAGTAAATCGGTCACTTTGGGCCTTGAGATTTATTGTAGTTCATGTAACATAATCATTAATTTCAATTGTATAAGCAGGACTGCCAATTCCTCTTGTAATACATCGGTCACTTTGGGCATTGAGATTTATTGTAGTTCATGTAACATAATCATTAATTTCAATTGTATAAGCAGGACGGCCTATTCCTCTTGTAATACATCGGTCACTTTGGGCCTTGAGATTTATTGTGGTTCATGTAACATAAGCATTAATTTCAATTGTATGTGATCATAGTCAGTGCTTGCTACTGCTGTTTTATCGTACATGTGGTCTTCATCGAAATCATCTATATGTCTGCTATTCTTTGTCACACTTCTATTGGGTTCTATCAGAAAGTCTTATTGGGTTTTCCCATCACCGACCCTTGCCAATGTTTGGTATGAGTCACTTCCATCGGGTTCCGTCAAAGAGTCGTATAGCCTGTCTCCATCACCGACTACGGCTAATGTTTGGTATGAGTCACTTCCGTTGGGTTCCGCCAGAGAGTCGTATAGCCCGTTTCCATCACCGACGACGGCTAATGTTTGGTAAGAGTCACTTCCATTGGGTTCCGTCAAAGAGTCAAGATTTCCTGTATTATTGAGGTGACTGTCGACAACGGTATCCGAGTGCTGATATACGGGGTTCCCGGTCGAATTGTCAACTTTCTCTTTTATATCCACCGGTCTTTGTCTATGGGTAATAGAACAACACAAAGATTAAGTCTGACTGATATACGCGAGGCATGTGTGTTTCAGATCTTTAAAAGCATACTAGCGCTCAGAAAAACTGCAACAATGGGTAATATGAGTTAGATTATGAAAGAATATGTTGAAATATGGCGAAAAACCACAGGATCATGACAATATAACGCCTGCACTAATGACCTATTTATCCAAATGCTTTTTTTTCACAAATTTGGTACCCACCAACTTAACTGAATTGTTTTCATTCGAGAAACATCTAAAATAGCAAGAAGCGTTCGGATTAATGAGGCGGCAATCACCTACTTAGAAAAATCACTTGAAACACGTAAAGATACTGTCATTCATTTAACATTAACAACGTAAACATTCAAAATGGGGATTTTCTTGATAGCATTGGTTTTCAACGCTTCTCGACTGACCTTGTTTTATCGCAAATTATAAACAAACCTTATAGTATCAAGTCTTTTAAAAGCATCATGTGAACGTGTTACAGTCTCAAATCCTCTGCAAAAGGGAATTTAAAGTATTTTCAATTAATTTTCAATTATTCTCGAACTTTCACAATTTAAGTTTAAATGAGCGCAAGTATGGCTTTAGATGGCCATTAAAAATGGAAACATGAAAAAACTGTAAACATCCCTACACTCTTAAGATCGTTTGCAATCTATACGTCTGCAAATCAGTCTATCCATCCAAAATACACAATCACACAGCAATAACCAAATAACCCAGAAATCCACTTATTTACCTTACTTTATCGTTGCAAAATTATACTTTTTCAGACAATATTTGTAGATTTGGACCAAAGCATTTCACAAGTCAAGCGTGAGAGAAAACGAAAGTGATGTTTAGATACAATATTAACTGTTTAACTATGTATATAACATATTAAAAACATTCGCAGGTATATATGAAATGCGGCTTCATAGCAGGGTGCTTAACAAGTTGTAACCACAGCTGAATGTCTTAAAAAAAGGTAAAATATCCATAGTACGCCATTTGAAACTCATTATTTCGTCGGATAACTTTGGCCTTTCGGACCGGACCGGAACTACTCGCATAAAAAAACCGAATATTTCCGGGCCCGACCTATGTATACAGAGATCGATATACATATTCCGACGAGAAAATGAGTTTCAAAATGACGGACTTTCGCCACATTAATGGTACATGTGAGTGTTAACGACACCGGCTCTATTTTGTTCATTATGTAAATATATTCAAGTTTTAAATACCAACCTTCGTTTGCAAATGACGATTGCAATGACACTAGCTACAGCCACCAGAATAATGGCAACGGATACCCCAACGTATACCCCAACTAAAACAATATAAAAAACGTGCATTTATGGTAATAGCCAAAGTTACATCCATTTCTCATAAAACATAACACGGTATCATATTTATGCTAGCTTATAAGAGGTGGCGACCTTTACCTTATTCTGTCGCACTTATAAGAACGTGATGAACTGTTTTTCGATAAATCTTTCTCATCAAATGTATTGACATAGGGTATAAGTGAACATGGTTAACAACGTATGTTAAGTTTATATTACCCATTCCCCTATTCCCTGTAGAGGTTAGTTTGTCCCACAATCAAATTGTGACAAAGCGATTTAAGTAATCTGCATATATGTGGTAACCTTTGTACCGCATAGGACAATGTTGAGGGTTTTATTATCTTTTTTTCTTATTTCTACAACACGCTAACAATGGGACGTTTCTTTATAACTATAGATAATGCTGTGTAAAATTGTAGAAGTAAATGCGTCTTATACTCGATTAACGTATCATCAGACTATTTTGCGTTTTGAAAGACAACTATGGGTATACCGAGTTAAATCATTGTGTTTCAGTTAAAGGTTCAACGACCGGTTTCGGATCGTGGATGATTTATTATTACCGTTGCTTGTTCTTGCCTCTGTGTTTGTGTCGGTGGTATCATCAAGGCTTGAATCTTCTGGAAAATTAAAATGGAAAGAGGACGGTTATATAACCTTGCGAAATAACACTCATATCAGATGATACAGGCTTGGGCAACACTGCAAACATGTTTCAACACACTTGATATAGGAATACCAAAGGATTGGTGTCCCTGTCAGTGTACGCCTTAACATGTTAGGCTTGATTCCATAACCAATCGTGGATATAGCTTACAGTAAAAGCGGGTTACTAATATAACGGTATATAATATCGTAAGTTGTGATGTCCGCACCGGTGTTTATATATCAACATACAGATGTATTCGAATGTAGAATAGAAGTAATATTTAGAACACTAACCCATTATGTACATTTTTGTCGTCTGTCTTAGTTCTATATAGTTCATTTTTTTCACTCTTAGATCTAGTCAGTCTTGGGTGCAAATTGTTTTGACACTACGATTTGAAAGGGATTCAGACATAAACTGTATAGTTACCGGTGCTCGATCGTGCTTCAGTGTTTGTAACGGTGGTGGTATCAGGGTATTTATTTGATAAATAACACTCTTATACGATGAACCAAGCTTTGGGTAATACTGCTAATTTGTGACAACAAACTGAATATAATAATTCTAGTTCTCTTGATAGCGTGTAACCAAAATTATGTGAGGTTGAGTTTTCATAACCAATTTGTGAATTTGACTTTCGACAAAAAAACAGGCGATTAAAGTTTCTTAGGGACAATAAATTTTAAAGACGCCTAAACATTTTAACTTTGGGAAGTTGTACAACCAAAATTGCTGTCGTTTGTAAGCCCCGGCTATATGACCCTAAAAAGCCATGATTTTAGACCTGTGGTTTGAAATCATAATAATTTTAGCTTACACAATCGTTTGCGAGATAGGAAAATACGCTGTTTGCACTGGTGTACAAACATCATTTCCATAGAGTTTAAAAAAGAGTGAGTGCAGACTATATGATTTCGTGTATTCATAGTTTGAAATCGAAATGGAAAATTAATGCTTTTATATTACATTGTACTATCCGAAATATTGAACATTACAAATAACAATAAATCAACGCATATTTAGAATAGGAATAAACGCGAGACTCCCGCCTTGTTAAAAGTTGTAGAATGCCTTTTTCCAAAGTGTTTATTTCATTAGGGTTGAATCACGTAGCTTGTTTGATTTTTCAACTTGGAAAATATCTGAATGAAAACATATCGTGTGCTAGGCGGGGTTCACATTAGCACTTGAGTATGTTAGGATAAACTTGAAGTCCGTCCATGGTGCAATGTGTTTCTAAGAGTATAAAGTGTAAATAGACAGTTTCAAACTGTATTATTCCCGCTGTTTGATCGTGTCTCGGTGCTTTTAACTGTGGTGGCATCGGAGTGTACAGTAAAACTACAGATGACGATTAATGTCGGCCATGTAGACTGAAATCACGAAACAGGTTACTAATACGTGTACAACGGTATACACTATCGGATATTGTGTTGTCCGCATCGATGTTCAAATATCATTATACACAATTATTATAGTGCAGAAATAGAAGTACATTAAAAACAATAAATCATAGCCTTAATTCTTCTTTTTTTTCTTTTTTTTTTTGCTGTCCTTTTTTGCCGTCTGTCTTATTTCTCTATCATTCTTTCAAAAGCTAATACTCAAGCCGCTTACCATGCAATAGAGGAAAACAATTGTCACGGATCAAACACCTGTTTTGCGTTCTATGAATAAAATACTTATTGAATTGTATAGTACCATGCATAATGTAAAATGCGTTGTTTAAACTGATGTAAACAACATTCACATGTAGCCTGTTATTGGTGCGAAGGCTTTTTGACTCTACAATTGGATACGGACTCGAACTTATTTACAAACTGTATTATTATCACTGTTTGATCCTGCATCAGTGTTTGTTACGGTGGTGGTATCAGAGTATACATCTCCTAGAAAATTAAAACGGAAGTGGCAACAAACTGAATATAATGATTTTTAAGTCTTGATACTCCGAAAAGCATGTAGCCCAAATTATGTTAGGTTTTATTTCCATAACCAATTTATAGACTTGGTTTACATAAAGAGACAGGCGATCAGAGTTGGTTTAGGCCTTTTTAAATGAATTGAGAAGGGCCTAGGCCTGTAGATTTGGGAAGTTGCGCCATCAGCATTGCTGCTTTGGGAAACCAAAAAGCTGGCGTGACTGAACTTTTGGGAAAAATGTATGATTTTAAAGGTATTTACGCTTCAATATTGCGTTGTACAATCCTAAATATTGATCTCTTCACTTAACAATAAATGAATGCGTGTTAAAATCAAGAATATACACAAGACTCCCGTCTTGTAAAAAGATATAGAATTCCTTTTTCCAAAGTGTTCAATCCATGGGGTTCAATCAAGCAGATTGGGTGATTTTTCAACTCTCAAAATGTAAGAATAACAATAAATATCTATGTTAGTTTGGGTGCACATTAACACTGAAGTATGAAGCATCGTACAATGTGTTTCTGACAGTATGAAGTGGAAACAGACTTATTCATAAAATGTGTTATTACATTACCGGAGCTTGATCGTGCATCAGTGCTTGTAACTGTGGTAGCATCGGAGTGTATATCTTTTAGAAAATCAAAATGGAATGCCAAGGTATCTACGAAATATATGCACAATAAAACTCATATAGGATAAGATAAGCTTATGGTAATACTGATGATTTGCGGCAACAATTAAATGTCGTAATACCAATGTATTGGTTGTCCTGACAGCATGTGGCCTTAAGTAAGTTAAGATTTGTTTCATTAACCTATGCTGACTTAGCTTAAAACAGAGCGTCAGATAGCAATACATGTATGGATTAAAGCCCGGCGTACAGATTTAGTACAACTATGTACAATGCACATTGTTGATACGTTCGTATAGCAAATTAATAATCGCAAGTTATGATCAAAGATAAATGCTATACATTTATTTCTTACATAAACGTCATTTATTGTTCAAGTTAAGACAAAAACTTTTTACCTTTAGAACATAATGCTTTAATCATATTACCGTCTTCGCTGAATTCGAGCACAAACGTACCGTTTACCTTTTTTATGTACCCGTATCGTATATGTTCAGAAGGTGTTTGACCTGAAATGTAAATACATACAAAAAACATATCAATTTCGTTGTGTGAAATTCGTGAACAGTTCTCATTCGGTACAAAATAGCATCATTGATAAAAATGAAAATATGTCTGAAAAACTTATCGTACAATTTCTTTGACAGAAACACCATGGCTCTGTGGTTCGAGTACCGAGCTAGACATGACTTAGCCCTTCTTAGTCCGAATGATCCAGACGTAGACATCCCATTCATGACACAGTTAAAGATTGGATCGCCCAAGCTAAGCCCTTCTGCGTGTAGCCTTAAATCCCGATAAATAAAGGATCGGATTTTCTAGAGACAATACGTTTAGTGAAAGGACGTAATGTTGGTATCATTATACGCAATATTTCACAAAATATTTTACAAATGTACCCATGAGTACCAACAATATATAAGGATAAGAACAAATGTAAAGAAGTGATTTACGGAATGTACGTCTTAGTTGGATTTCTGAGGCAGGTCGCACCATGACCAACGTACAGATGGATGATAGTTTCACCGAGGTGCTAGATCCGATCCTTATTATTATTTGGCTTATTCGTCTCTTATTAAACAGTTCTCGCATATCAATCTGGCATAATTGAAATATGCGTTATTAACGCTCTTGATAATGGAACTGATTATGTGAATATTTGTGTGTGATCTAACACAATGTCAACAGTTGCACAGTTATATTGACTTTTCTTGGATTTGCCAGTACTAGGCTAGGGCTCTGACGTGTCTTGCCAAGGACATTCCAACGAAACCAGAGTTGGCGTTGGACCCGAACCCAAGACCCCGATGTACAAGCCCACCATCATATCTACTGGGTCACACTGGACCAAATATGTGAATTAACCAATTCATTGCTCCCACTAAATAGATCGATTCACTTCGATATCGACAGGCTATTGGGAAAGCAAATGCCCGTAAACCTATTGGAACATCGTTGATGCTAACAAATCTAGATTTTATCGAGTATGCATAATAAAGACTCTCATTCTCTCTATATTACATGCAATTTGATTGTAATTATTGTTTTCGTCCATTATATTTGTAGTTGTTGGTATGAGTCTTTTCTATCATATGTATATTGGTCGGTGCCCTATAATTAAGTAAACGTGGATTGAATAGGTATGTAAGAAACCGATCCTTTGTCAGTAAGTAAAAGGCTGTGACGAATGTTTAATCTTTTCTATCAACTCTAATTATTGTAGGAAATCTACATCAAACTATGAAGTCGTATAATATTGGAAACATTTTCAAACTTTTTGTGATAATTTAATTCGCCGTTCATTTATAGATACTGGTTACCTTTGGTACTGGATATAGACATGGCCTTAATGTAAGACATCCACACTGGTGGGCTCCCCTTGATTTTTCCGATGTTTTCGTGGTAAAGGGACATGGTCTGTCCTTTCCTTGAGCACATCTCTGCAGCTGTCTTCCATGAGCCAAAGGACTGGTTCTGCGTCTTATCACTACCACCCGCTTTGAACAGAAATAATATTAGTGTTTCCTCTTTTCAAATGACTAATTACTATCATGTACTACATATGTCATAATGAAAAAGTTCAAACGTGTTGAAAAACGACTTATTACTGCTTATGTTGTCTCCTTTATGTTTCTGGTTGATGTTAGTAGACATGGTAAATACACTTTTCCGCTTATATGAGCACTATCATTTTGCAATACATGTATCGGGAAAAATACCATTTAATTCGGAAATAGTAGGAGGTCTGTTAAGTTAAACTCCACATTGACCGATTGTCACACTGAGTAGTGTCTTTGGGAAAAATACTGTTGCATAGCCCTGTACTACTATATATCCGAGGAAGTCTTACATTCCTTAGATGTAGAATATGAAAAAAAAAGTAGATTAATACAGCGTCCCACTTTTCTCTTGTACATCAACATCATGAACAACTTGTAAATAAAATAAAAAACCGGGAATATTCAACTTCTCTAAACCCCTTCAATTATATTGGCTGCTTTGAGAACAAAATATGGATGACAGTGGTCCAGGGTAAAGCGTCGGTCTCGGAAAACGCAGGTTGTGGGTTCGAATCCCGTGAGAAGCAGGATGCACTTTGCGACCTTTCATTAATTCATATCCGTCGCGAGGACTGGTTATCTATCAAGAAGGCAGAACGAGATTTATTATTCTAAAAGATCAAGGATCTCGTTTCACGATCGATGTAAAGTAAATCAGATGAGTTTAGAGAACGTGATAAGTACTTAAGGAGCAGATATATTCGTATGCTTGTTTGCATTCTTTCCATTTAAACACCATCAGGGTGGGATGGTAGTAGCTGAAGCAATTTGTAGTTTTATTATTCCAGGTGCTGCTGTTTGTGAACACAGACGAAGGTGATGCTGTAAGTATATAAACAATAATGGTTAGTCATCTTAATAGGTTAAAAGTTTTAGGCAAAGTGTATGAATTTATTTTGCGAACCAAATCCATACTGAAGACGTTCCAAAAAACTTCTGTGACGAAAGGTGAATTTTATAACAAACAATTTCTTCTTGTCCTTGAAATTTTTGTTTAACTGTCTATTGCATGTGTAATAAGTATTTCTTTCGTTTGCGTTGTACCCTCTCAGGCATATGCCGTGAAGCCATGAAATAATTGTAATTTCTTTCTTGACCCTAAGAATGCTAGGGAATATTCAAAAATATACATGTATATTTTTGTGTCGTCTGCTTTCCAAAAACTTAAATATCTGCTTAACTTGATGAAGAAAGGTACGCCTAGTAACAAACAGGTTAGATCACAGGGCAGTCGCCAACTTATTTGGCGGCTGGCCTGGATCCAACCTGTTTGCATAAGTATAAAACTGGTACCAGCACTGTAAGGGTTGAGATCAACGTGAATTTCATGTCCGATATATGATATGGATAAATGTTGCCATTACCAAGTGTATATATTGCCATCGTTGATTCTCCTCCAAAAGCGAATTCTGGACCTCCAGAACCGATCCCACATGATGTTACATTCCGCTCCGAAATATCAGTAATACACGTACATTCAGCGCTGTTGCTGGCTCCAGCAGATATCTATAAAAGCAAAATTAAAATACAGGTGGGTGATGTACGGTCTTATATCCAAACTATATCCCTTATCGACTACTATTTGTCCAACGCAGTATAAAATGGCTGAGTTCAAAAAATGTATACAGGTGATATAGGCTATATGCAACGGAAGGTAGCTCTGATATGAACCCCTTATCTAAGGTACGGGATCGATCGATTGAAAAATAAGCATCGCCTGAGAGCGCGATTAGCCAGATGGTTGTTTCGCGATATAAGTTGCATTCCTTATTCGGTAACATATCTATGACTATCATGATCAGGTTTATATCTTCATGCATTGTTTTTTATTTTGGTATGATTGATTTATTCTAAACAGGGGTCATAAAGCTGTATCGATTTATATTATGATAAAAATCTCAATTTGTAGGTCAAAATGATGTCGGTAGATCTATACACAATATGTAGACTTATATGGTAATATAATTGACATTGAAACTTTATTAAGATGATTTACAAAATGTTGTTTACCTTTACTCCAAAATACTTGTATTTTGTTGCAGAGCATGCAGAATAACACTGACCAATGTCTTGATTGATTGTAAATCTGTCCTGGCTTATAACTGCTTCTTCGGGAACACATCCTTTGGTAGAAATGAATAATATTAAATCGATAAAGAGACATTATTGTAAATAGAATAAGCTTTCTTTTGAGAACGTGTGGATTAAAGGGTTATTTGGGACTTGAGACTTTCCCAAAGATCGAGTTTTGATTATAATAAGAATTAAAAAGATGATTTAGATAATGACTCTATTCATTTATTTCTTGAAATGCCGAAAAATTGTGTATCGTGAAACAATTGTGAAACAAGCATTGATCCCTATCAGTACTTTTGGTTAAGATGAGTTGCATGTAGTTAGTCATGGATTTGTTCTCCTTGTACCTTGATACGATTACTCTTTAAAGTACCTTACTTGCTTCACATGATATGATTGTCGATTTATTTAATAGCCTCAGCCCGAGTAACCCTTAACCATCTGGATTATTTCACAGGACAGAATTTATAGATTATTGTTTAAACAGTGTACTATATCTACACTATAACAGTCTTGTTTTATGTGAGTTTAAAATCTAGGTTGTCATTCTATCCAAGGAAGACATTTGGTTTTAAAAGGTTATATTCTCAATGTATGAAATGGTCACTTTAACAGATTGGCCATTTGGAATCCCTCCCCATTGTCTGCTTGTTCCTTCTATTCTTCCGACGAAAGTATCTTGGCAATTTTATAAGTACGATCCTACAAATATTGAAATAAGCCGGAATTGGCAGAAAACCCGAATAAAATTCGCAATAAATGTCTCTGTAGCAGACGAAAAATCGAAAACAATTCTAACAAGAATTCCTATATGAAAAGAAAATCGTGTCAATGACAAATGAAAATCAAAAGAAAAAGATAGAAAACCAACTTAATGCAAGATTACTTTAAATTGGATTCATTGCTTTACCAAAATTATTTACTCCCTCTTATTAGCCAAATTTAAAACTATTATTCCTTCTTTTACTAATGCGAAATTATAACGGTGGTAAACTTAATTCGTATTATGGATCTTTACAAATGACACTTTATGTTACATTAAATAAATGAAAGAATTGTAGCATAACAATTGGGAGAAAAAAACTTTGAGATTCATATAATGTTATCAATAATTACCTATGTAGCGAAACACCTGGTAATCACGAGTGTATCCAACCCAAAGTTTGTCCTGGTATTCAAGATCTAGATCTAATTCCAGCGTGACCAACTCACCATCTGGTGTGTTTATTTTAGGTGTTGCTAGAGTACAGTTTATTGCTGCTTCACTCCACGTTACGGTCTGATTCGAAACATAATATTTGGAGGCGATCACTGAAAGGCAGGTTAAACATGAGTATTAATCATAATATCTTATTATTGGCATATGTTTATCCTTTTTTAATAATGACCTTGTGTAATAACCCGAGCAAAGATACTTCTCAAAGACATCGTATTCGATCATTGAACAATGATGTCATCCACTGAGCGGTAGTGTTGTCTTTTAAATTATTAATATATACCTGTATGATTCCTATAACAATGTGTTAGGATATCAAATTGGCATATTCGCTTCCACGAATGTAACTTGTTGTTTGTTAGAATCATCAATCCTAATAATTTTTACTATGTCTTTACTCGTGAACTTGTTGGAATATTCCCTAAACAGAAAATTCAAAATGGGTCACGTTAATTAATAAAGATCAATTAACATAAACGTTCTTATTACATTGCCTTTTATTGCAAAAACAGTTTATAGAAATATTCATAAAATGCATTTTCTTTTTCATTACAAAGAACATATAAAAAGAAAACCACAGATGTTAACGTGTAAGCATTGTAAGAAAGTGTACTTTTACTAATGATTTTCAAAAGGCATTAACTTTTTCTGAAAAAATGATGACTAATTCTAGTTGTTCTGTTCATGCAAAGAAAATCAATTAAGCCAAACTATTTTAAATGATAGGAGAGTTTGGAGACATAACATTAATACATTTTGTAGTGATGACCATGTATGATAATACCTTAACATAAACGATACCATGCTGATTGAACAGTCCCTGAAAAGATGTTATCGCCCGATTCCAAAAGATGACTTGCCTCTGGTGTAAACTGATATTACATGTACATCCATTAAAACATAAATGTAAAGCGAACACCGTGCATATGAAGATTTTTCCGTATTCAAATCTTTGTTCCAGGTTTGATAACCACTTATTTTTACACAAGTAGCCATTTCTACATTCGGGATTTAAATGATGTGCTTTATGTTATGTTAATATCATAATTGCTGATTATCTCAATATTAAACAGAACAAGTGTTCCTACTTATGAATACCCCCGACCTATTTGTAAAATACCACTCGTTTAGATGGATGATCTGTGTATAAATCTTTTGTACGTTTTAGTCTTTACTCCGGTGACAAACATTTAGATACAAAGTGATTAAGCTTAGACTGTGTTTAACACATACATTATATGATGGGCAACTATATTTTTCAAATAAAATATGTACGTTCTATGACATTAGCTTCAAAATCAACTCACCTCTTGAGTGTGCTATGTACATATATACCACTAAATCCATCAATATCAACACACGTGCCATACTTGATGATGTCTCCTTAAAACTGAAGGTAAACAGTTAACAGTTATCACATTACTTTATCGCGGCGAAACCCCGTTCAATGTGTGTGACGGGTACTTCCTTAATTGTAGATAATGCTTTGCTTGAATAACCATTTCGTCTTTCATTTAATACTTGAATACATATAAATGTAACATAAACTTATAGAGGTAGAGATGGTTGGTGTCGTAAATTGGAAACGTTATCGGACAAGGCGTAGGAATATTATCCGGTTAGCCGAAGGCGGATTGGATATTAATCCGTGGCCGTCCCCGATAACCTTTCATATGCAAGGACATCGACCATCCATTCTATTTATCATGTTTTCTATATAGATTCAAATAAACAAAACATAAATGAAAATAAAACACGTAAAACGTGAACAAATATAGAATCAATAATGACGGGTGTGCGCAGCGATCACTTGATGTAGTGACGGATATCAAAAATGTTACACGGCACCCTGTTATCTGTCAGTATATTGCCTTGGTGACAGGATAAAAAGAGAATATATGGTTGGTGTCGTGAATCGGAAATGTTAGCTAGCAAGGCATTGGAATATTATCCGGTGAGGCGAATGCGAATTGGATAATAATCAGAAGCCGAGCCCGATAACATTTCCGATTCGAAAACACCAACCATCTATTCTATTCGTCCTGTTGCCTTTATGGATTAAAATAAAAAATGAAAATAAAGCAAGAAAAAGTGGAAGAAAAAATACTAAGGGTGTGTGTAGCGATAACGTGATCTAGTGACGGATATCAAAATGTAATATGACACCATGTTATCGGCCTGTAAATTACCCTGGTGACATGATAAAATGTCTTAATGTATAATAGTACATTGGATACTTATTTGTTCATAATGGTGTAATGTATACGATCACTTTGTTTATCTTTTTGTTCACAATGATGTAATGTATACAATCACATTGGATATCTATTGGTTCATAATGGTAAAATGTATACGATCACATTAGTTATCTATTTGTTCATAATGATTTAATGTATACGATCACATTGGATATCTATTTGCTCATAATGGTGTAGTTTATACAATCACATTTGATATCTATTTGGTCAATAAGATGTAATGTATACGATCACATTGGATTTCTTTTTGTTCATAATGATATAATGTATAAGACACATTGGATTTCTTTTTGTTCATAATGTTGTAATTCATACGATCACATTGGATAATTATTAGTTCATAATGGTGTAATGTATATAATTACATTGGATACATATTTGTTCAAAATGGAGTAATTCATATAATCCCATTGGATATCTATTTGATCATAATGGTGTAATGTTTACAATTACATTGGATATCTATCTGTTCAAAATGGAGTAATTTATACAATCACATTGGATATATATTTGATCTTAAAGGTGTAATGTATACAATCACATTTGATATCTATTCGGTCACAAAAGTGTAATGTATACGATCAAACTGAATACCTATTATTTCATAATGTTTTATAGTAATTAAATTATCACAGTGGATATATTTTATTGAATTACGTTTGAATGATATATGATCACATGGTTACCTTTTATTTCAAAATGTTTAAATTTGTACTGACTTGATGATGAACTGTATATAGTTTAAGTTAATAAAGAATCTTGAATCTTGATGTAACGAGATGCGCAAGTGGTCTACGATATTTCACTTCTTCTCATTCTTCTCTTTTTCGATAAAATCCTGGTTTTACATATCAACAAATGATACATATTCCAATTTTTACGCTTAAATGTTTACAGAAACGACAAACAGAATGTAATAGAATTTGAAAATATTCCTCTGATTTTTATCATGTGAGACGTTTCTTGTAACCCATTACCAAACAATAAAGACACATGACCAGTTTGTTGCAGATGCCCCTGTAAAGCATTGTGGGAAAAGAAAAAATGCTCTTGGTGAGCAATTTCTTCTTTGTCCACAATGTTTTCTGACCTACCAGAAGATTGGTTTTTTTCTTCAATTTCATTGCATTTTGAATTGTCGTCTGCAAACACTTTTAATTTTGGACAGTCGAAAATTTGGCGTTTGGTAAAGGGTTAATGCATAAATAGTTTCGTAGTTAATTGAAACGGATACATTAAATCCATGGGTTGTTCATAAAAAGAATCTTCTAACACATTCTGTACCCATTATATAATAATGTGACTACGCACTTGTTTAAAAGAAACATACGTTGTGTTTATAAGAGATTTACAAAGAAGTAGGATAAAGGGTTCGCTAATGTTATTATGTTTACTGCTATTCAAGTTTTAACTTCCTGGTCATAAATGAGTGTTGACGGCTGCAAAAGAATGTAGAGAAAGAAATGTTTTAAAACCAAAACATTGCCCTCTTGGCCTATCGTGATCGATAAACAAGTATACGATCTACGTCACACGAAAAATTATCTCTCCAGGCATTGCATAAGTTGTAGTTTATATTAACCCTATTGGGTTGTGAATAGATATTCCACAGTTTCTTTAATTTTCCCTCAACATACACGCAACAGCGTATCAGACTTTAAACGTGCTTTTTTATACATGAAACAATTTGCAGTTAAAAATAAAATGTCGTTAAAACAATAAAGTTTTTTTGTATTGCTGTTTTATGTTTCATCAGACCGTTTCAGAATGAGACAGAGTATCTAAAAATGAATAGACGTAATGTGATGGATTTCTTTTTGTTTTCCTTGAATGCAACTTTGGGGGAGGGTGTTTGCAAATCCGCATACCCCCTATAAAGATCAGAATAGTTTGTAAAGCCTACATGGATTCCATATGGTAAACGCTTGTGTGTATGCGGCAATAAGAATAAAATATACATTATTAGGTAAAATATGATTACCCTGTCCTCCATACTAAACAACCTCGATGCATTGGTAAGAACGCATATAATAGATAGTTACAATTATAGTATGGTTCTGACATAGGTCCCACGTGGGTCCTCCACGTCAGCACCGACATGTTTCACTTGTTGTAGCGGCTTTCTTGAATGCATCTGGAAGTGACTTTCCAAAGGCCACTAGCACGAAGCCATAGGTCTCTGTGGGGATCGAACCCGGGACCCGCGTAATCTGAGTCCACCACCTTAGCAACTAAACCACGCAGAACCCCTACAAAATGCCCATAACAATTTTATATGGTCTATACAATATCAAAGATATTATTTGGATGCTATTTGTTTCGCCAACTATTTCATCGCTTATCATATCAACCAATTTGGCCAAGTTACAAAGTAAAAATACGGGAGAGAGGGGTTTAACAGGAAACAAATCGCCATATTTAAAGGTAGGTTACTTCAAATATGGATAAAGTAAACTCTATACCACACTCAAGTGATCCGTCTATAGGGTGACTGTTACGGATGTATGTACAACTTGGGACTTTCCCTTTGTTAAGCCAAACATGCTGGGTTAAAGGTAAAAACACGTTAGATATATGCGTGTTCACAAAACGGTGAGACTTGCATGTGGTTTTAGCATGCCTTTGTGTTCATGAGGATTTTTCCTCACACAAAGTACATGTAGATGAGTTTTCATGCACTGTTTAAGAGCGGTCGCAAGATTGACTGTATTTCCTCCGTGGCCTAATTGTTAGAGTACAGAACCTAGAGTCATATGTATCTATTTATATGAATCTTAATAAGAGATCATATACTTCTAATAGCTTGTAAAAGATTCAACATTTTCAGTACAGAACGTAAAGTCAGATGTATCTATTTGTATAGGTTAATAAGGGATTATATTTTATATACAACTAATAGCTAGTAAAAGATTCAACATTTTCAGTACAGAACGTAAAGTCAGATGTATCTATTTGTATAGGTTAATAAGGGATTATATTTTAGATACAACTAATATCTAGTATAAGATTTAACATTTTCAGTACAGAACGTAAAGTCAGATGTATCTATTTGTATAGGTTAATAAGGGATTATATTTTATATACAACTAATATCTAGTATAAGATTTAATATTTTCAGTACAGAACGTAAAGTCAGATGTATCTATTTGTATAGGTTAATAAGGGATTATTCTTTATATACAACTAATATCTAGTATAAGATTTAATATTTTCAGTACAGAACGTAAAGTCAGATGTATCTATTTGTATAGGTTAATAAGGGATTATATTTTATATACAACTAATATCTAGTATAAGATTTAATATTTTCAGTACAGAACGTAAAGTCAGATGTATCTATTTGTATAGGTTAATAAGGGATTATTCTTTATATACAACTAATATCTAGTATAAGATTTAATATTTTCAGTACAGAACGTAAAGTCAGATGTATCTATTTGTATAGGTTAATAAGGGATTATATTTTATATACAACTAATAGCTAGTATAAGATTTAATATTTTCAGTACAGAACGTAAAGTCAGATGTATCTATTTGTATAGGTTAATAAGGGATTATATTTTATATACAACTAATATCTAGTATAAGATTTAACATTTTCAGTACAGAACGTAAAGTCAGATGTATCTATTTGTATAGGTTAATAAGGGATTATATTTTATATACAACTAATATCTAGTAAAAGATTCAACATTTTCAGTACAGAACGTAAAGTCAGATGTATCTATTTGTATAGGTTAATAAGGGATTATTCTTTATATACAACTAATATCTAGTAAAAGATTTAATATTTTCAGTACAGAACGTAAAGTCAGATGTATCTATTTGTATAGGTTAATAAGGGATTATTCTTTATATACAACTAATATCTAGTAAAAGATTTAATATTTTCAGTACAGAACGTAAAGTCAGATGTATCTATTTGTATAGGTTAATAAGGGATTATTTTTTATATACAACTAATATCTAGTATAAGATTTAATATTTTCGTTGTGACATTGGGAAGAAATCAAGATGGCACAACATAAACTTCTCCGTTACGAACATAAGCAGTGTATGTTGTTGCAAATGCAATGTCTTAAAGTAGGCCTAAATAAAGAAGGGGAAAAGCGTTCGCCGATAATGTCGACCATGTAAGATGATGTTTGTTAACTTCTTCAAAATCAATTACCTCTGTAACGTCATGTTGCGCGAATATGCAGCTTAATCTTATCTATGGGTAACAAGAACTTGTTTATCATAAAAAAATCCGTGTCGTTCGCTGTATAGTCATAATACTTAGATGAGTTGCTACTGTATATCTATGAAAATCGTGGAATTATGCACGAGTACACTTAATATGATTCCAGTCGTACAATAATAAATTAATGTAATGTTAACCCATTACCACATGATAACGACATTTGACCAATATGTTGCAGACAACTCTGGAAAACATTGTGGGAAAAGGAGAAATTGCTCTTAACGAGCAATTTCTCCTTGTCCCACAATATTTTCTGTCCTATAAGAAGATTGTTTTTCAATTTCATAACATTCAGAAATGTCGTCTGCAAACTCTTTCAATTTGGGACTGTCGAAAAGTTGGCGTCTGGTAAAGGGTTAAGCGGTTGGTAATTCAGTCTAGAGCACACTTTGCTTTATGCATAAGAAATGAGATACCGAAGCGAAATAGTTATTGCTAAAAATGATTATATTGCAATTCAGGTTCAAATGATCAACCAGTTTTGCAATAAAACGAATAATTCATAAATCATTTAATTTTCATCAAGAGGTGATGATGCCTCGTGACGGTTCTTCCGGACTTAGCGGAAACACAAGTTGATTCTTTTTTACAAAATGGTTATTGGTATTACTCCAGACTTTCTTTCTGATCTTGTTCCATCAACTTTTGGTGACTCATCTTCTTATAACATACGTAGACAGCGTGATTTTAGAACACTTACAAGTAGAACAAGTTTATATCAAAATTCATTTCTTCCCTCAACTATTATTGAATGGAACTCTTTATCCGAAGAAATAAGAAATTCAATATCATTAGAAGCTTTTAAATATCGTTTAAATATAAATAAACCAGTTCAAAACAAACTTTATTTTTTAGGCGAGAGACGAATTAATATCACCCATGCGAGACTACGAAATAAATGCAGCGCACTTAACCAACACTTATTCAGAAAAAAATATCGTTCAGTCGCCACTCTGTAGATGTGGCTTAGTTGAATCAACAGAACATTTCTTTTTTTGTATGCCACTTTTATAATTACTCTTGACGTATCTCACTAAATAGATTAGAACACATTCCATCTTTGAATTTCCATGTTTTACTGCATGGCGTTGATGAGTAAGTACTTCTAAAAATGAAAATATTTTTGCTGCTGTTCACTCCTTTATAAAAGAGAGTAGACGTTTTTCATGAGATGTCATTCATTACCATTTTAGACTTGTCATACCACTTAACATATTTTCTATTCACTAGTTTAGAGATCATATTCATGTTAGAGTCCATAGAACAATTCATAGGAATTGCAATTTGACTCCACATCACAGTAATCTATTATACACTTCTGACTATTTGTCCCCCTAATTTTTCTTTTCCAATTGTTGTTATATCATTTCTTCATTTTATTGTTGAATATTTAGGAACAGTTTACATTCAAATATATTTCTTTGTCTACCTGATATATAGGAGACGATCTTTATAAGCGTAGCTTTCGATCGAATCCTTTTTATCTGTTTATTTATAAATAAAAATCTATGTACAAATATAATATGAAATAATGAATAAGATATGTTTAAACCCAACTAAATTGCATGTCAAACACAAAAACTCAACTAAATTGCATGTCAAACACAAATATCAAAACTGTTTAGTTTCAACGACATTTAATTTCTACTTTTGATTTTTCTCACCTGTTAGCAAATACCTTTAAAATCTTTCATTACAATTATCCTTGTTTTTGTTTCTAGGCTATTCAGAAACGGCGAAAAGCGAAAATCCACATGCTATATGATGTATGCAGCGCCTCAAGTAAAATAGTCTAAAAGAGCAACGCGAAGAATACAACACAAAAAGAGATTACTAGTCAGCAACATGGCGAAACATTTCCCGAGAATTGGGAAGTTCATATCAGACAGACTAATAAAATTCGGACAGTCGGTTGACAGGAAATTACGCGGGACATCGTACTCTAGCCTCCGTACGTTAGATCATACAGAATCTATTGTCGATGATTCCCCCGACCACTCA
Organism: Cerastoderma edule; assembly: GCA_947846245.1. Lineage (NCBI taxonomy): Eukaryota > Metazoa > Mollusca > Bivalvia > Cardiida > Cardiidae > Cerastoderma > Cerastoderma edule. The sequence continues at coordinate 28,381,523 of OX401409.1, forward strand.
AGCGAGTATGACGATACAGAAAGCACGGGAAGTCATGACGATGTCACAGAGGCTGATGTTGTTCAATTGACCTTACGACACAGACCAGTTAACCACGCCCACCGTAAATAGGGGAGGTCACTCTAATTTTCTCCGACATTCTGAGTGAAATAGCGTCAATGTACAAACTAGGATCCCTGTTTGACATTGCGGATGATTTCGTATATTCTTATTTGAAATCGGAAATATTCTTACAAAATAAGCACCTGCCATTATTGCTGGATAATATGTACATAGCATGACAATTTGTAAAGAAGATGGTATATTTTGAGCGTTAGCAGAGACATTTATAACAGCTCTGTGGCGTTGGGGGAGTGATTTACCCCAGCAGTGTGGGGTCCGATCGCACCAAACACGATCCGTCCAATGTCCGATCCGTTCGGCATTGGTTCGACCGGATCTTCAAAATGGCCATATTTCATACTACTTCAAAACAGTTAATTTGCAGTATTTGCAGGTTACGAACAAAATTATCTCATTTTGATTCTTAAACGGTTTAGATTTTTATTTTACTAAATCGGCGTATATCCTGATTGATTCAAAACGCAGACCTACCAATTGTGTCATGTTGAAAAAGGTATAATAGTGTTGTTCATGTTGAGAATATGGTGTTAAATAGGAACAATCACTCTTTTGTCAAATAAGTTAATAATCAAGACTTTCGAACATAATCTTTTGTATGCTACTCAATGGATGATTGTCGGTTTTGCTACTTGATTACGAACTAAGGATCATTTTACCAAACGAAATATTTTCAACTGTTAGAAATTTTAAGAGTTTGCAGACGTCATTTAAATGAAGATGATGAATTAATACTTTTATGATAGGGCAGACCATATTGTTGGAAAAGGATAACTTGCTCGTTAAGAGCAATTTCTCCTTTTCCCACAATATTTTCCCTAGTTGTCTGTAACAAAGTAGTCAAATGTAGTTATTGTTTGGTAAAGGGTAAACAAACCTCGATTGTCAAAAAGGATTAAGGGTGTCAACGCTAATTAACATCAATCTGACACAAGAGCACTTTATGGTCAAATCACAAACCCTGTATTGTTTAGCTGATCGGCGGTCTTTGTAATAAACCACTGGCTACCAAGAGTGTGTTTTACAACACATTACAGCAACATTAGATGCTTTAATGTATTCGGATACAACAGTTACAATCAGTTGCAACAAGGAGCTATGGATTTTTTTTTAATAGCTTTTAAATTTGGATACGATACATCGATCATTACAGGTAGGTGGATTGATGGGCTATAGTAAGAAAGTTAATTAATTGTTTAAGGGTCCAATTAAAAACAAAATCAATTAATTAAAATCCAATTTGAAGAATTTGTATCTATCCAACTGGAAACCATGTCCTCTCACAACATTATCGATCAATATTGTATTTTTAGTTAACATTTGATTCATTATCAAATTCAACTAATAACATTCGTCATTATGTGTCAATTTCGTTCTTCAAAAACAACAATTTTTCATTTTCAAACGAAGATAAAAGACAAAAATAAAAATTAACTAACATGTGAAAGAAAAAAAAGAAAGAAAATAATAGTTCATACTTCTATTCTTTACATCGTTTTATAAATTAAATGTTTGCATATATTTACTAATTGCGTGTAGTTCTCAGTCATTTCACAATATATAAGACAGATTTTGGAAACGGGATATACTCTACTTCACCCACAAGTCTCTCCTTATACATAATTTCTCTATAATAAGTACTTAAACAATATCTTAAGCAGTATTGACGAAGAAAAAACACAGCACAATAGTGCTATGTGTTGATGGACTTGCACAGCGTGTCGGAGAAAATGGCGGATAGCAACCGAAGTGTTCGCTGATTGGTCAGTTCCAGCTGTCAATCAAAGTCTGTCGTAAGGTCAATTCGGAAGTAATAAAGGGCTGTCAGAAAGATTCACCTTTAATGGCAAACAGGACTACCCCTTTGTGGAGAAGCAGATCGATCAACAACAGACCAAGCTTGAAGAACGGCCAGGACATTATCACCACACAAGCGGATGAAAGTTGACCCTTTAACCGACAAGCAGAAACGGAAACGTTCAGGTGACTCTTCTGACGATGCACATGTTAAACGAGCGACTATTTCTCGAACGAGGAGATGACGGGCATTTCCGACACAAAACAACATATGTTGAGAACAAGGAGTGTTATATACCCTTAAATTGTCTCTTTCGCACTTCAAAGTCGTTCAGCTTCATACAAATAAAAGTAGGCAATTTATGTAATTATATAGGGTTTTCATCACGTCAACACTATTTCAGTTATGCTGCGGTGCCCGACACTTAATGATGGAGAATGAACACATCCCAACTACCCATAGGGACTGGTCAAGCCTAGTATAACATCAGCATTCCGTCAGTTCCTCGGGAGACAACCGTGTATGATGACGCAATTGTCGTTGACGGGATTTTGACCCGCACAGAGAGGGGCCGTGCGAATAAAAGTTCTATCCTCTAACCACTAGGTCACTAAGCCCCAAAAGACATGATATATAATAAGTTCGAAGGTGTCGTAATATTGAAAGTATCGTAGTTGTTGATGATTGATATCACCATTCGTTTAGTTTATCTTCATAGGATTTTTCGTATATTTGGGTTTCTTTATTAAGGTTAATTAACTAGGGCCCTTTCAAGTTTGGATCCCCTGTTTACAATACCAATTAAAATCTTTTCCCTGTAAGATATTACTTTACTGTATGTGCAGTGTATGTCTATATAAACCTTTGGGACAAAAAGATGACTTGATCCAAACAGGCAAGCTATCCTATTGTCATAAAGGTTGTTAACCAACATCATAACATTTGCTGTTTAGTCTTTTTGTTAATGTCGTCTGCTGTCGCTTTAAATTTTGCAAAGACGCATTTATGTGGGTATGGGTTAAGCATTAGCATAACCTGGGGATACAAAACATTTTGGCGATACAGGTTCTAAATGAATGTTTACCAGTTGATACACGTCTCGCTGATGATCGTAATGAGCATGAGCAAAACTTTCTGCCCAGACGAAGCTATATAGTGTACGCGGTACACATGTGCATTTATACTGGGTACACATGTGCGTTTATACTTGGTACACATGTGCGTTTATACTTGGTACACATGTGCGTTTATACTGGGTACACATGTGCGTTAATACTTGGTACACATGTGCGTTTATACTGGGTACACATATACACATGTGCGTTTATACTGGGTACACATGTGCGTTTATACTGGGTACACATGTGCGGAATTCGTTGTCCAGGAATTTCTGTTACATCGCAAAGAATCACGTTTAACTTCCAGCTGATTGTTCGTGCAGTTTCTTATTTTATTAACAAGAGCTTTTAAATGACGAAAATAAGCATAAATCACTTTAAATACAGCTTTTCTCTATCAGGTAAATAAACACAATATGTGGTGAAAATGGGGACACCTTTTTATTATTTTCTTTAATTACTCATACATAAACCGTGTTGAAGTTGCATCCTGAGGCACAGACAAAGCACATTTTGCCTCTGACACCATAAATAGAAGATAAAAATCATTTTCGATCCTAAAGCATGATTCCAAAATAGCAGAGGCTCTGATAAAAGGTGAAAAAATAAGATTTTGAAATTTGTCCTTTGAGATGTAGCATTCGTGTCCAAATTGTTTCATCTCTAAAGTTATACGTTTTGTACAACTTCTGGATCTTATAAGAAAGTGATTGGTGAGAAAAAATTGACAATTACTACGATTTTTACATTTCAGCACCAACTATCTCAAAGAGTGGGAACGTTACCTTCAAAATAGGCAGTGTCGAAGAGATGATAGTGGGTAGGTTTCAAGGCAGTTTTTCATACTTTACTTCTAAGTTGCTGAAACATCGCCTTTTCGTTAATTTATGTGAAGTGAGACTTCGTGACTTACAGCGCTTCAATGGGAAAGCCAGTTTATTAATAGACGCAACGTTTTCAAAGAACCACATTACAATAGTATCTAAATTACTATTTTTAATCTTTAGTAAAGATCACTGCATTGTAACTGTTCTATTTAACTTTTGTATGGTTATGAACGGTATCGGAAAGCAACCAGTTATCTAGTTATATGTTACTTTACCTTTATCTTGTCAGTTTATCAGAAGATGACACTTACTCTAAAATATTGAGGTCAAATCTGTTTAACCCTTTCCCGAACAACACATTTTCGACTGTCTCAAATTGAAAGAGTTTGCTGATGACATTTCATAATGTGATGAAATCGAAAAATATTCTTCAGATAGAGCAGAAAACATTTGGGAAAAGGAGAAATTGCTCGTCACGAGCAATTTCTCCTTTTCCCAAAATGTTTTCTAAAGTCGTCTGCAACAAAGAAGTCAAATGTCGTAAAAGTTTGGGAAAGGGAAAATAGGCATTGTAAGGAGACTAGACGCACTGAGAAACCATTTGACTTCATCCCACATGGGGATCTTACATTATGTCCAATTAAACAGCTACGACAGACTGAAATAAGAATTACCTGATCTGCATACTATCGTTTTATCACAATAGCTGCGGAAATCATATGTTACATGTTTTCGATAATTTATATAAGGGCAAGGGTCAGTCTTAAATACTTTGTACATTGAGATTTAACGACGACTATATGGTTCTAGCCAGTCTGTCGACTAGCTTAGAAAGGATACAAATTTTGTCGTATACTGAGCAACATCACTGTGAACGATCGAACACGTTTAACTTGATTAAGAGAAAAGAACAATCGCAATATTAGTAAATACCGTAAAGTCAAAATGTGTTAGCAGCAGTGTGCCAGAATTATGGCTCCTGGTTGTCCAAGACATCGTCTTGACCATTCCAATCATTCTGCTGAAGTTTAGTTGCCGCAGAGTATTTTGCGTTCATTACGTCAACACAAAATGAAACTTCTTTATTCTAAGTTCTATCAGTGACGGAATTTGGATTTTCATGAATGGTAGTTTCCCGAATGACTTGCCAGCACTTATGGGGAGAACATTGAAATGTAATTGAAATGATGTTAGTGCAGTGCATATGAAAAAGATAGATATATAAACTTTATTCTATATTTTAAAACGAAACACCGAGCGCTTTATAAACATTTTTATTTCGTCTTTTTCAGAGACCAATACCATAACTCCAGGCACAAAAGGTAAGCCTTTATTGGTTTTCTGACATTGACTGTTTGAGTGCAGCAAAGTGATAAGCATAATGTTAGTCCGTATTTGACCCACTTTCAAACTTGTAAAGATACTATGGTCAAACAGGATTAAATTTGTCATGATAAGTTAGAATCAATAATACAATTCGCTTGAATGATATTCATTCTTTCGTCGTATTACCTTGGTATACATCGGTCGGGACCCGAACTGTTTGGCTAAATGCGCATTTAACCAAATAGTTCCGGCCTCGAGGCCGTAGTACCAAACTTTAAATTGCATGTTATCCATCTGTGTGAGTTCAAATTACGGATGTAGTAAGTTAAGGTTTTGTTGAGAAGTATTCTCCCTATTGTCTTACCGAATGCCGATGGTTTTATCGGGCTTAACCTGCCGTTCTAGGCGGTTAAGCTTGAGCTTTCCAAACAACTGCGATCCGCACACCGCAACAAAACTGAAATTCTCTTCTAGCGATGTAACAATTCACTTGAAACAAGCAAACAAACACACTTTTTCATGATAATGGCCATTAACTCAGTCATACACTTTGAATATTTCCAAAACGTACATGGTTGACAGATGATTATGTATCATTTCCTTTGCAGGAGACATTAAATCGACAGATGAATTGGAGAAACGAGTTAAACGTATGTTTTACCAGTGGTCAATAACGAGTTGAAAAATTGAAACCCAAAACTATGAGACTCTTACAACTTTAAGGCATTTTTCATTCTATAAGATTTTGCAAGCTTTATATAATCGTTGACTCTGTTTATACTTGACTAGCATTATCCCCTGTTTCGCACAGTTGTTATATTACCCTTAATCCGCAATTTTGAAATTAATCATTCGTCGGAGTACTTCGGTCGTTCTCGGTATACATCGCTCGTAAACTTAAACTTCTGTCCGAGATACGGAAGACGTACTTAGCAACAGGCGAACTCATCAAAACAAAGTGTTATTGAATATTGCCTTGTATATACAGGAACATATATTGATTACTTATGTTCATACACATGTAAATACCTGTCGCTTTCTTTAAGTAAATATGGCTTTTCAGACTTGTCTTTACGATTTAAAGTTTATTATATACTGTTTTTTTTTCTAACGATTTGTGGATTGAATGCACGGTGAAGGGATATTGACTGGTGGGAGACAACTTACGTTGTGGTTATTATGAACAAACTAATGAAAAGCTAGGAACAATGACATTTAACATCTAAGCACAGACGATTCTCCCTGCCGGAAGGTGAAGATAATATACTACTCATACCACTACTATTGTAACGTTCGCAGAACGTTATTCGCTGAACGTTATTCGCTAAACGTTATTCGCTGAACGTTATTCGCTGTACGATATGCAAATTAGGGACCTAATGCATTTTTTGAGAGAACATGCTTGTATATATATAGACAACACAACCGCTCAGAGTACGACAGTGTTTTTCACTGTTCGGATGTGTTTATGTCTTTGAAGGGTTCATTTGCTCGGTTCGTTACACTACCACGTGGCCGGAATTATTCGGTGTAAAGCGAATAGCTCCGGCACCGACCAATGAAAACAAAGAACGACCGAAGTAATCTGACAAAAGCAATTTCAAAATAGCGTTTCATTGGTATTATAGCTTAACAAACTTGTTTGTCTACTTGATATCTTTTTATGCTTTGACAATTTATTTAAGTTTTCTTATTTGCCAATCATAACGACAGGGTCCTGTCTCCTAAAGGTTCGGAACTTTACGTTCACAGATTTGTCTTAACCCTTGAATCTCAAAGGCAACACGTTTAATGAAAAATAAACATGTGTTAAAAGTATGATACATATTTTCACATGTGAGAACTCATGGCCATGTCTAAGCCAACGCTTTTCTGAGGTACTTCTTTCCTCTTTATAAAAACGAGAAAAATTGTCGTACGAACTTTAGTGAGACATGTCTCAGGAATACTTTCCATGAAATGTATATTATATTTCTCTAGAGAGAACCAAGAGGATATTAAATGGCCAAAGGGTTGAAGGCGTGGAAACCGAAGCATTTAAGAAAATGAAGTTGAAAACACAACGTTCTCCGAAACTGGCGATCATGCTGGGAAAGGGCAGTAACTTTAACGCATGCAAGTTTCTGAAGGACCATCGGGATGTTTACCCGGACAACGAAAAATGCTCCAATCTCTACATCCTGCACCATCCTGATGAATGGGCGGCTGTTAGGACAGATGTAAAGGGTGTCGTAGCCATACTAATTGACGATCAAAGATTTAAGGATTGGAAGAGGGAAATCAAGCGTGAAATACTCCCCACCTTAAAGGTAAATGAGAATATTAAAGTTGTAGTATCTTGCCCAACGTCTCCAATGATGACGCCAAGCAAAGAGGGTTTTGATAGAGACGCCAGTCTACACGATTTTGTCGTCGATGTAAACAACGCACAACTGAGTCCAGAAGTACGCAGACGGTTAGTATGGCATGAGATGGATCGCTACGATATATCTGTCTGTGACAGGAAAGGTCACCACACTGATCATGCCAAGTGTATCTCGGAAAGCCAGATTAATTACATTGTCAACAATACAGGAAATCTGTATTTTGCACAACGAATTGCAGACTTCTTCTTTCGATTCACAGAGAAACACATCGAATCCTTTGATGAACCTTACCCTGCATTTGTCGAGATGATGAAGAAATTAGAACCCAGTGGAAAACTAGCCCTTCTTATACTGATTGCCTCTGAATCAGATTTAAAGCTGTCGGACATAGAAATGTTTAAGGCCAGAGAGTCTACACTGGATAAGCACTTTTGTCATTCAGTTGTCGATGTTAGAGAAAAGAAAATGATAGCCGAAGTCGTGAAAGTTGCAATTAAATATGCAAAGGCAAACAAGTTGGGTTCAGGTATGTGGGACATCATTGAGACCTCTTTAAGACAGATGGATGGTTGGCTTGTACAGGAGTCTGAAGGAGCGTATAGTTTCGACGGGAAAGCCATGCAATACTCGTTTCTGCTTAGCGAAGTCATTCCAACCGAGACTCTCGTGCAAATTTGCGATGATCGGTTTCTATATACTCACGTCGTTCCTACACCCTTAGCAAGAGAATTCCCAAGTGCTGTCTATGTTGGTTCGACCCAAGGCAACGTATTAACAGCTCTTTATAGACGTTTTCTAGACCAGATTAATGATGGAGAGGTGCGTAAGGTATGGAGTCACATACTTATGGCAGAGCGATGGTTCTGTGCCGGATTCCTTGAGTACTTAAAAGTAAAGACAGGAATGCTTTCAAACTTCATATTGAAAACGGACAGGACTGAAAAATACAATGCACTGTTCTTTGGTGTGGAACGACAGTTTAGAATCCAGATAAAAAACAAGCCTGCTAATTTAACAGAATTGATCCTGGGACATAAATCGTTTCCGAAATGGCAGAAAAGGCCGAGTTACATTGAAACGAAAGATGTCCAAGAAGCAGCAGCTTTGAAGCATGCTATAGAGCTTGAACGAAAAAGTACAGTAACAGCTCTACTGGAGATATGCACCCACGTAACTGGTGACCTTCTTGTAATGGCAACCGAAACCCGGAGTTTTGAACTGGTTTATGAGCTTCTCAAAACAGAACGGGGAAAGTCCAGATTTACATTTAAAGAAAAATGTGTGGCATTGAAAAAAAGCCTGGAACTTTACGCGGAAGACGATGCCGGTGAGAACGAAAAAAAGATTTTTAAGTTCTTAGCGTCGAATGGAAGTGTCAATTACACGTTGAAAGACATTGACTCATTGATCATCATTGCCACAAAGAGACAGAGTATGAAAATGTTGAGATTGCTAACGACATGTCACTTATTGGAGGATGCCACCAACACTCTATCTTCTGCAGACATTACTTATAAAGTAACTTGCGTAGAAAATACATTTTTGTCATCAGAAAAAATTGACGTAAATTTAGTAACAAGGAAAGGTGAGACTGCCTTAGCTATCGCTATAAAACAAGAAAATCACAAAGTCGTAGAATTCCTGCTACAAAACGGTGCAGAGCAACGGAGATTGACAAGAAAAGAAATGGAATTGCCCGTGATGATTGCGATAAAACAAGATGATTGCCAGAGTCTAAAGTTATTGATGGAAAACGACTCTGACATTGTCAACATAAGAAGCAGAGGAGGGAAGTATCCGATACATGAGGCCGTTAAGGAACGACTTGATTGCATGGACACGCTTTTGTCTTCAAATAAATTGGACATTAATGCACAAGACTCCCAGAATGAGACGGCGCTGCACAAAGCAGTTGCATACGCCAAGAACGGCATTGTCGAGCGGCTTTTAAAGGCAGGAGCCGATATAAAGGTATTCGACATTGACAAAAATACACCACTGAGAGTAGCCATTGATATGAATAACCCCTATGCGGCAGAACTAATACTTAAAACAGCAAAGGCGAGGGGAATGCCTGCTGACAATCAGATCCTCTTCGACGCTCTGAGAAAGAACGACCAAGGCCTGCTCAAAACTTTGTTGCAATGTGGATACGACATCAACTGTGAGCACAAGGTTCATGGAACACCACTCTTGTTCGCAATACAACAACGAAACTACGATCTGATGAGATTCGTCCTGAAGCACAGGGCAGATCCAGAACGTAGACAGAATGGCAAGCCGCCCATTCATGCAGTACGTAGACGCAAAGACGTAAGCATCCTCGGCATTCTTCGCGAGTTTGGGGCGAAGTTAGACGCCACAGACCAGGCTGGTGATACGGTGCTACACCTGGCAATTTCAAACGGCAATCACGAGCTCGCGGAAGATATCATTGGACATGATATGAGTGGTGTTCTGGTAGATAAGCCCAACTACCGAGGTGATATGCCTTTGCACGTAGTTTGTAAACGCGGAGATGAGAAAGGGGTTTGCGTCCTGTTACGGCACGGGGCAAGCGAGGGGTCTTTAATAAAGACGGACGCACCCCAGAAATAATCGCACAGGACATGTTAGGAATTCAAGGAAAAAGGAGGAGAGATGATTACCGAAATGTCTTGAAAGCTTTGAGGATGAAATGATAAAAGGCCTTGTATATTCAGACACCGACAGACCTGATTTCAACAGAATTTGAACTTATATATGAAAGATGACCGGAACACGATATTTCCCCAGTTATGAACAAAAAGTTTAACTTATATACAATACTGACATAGTCCCGACTTATAGGAGGGATGGCATATCATTTAAATCTTCAAGAATTGATACAAAAGAAGTAGCACACTAGCGCTAGATAAAATGATATATAATCCAACATTACGCAACACTTTGATCAGGGAAAAATAATCTACGACCAGCGACATACTCCTTAATCATCACACACATTGATAAAAACAAAATATCCTACTACCAACAACATATTCCAACAACTAGAAAAACTTTGATCAAAGCAAAGTACTCTACGACCAACAACATACTCCAACATCATGACAAACTTTGATCAAAGCAAAATACTCCAAGACCAACAACATACTCCAACATCATGACAAACTTTGATCAAAACAAAGTACTCTACGACCAACAACATACTCCAACATCATGAAAAACTTTGATCAAAGCAAAATACTCTGCGACCAACAACAAACTCCAACCTTATGAAAAACGTTGATCAATGCAAAGTACTCTACGACCAACAACATACTCCAATATCATGAAAAACCTTGATCAAAGCAAAGTACTCTACGACCAATAACAAACTCCTTCATCATGAAAAACTTTAATCAAAGCAAAATACTCTACGACCAACAACAAACTCCAAGATCATGGCAAACTTTGATCAAAGCAAAGTACTCTACGACCAACAACATACTCCAACATCATGACAAACTTTGATCAAAACAAAGTACTCTACGACCAACAACATATTCCTCCGTCATGAAAAACTTTGATCAAAGCAAAATACTCTACGACCAACAACAAACTCCAACATCATGAAAAACCTTGATCAAAGCAAAGTACTCTACGACCAGCAACAAACTCCAAGATCATGACAAACTTTGATCAAAGCAAAACACTCTACGACCAACAACAAACTCCAACATCATGACAAACTTTGATCAAAGCAAAGTACTCTACGACCAACAACATACTCCAACATCATGAAAAACTTTGATCAAAGCAAAATACTCTGCAACCAACATCAAACTCAAAGATCATGAAAAACCTTGATCAATGCAAAGAACTCTACGACCAACAACATACTCCTACATCATGGAAAACTTTGATCAAAGCAAAATACTCTGCGACCAACAACAAACTCCAACATCATGACAAACTTTGATCAAAGCAAAGTACTCTACGACCAACAACATACTCCAACATCATTACAAACTTTGATCAAAGCAAATGACTCTACGACCAACAACATACTCCAACATCATGAAAAACTTTGATCAAAGCAAAATACTCTGCGACCAAACACATACTCCAACATCATGACAAACTTTGATCAAAGCAAATGACTGTACGACCAACAACATACTGCAACATCATGGCAAACTTTGATCAAAGCAAATGACTCTACGACCAGCAACATACTCCAAGATCATGGAAAACTTTGATGAAAGCAAAATACTCTGCGACCAACAACATACTCCAAGATCATGACAAACTTTGATCAAAAGTAAATATCCTTCGACCAACAACGAATTCCAACATCATGAAACATTTTGATCAGAATAATGTTCTCTGCGACCAACAATATACTTCATCATGACAAACTTTGATCAGAACCAAGTACTCTACGACCAACAACATACTCCAACATCGTGACAAACTTTGATCAAAGCAAAATACTCTGGGACAAACAACATACTCCAACATCATGACAAACTTCGATCAAAGCAAAGTACTCTGCGACCAACAACATACTCAAACATCGTGACAAACTTTGATCAAAGCAAAATACTCTGGGACAAACAACATACGCCAACATCATGACAAACTTTGATCAAAGCAAAGTACTCTGCGACCAACAACATACTCCAACATCGTGACAAACTTTGATCAAAGCAAAATACTCTACGACCAACAACATACTTTAACATCATGAAACACTTTGATCAATGCAAAATACTCTTCGACCAATAAAATCTCTAACAGCATGAAACACTTTGATCATAACAAAGTACTCTGCGACCAACAACAAACTCCAACATCACGAAACACCTTCATCATAGGAAGATACTCTGCCAACAATAATGTATTCAAACATCATGCCAAATGTTGATCAGAACAAGGGACTCTGCAACCAACTACAGGGATTCATAAATAATCGGTCATGTCAGACACAGCTGGTCATAACCATTCAGACTGAGGTACGGCTATGATCAAATAGATGTGACGCTGCTTGATATTAGATGGCCTTGAGAATGAACCACGTCATCATTTGGTTTACAAACCCCTCTACTATGGAGATATATACGTTAACATATGTAGGGTCGAGCACTTGCTAATTTACAGAAAACAAAGGTTACTTCTAGTTGACAAACGCTTGCGTCACGCCAGGCGTTCTTCCAAGAACTGTAAATGAACTAAACTTTCTAGTCATCGTCAATTACCTACCAGAATGCACCCCACATTGTGGTATATTTACAGATGATTACCTTTTTGGAAACCATCGCATCGCATAGATGAACTCACTCAAAGAGGGTTAAACTCACTTCATAAGTGGGGAGAACAGTTGAACAGATAACGTTTCACACACAGAAATGCCAGGGTATCATCATCTGTAAACAACATTTACAAGTTTATGCTCCACGAACATGTCCTGTAATCAGTGGACTATGCATTGCATCCTGAATGCCACATCAGCGATGATTAGTCTTGAAGAACGTATAACAAGAAGACCCCGACAAAGGCAAACAATAATCCTGGAGTTCTGCAGCTGCATGAAAAAGAGAACCAGAGACCGCACATACACTTCTTTTACAAATCAGTAGTCAAGGACCAAAAAATGTAAGGCGGATATTGTGAGCTCAACAATGTACACAGACGGGAGCTAGGTCTTTTAAATTCGTATGGGTACTCTACAAGACGAACTTAGGATTCACAGATATTCCTTCATACACAAAATCAAACTCTAAGAGGTAGACATAAATCATGCAGGACTACATCATTCTAGTGACTCCCGTACGAGAGGAAGTGGTCGCATCAAACAACTAGCTCATGTTTTATAATTATAATTTGGTGTTTAGTTATACACGAACAACGGTGTTTCACAAAGTCTTTCTAAATTTCGTTTTCGCTTAGATAGACAGTACGGTGACTTTTTTTTTAAATAACATATATCATACTCACGAGCTACATAACAATATTTAACATCGTTTAACCATTACCAAACAGTAAGCCATTTGACCACATCGTTGCAGAAGACTCTGGAAAACATTGCGGGAAAAGGAGAAATTGCATTTAACGAGCAATTTTTCCTTTTACCAAAGTGTTTCTGCCCTATCAGAAGATTATTCTTCTATTACATCTTACATGTATTTTGCAATGTTGTCTGCAAACTCTTTCAATTTGGGACAGTCGAACATTTGGTGTTTGGTAAAGGGTTAACTTGTTATCATGAAGCTTTTTTAAATGATTTCATGATTGCAATAGAAAATGCTTACTTTCTATCAAGACATGACCGCTGTAATAATGGCTGCGGGTGTTTCTATCTATATTTCGATTTCGTATAGATTGATTACACACAAGTGATAACAGCAGTGTCTCCATCCTATCAATTTCTCCCACCACCCTCACACTCTGATATAGACCTTTAGCATTGTTGAGTGCTGTGTGATAAACTATGTGCACTGTACTGTTTAATAAACAATTTGTAGAATATTGTTCGATAAATAATTTGCAGAATACTGTTTAATAGACAATTTGAAAAGTAATGTTTGATAGACAGTTTGCAGAATATTGTTTGATAAATAATTTGCAGAATACTGTTTGATAGACAATTTGAAAAGTAATGTTTGATAGACAATTTGCAGAATATTGTTTGATAAATAATTTGCAGAATACTGTTTGATAAATAATTTGCAGAATACTGTTTGAAAGACAATTTGAAAAGTAATGTTTGATAGACAATTTGAAGAATATTGTTTGATAAAAAATTTCCAGAACACTGGTTGATAGACAATTTGAAAAGTAATGTTTGATAGACAATTTGCAGATTACTCTTTTAAAGACGATCATATTGCTGGTTAGCTTCTTATCAAGAAATGTTGAGACATCAGTAATAGAGCAGGGGAGATCGTTATCGAAATGCCTTGAATGTTTTGATGATGAAAACACAAAATGCTCTGTATATCAAAAGCGCCGACAGATGTCAACAGAAAAACAAAAACAAGAACGCAACGTTTTGTGTTAAAAACTTCGCATTCTTGGATTAATCGACCTTTCCGACTTACATAATAGCTACAGCATTTGACTCGTGAATATGAGTGTTTAGACAAGAAAGTATACATAAGAAATGCATTTTGTGTAGAAATTGACAATTTTGGATCCATTTTTAGACAAAGCAATAAGAAAATTTCTTTCTTGATTTTGTTTTTGCTGAGATTGGAAAAGAAACCCCTTTTTATGTTATTCTCATTGCTCTCCCATAAGCATACATTATTGCATTTGTACTATTTAGAAAATCATTTGTATATAAGGCAAAAATAGATATCTTTAACTTCTCGTAATAGATGCTATGAATAAACTAACAAACTACATGTATATTGATATGTATTATTGGTTTTACATACTTGTATAATTGAATGTGTGCCAATCCCTTATCACATAATTTTATTTTTAAAATAACACATCTTGAGAAAGAGGGCATATTCACATTTATATGATACAGTTGCAATACAATGTGATTCATATGTTGATGTAATTGTAGATTTTACCGTTACAGTACTATTGAAATTACCCATGTATATATACTCAATGCATATTTAGGTACATGTAAATCAAATTGAATGTCAATGTTTAAAAGAAAACCTTATATCAACCTCATCTACATATATGTATTTACGTGATTCTCAGCATAGAAGGTGGGTTTTAGGCCCATTGGTCCGTGTGTAACAAGTTGTGTTTGTTAGTCATTTGGCTTATCTGTGTACATATATCACTATAATAAACTATTTACTTACTTATTGACTTTCCCCATACGTCTTCAAACGTCAGTGTAGGTCCAAGTATATGGCAAACGTCCTGTCTAGAAAACTGTCCTTTCGTTTTGAAAGAGTGACAGAGGGTGAAGAGAGAGAGGGGGATAGAGAGGGAAAGAGGGAGAGAGGGAGAGAGAAAGAGAGGAAGAAATCAGTGAACGAGAGATGTATCACGTTGACAATACATTATTTTGTTAATTTATTGTTTAAAATGACGATGTACTGTATTTGTATAAGTCAAAAAAAATTATTCTGATTCTTATTCTGATTCTTATTATACTTATTTTGTATCTATACTCTATATTGATGGTACTCAGTAGAATCGTTCTATAGAGTACCAACAAAATAGGATTTTATATGTGCGCATAACGGAGATTTGATGTCAAATTATTTTCGATGAACGTCCTGTAATATACGTTTTTATTGTTTGTATACCAGGATCTTATCACAACATACGTTTCGTTGAGTCGACATCCGATATGAGATTTTTGAGTTGTCAAAATCCATATCAAATGCAGGCGTCATTAACGAAGAATGAAATAGCACATTATATGTGTCATTTAGCAAGAGCCGTTTTGAGAAGGGGGGAGTGGGGGGCGTTATCTAGGGTTTATCTATGCATATCGATGACTGTTTCCTTGATAATACACCAATACTCACGCCGATTTGTGGGTTAGTCCCGGAAATTTTCACCTCGCCTAACGGTGATTCGAACCCGGGACCCTCGGCACAAGAGGCCGATGCTCTACAACTGCACCACTGTCGCCCCTGATTGTAAGTCACGATAAACTAACTGTTCATGTGTTTGTCCCATTCTCATCGACAATCTGCCAACATGCGCCAACTCTCCCCGTCCTTAAAGCAAAACTAAACCTTTCACCAACAGATACGAACATTATGCATGCCTGCAGCAGACGACTTTGAAAATGATCATGGTGAAAACTAAACCTAGGACCTCGTGTTAAAAGTTCTACATCTTAACATCTTAACCACCACTGGGTCCCAGAGAACTCTTTACATTCCATAAGACCCTGGGCAGATTCGTGTTTGCAGCACGACTTTGAATGGCAGAATTTGCCCAAATAACTGGCGAATCTCCATGTTAAACGTACTTCGTCTCTCAATTCTATATTGTGGGTACTCATTTGAAAAGTCTCACCGATGATTTGGCGATTATAGTGAGTAACCACAACCAAGTCGGTATTGAATATCATTCTGAATATCACAACAAAAGTCCTAATTCAGATCTTTGATCAGTGTTATGTCCTAGTTGTACGCCTTGGCTGCGTTGCAAATCTGACAAAAGGAGGATAAAATCTCTTTCAGTGGTTTGGCATCGAAACGTTACCTGTAGGATAGGTTCTTAGGATGTATTTGTTTTAATGAAAGCCATATGAAAACCGTACACATAAAATGAGCCACAATAATTCCTATTTCATCGATGCGAAGTTCTTACAAAATTTATAAATCAATCTTGATTCTGCATCATGGATACTCGCGCCTTTGGCATCCTCGTGTTTTTTCGACGATTTTTATCGTTTTCAAGGATTTATAAAGACCAATTCATATACATGTAGTTAAAACTTAAATAGACTCTTTTCGATCGGCAGAATGCAACCTGTCAAGGAAGTCAAATTACTATACTCCTATAGTATTCACAATGTCTTTGCACATTGTATTAAGGATTATTTTACCGTAAATCTTGGGCTTCCTTGTCACTACATTTACATAACAAACAATTTATTTGACTTTACGTATAATACACACATACCTGAAAAGGGTAGTTAAAGAAATTGTAGAACAAAGAGAATTTGCAACCCGTTGTCAAAGTATCATTCTGAAACGATATCGTTTTCATTTTTTCTATCCAAAAGTAATTCGTCTTGAGTAAAGCGTTTAACTAGTCATGTGATATATTGGTTTGAATCTTGATATATATGAACAATTGTTATGAATTGCACAACCAGAATGCGATTTAAAAAACCCAGGCGTAATCGTTATAAATACACAATGTAAGACAACCTGAAATATTAACTACTGCATCGTGAGATACATGTATCAACAAAGTGCCAAGTTCCGCTCATATCTGTTGAAATACTGAATAAGAGATTTACCTAATATAACTAGTGTGCTATTGCTTACTCATACATAAAATATGAATTATGACTAACGAGCTAATTTGTATATATATACATACATTTCTTTTTCTCTTTCTCTAACATATACATGTTTTATACATAAACATTACAGCGGAAATGCATTTAGAAACGATGTACTATTACCTTGACTGTAAATATTGGAATAAACTCTTTATGAAAGTTACTCTTTAAAATACTTTTCTTCTTTCAAGTAGACGTTCGTGCATTAAACTTCAGGTGTAATACCGGACCAATCAGTCAACTCCGCACAATACTTTCAACGACGACAACATGTTACGACATCGTATCTTTGAATATAACTCCACCATGAATAATCTTTTCCACGAATAGAAGAATATTTCATTTGTCTCGTTATTTCAGAGTATTGTTCCAATGGTACTTTTCGATGTATCGTGGCGGAAGTGACTTCGTCAGCCATGTCTGTAAAGTAATTATCAGCCTTCAGTATGCTTAAAGCAGTGTATGCTTATATTGGGGTAATGTCAGCTTAAACGATTTTTATATATGAGGTCTTACTTGATCTTATAGTTTTGTTATTTGTAATGGTAGCATATCAATAACATGGTCCAAATGATATCTATCGAAACCCTTTACTCATGGCGAAACACTGTGTACCTCACCACGGAACCATCTTGTCTTATACGACATCTATGAAAATGGACCATACTTTAAAACTGTCTGAATAGTGTAAAATATCAACTCGAATGTGCCATGTATTTCTTACACGTATTGCAATTCTCAAATACTTGTTAACAGTTCCTACAAAATGTGGCAAGATAGGTTGTGATTATTTTAAACGTTCTTTTTTTACGTTGCATTGCCTTTGAATTGTAAATAGTGAGGATATCTCAATGACAATGCTTTTCTATATAGCACACCTCTGTCACCCAAACATCGTGTAAAGGATTACAACTGTTATAATACTACAATACGCGATCTTTTTATTCTAATTATAACACAGGATAATTCCTAGTAGACTGGAGAAACAGTCTTATTTGCCCTTTCAACTAAACGTGTTCTAAAGTCGACCGAAATAATTTACATGTGATTTCCCTTATAAATATAAGCAGTAAGATATCTAGCAAACGAGATTAACTAGATGGGCAGAGGATAATCACGTGATTGATGAATCCCAAGCAGGTTTCCGCTCAGGCTATTCAACCATTGATAATATATAATCTACAGGACATCGCACAAATACATCTTACAAATCTGACTCCAGATTATAGTGCCTCTTTGTTGACCTTTCAAAACCTTTTGATCGAATCAGACACACTATTCTTTGGGATAGTCACAGAAATAAAGGAGTACTCGGGAAATTTCTCCGAATATTGAAATCAATGTATGAGAGACTATCAACATGTATACTTACAAAGAATGAAACAACGAGTTACTCCCCTTGTACGATAGGGACAAGACAACGTTTCATTGCTTCACCTATTATTTTCTTCCTTATCATTAATGACATTGCTTCCGTTTACTTTCAAGAAGTAGGGCGGGTATCGTATCTCAAATGATATACCCTGTATTTATAGTCTTATGTTTACAGATGGTATCGCTAACTGCGAAGAAACCTCCGAAAAGCTAAACATCAAATACGTGTCATAGATGAATTCTGAAAGAGCTGGTATGCAAGGTAATATTGATAACACTCAAGGTATTGTTGAAATTATGGTCCCTTACGCAACTATGAAAAGTGGTTTTACTTCGAAAATGATGTTCACACCAATATTGAAATGGAAAAATGGTTTGTATGACTCTCACAGAACATAGGCTACGTAAATTTGCCACTTCAATGTTAAAGCATCTAGACTCAGTTTGTTTGTATCAACCAAGGCATGGACACATTTAATCATCTTGAAAGATTTTTGTTATACAGTAACGAACCGAGCAAATGGACCTCTCAAAGACACAAACACATCCGATCAGTGAAAAACACTGACGTTTACTGAGCGGTTGTCTTTATATATACCAGCATGTTCTCTCAAACAATGGATTAGGTTCCTAATTTGCATAAACGTTCAACGAACGTTACAATACAAACACTTTCAAGCGCCACAAAGTGTAGAACGCTATTTGACTATTGGCTTGCCTTTCTATCTTAGAAAATTAATATCAACATTTAGTTATTCCAACCATGAATTGTCTCTAGAAATTGGAAGACACATTGGATTCGAAAGGCATCAGAGATTCTGTCCATTTTGCATAAATAATATCGGTGAAGAGGTTGTGGTAGACGAGATCCGCGCATCTCTCGATTGCAAATTATATGAAGACACTCAAAAGAATGACTTAAACTTAATATTTCTCAGAAACAACTCTAAAGAAGCATTCTATTGACTTATATCATTAAACAACCCGAAAACAATTAAACAAATATCTTTTAACACCCATCATCTTCTCCAGGTGGGAAAACCATTTTTTGATTAACATGGTATTAATAATCTTTGTTGCTTTCTTCGTGTATAAGGCTATATATACCTATCAAATGAAGAAAATGACTGAAGAAAAGACCACAGCGACAGAAGAAGGAATTGTATGATTGCATCGACCGAAAACTCTCTCCTTTTTATACAATGATTTATTCCCAAAAGCTGAAAGGTAATGATATAAGTTCTTTTTTTCTCTCGTTTTAACATTCAACGATAATGGACTGTTGATGCTTTTTAGTCTCGACAATCAAAAACGAAAGAAAAAGAAAAACTACATGATCATATTTATCTACAGTTACTGTGGGCGCATATACCTATTTTGAATCATAAATTCATAGGTGTGCAATGGTCCAAAGGCCTTCTTCACTGACTAAATCATAGATTGTATTGTAAACAGAACACAGTTCAATCGAAGACAAGCAAGATAAGTACGTCTTACTCAATCAATTATCTCCTTAATACTTCATTCAAAGTTATAAAGTTAATTTTCATCACATTCAAACAAGCATTGTAAAGCAACGTGGTGTCGAGTTCGTTATCTTTAACTGTTTCCTAGTTACAACACACGATCACTCCCACTCTTAATCATTAATACACATATCAGGGACCTGTAGAACATAATGGGATTAAAACATATAAAATTCATATATCGCATATTCTACACAGGGTTTCCTCCAACTAAAGCTTATAAGTGAGACTAACCATAGGGCATTACCAATTATATGATAATGAAAACCTAACATGCATCCTTTGTTCTTTTTGTATTATATTATGCACTCCACAGTTGTGAAATTGTTGGCAACATTATTTTTGAATTACTCAGATAACCTCCTTACACACCAGCATGAGCATAAGTTGGATCAAGTTGAGCCTTGAGTTTTATAGTGGTACATGTATCATAAGCATTAATTTCAATTGTATAAGCATGACTGCCAATTCCTCTTGTAGTACGTCCGTCACTTTGGGCCTTGAGATTTATTGTGGTTCATGTATCATAAGCATTAATTTCAATTTTATAAGCAGGACGGCCTATTCCTCTTGTAGTACGTCGGTCACTTTGGGCCTTGAGATATATTGTGGTTCATGTATCATAAGCATTAATTTCAATTGTATAAGCAGGACTGTCAATCCCTCTTGTAGTACGTCGGTCACTTTAGGCCTTGAGATTTATTGTGGTACATGTATCATAAGCATTAATTTCAATTGTATAAGCAGGACTGTCAATCCCTCTTGTAGTACGTCGGTCACTTTAGGCCTTGAGATTTATTGTGGTACATGTATCATAAGCATTAATTTCAATTGTATAAGCAGGACTGTCAATCCCTCTTGTAGTACGTCGGTCACTTTAGGCCTTGAGATTTATTGTGGTACATGTATCATAAGCATTAATTTCAATTGTATAAGCAGGACTGCCAATCCCTCTTGTAGTACGTCGGTCACTTTGGGCCTTGAGATTTATTGTGATTCATGAAACATAATCATTAATTTCAATTGTATAAGCAGGACTGCAAATTCCTCTTGTAATACATCGGTCACTTTGGGCATTGAGATTTATTGTAGTTCATGTAACATAAGCATTAATTTCAATTGTATAAGCAGGACTGCCAATCCGTCTTGTAATACATCGGTCACTTTGGGCATTGAGATTTATTGTAGTTCATGTAACATAAGCATTAATTTCAATTGTATAAGCAGGACTGCCAATTCCTCTTGTAATACGTAGGTCACTTTGGGCCTTGAGATTTATTGTAGTTCATGTAACATAAGCATTAATTTCAATTGTATAAGCAGGACTGCCAATTCCTCTTGTAATACATCGGTCATTTTGGGCATTGAGATTTATTGTAGTTCATGTAACATAAGCATTAATTTCAATTGTATAAGCAGGACTGCCAATTCCTCTTGTAGTACGTCGGTCACTTTGGGCATTGAGATTTATTGTGGTTCATGTAACATAAGTATTAATTTCAATTGTATAAGTAGGACTGCCAATTCCTCTTGTAATACATCGGTCACTTTGGGCATTGAGATTTATTGTAGTTCATGTAACATAAGCATTAATTTCAATTGTATAAGCAGGACTGCCAATTCCTCTTGTAGTACGTCGGTCACTTTGGGCATTGAGATTTATTGTAGTTCATGTAACATAAGCATTAATTTCAATTGTATAAGCAGGACTGCCAATTCCTCTTGTAGTACGTCGGTCACTTTTGGCATTGAGATTTATTGTAGTTCATGTAACATAAGCATTAATTTCAATTGTATAAGCAGGACTGCCAATCCCTCTTGTAGTACAGCGGTCACTTTGTGGTTCATGTAACATAATCATTAATTTCAATTGTATGTGATCATAGTCGGTGATTGCTACTGCTGTTTTATCGTACATGTGGTCTTCATCGAAATCATCTATATGTCTGCTTTTCTTTGTCACACTTCTATTGGGTTCTATCAGAAAGTCTTATTGGGTTTTCCCATCACCGACTCTTGCCAATGTTTGGTATGAGTCACTTCCATTGGGTTCCGTCAAAGAGTCGTATATCCTGTCTCCATCACCGACTACGGCTAATGTTTGGTATGAGTCACTTCCGTTGGGTTCCGCCAGAGAGTCGTATAGCCTGTTTCCATCACCGACTACGCCTAATGTTTGGTAAGAGTCACTTCCATTGGGTTCCGTCAAAGAGTTAAGATTTCCTGTATTATTGAGGTGACTGTCGACAACGGTGTCCGAGTGCTGATATGCCGGGTTCCCGGTCGAATTGTCAACTTTCTCTTTTATATCCACCGGTCTTTGTCTATGGGTAATAGATCAACACAAAGATTAAGTCTGACTGATATACGCGAGGCATGTGTGTTTCAGATCCTTAAAAGCATACTAGCGCTCAGAAAAACTGCAACAATGGGTAATATGAGTAAGATTATGAAAGAATATGTTGAAATATGGCGAAAAACCACAGGATCATGACAATATAACGCCTGCACTAATGACCTATTTATCCAAATGCTTTTTTTTCACAAATTTGGTACCCACCAACTTAACTTAATTGTTTTCATTCGAGAAACATCTAAAATAGCAAGAAGCGTTCGGATTAATGAGGCGGCAATCACCTACTTAGAAAAATCACTTGAAACACGTAAAGATACTGCCATTCATTCTATATTAACAACGTAAACATTCAAAATGGGGATTTTCTTGACAGCATTGGTTTTCAACGCTTCTCGACTGACCTTGTTTTATCGCAAATTATAAACAAACCTTATAGTATCAAGTCTTTTAAAAGCATCATGTGAACGTGTTACAGTCTCAAATCCTCTGCAAAAGGGAATTTAAAGTATTTTCAATTAATTTTCAATTATTCTAGAACTTTCACAATTTAAGTTCAAATGAGCGCAAGTATGGCTTTAGATGGCCATTAAAAATGGAAACATGAGAAAACTGTAAACATCCATACATTCTTAAGATCCTTTGCAATCTATACGTCTGCAAATCAGTCTATCCATCCAAAATACACAATCACACAGCAATAACCAAATAACCCAAAGATCCACTTATTTACCTTACTTTATCGTTGCAAAATTATACTTTTTCAGACAATATTTGTAGATTTGGACCAAAGCATTTCACAAGTCAAGCGTGAGAGAAAACGAAAGTGATGTTTAGATACAATATTAACTGTTTAACTATGTATATAACATATTAAAAACATTCGCAGGTATATATGAAATGCGGCTTCATAGCAGGGTGATTAACAAGTTGTAACCAAAGCTGAATGTCTTTAAAAAAAGGTAAAATATCCATAGTACGCCATTTGAAACTCATTATTTCGTCGGATAACTTTGGCCTTTCGGACCGGACCGGAACTACTCGCATAAAAAAACGAATATTTCCGGGCCCGACCTATGTATACAGAAATCGATATACATATTCCGACGAGAAAATGAGTTTCAGAATGACGGACTTTCGCCACATTAATGGTACATGTGAGTGTTAACGACACCGGCTGTATTTTGTTCATTATGTAAATATATTCAAGTTTTAAATACCAACCTTCGTTTCCAAATGACGATTGCAATGACACTAGCTACAGCCACCAGAATAATGGCAACGGATACCCCAACGTATACCCCAACTAAAACAATATAAAAAACGTGCATTTATGGTAATAGCTAAAGTTACATCCATTTCTCATAAAACATAACACGGTATCATATTTGTAAGAGGTGGCGACCTTTACCTTATTCTGTCGCACTTATAAGAACGTGATGAACTGTTTTCCAATAAATCTTTCTCATCAAATGTATTGACATAGGGTATAAGTGAACATGGTTAACAACGTATGTTAAGTTTATATTACCCATTCCCCTATTCCCTGTAGAGGTTAGTTTGTCCCACAATCAAATTGTGACAAAGCGATTTAAGTAATCTGCAAATATGTGGTAACCTTTGTTCCGCATAGGACAGTGTTGAGGGTTTTATTAGTTTTTTCCTTATTTCTACAACACGCTAACAATGGGACGTTTCTTTATAACTATAGATAATGCTGAGTGAAATTGTAGAAGTAAATGCGTCTTATACTCGATTAACGTATCATCAGACTATTTTGTTTTTTTTTGAAAGACAACTATGGGTATACCGAGTTAAATCATTGTGTTTCAGTTAAAGGTTCAACGACCGGTTACGGATCGTGGATGATTTATTATTACCGTTGCTTGATCTTGCCTCTTTGTTTGTGTCGGTGGTATCATCAAGGCTTGAATCTTCTGGAATATCAAAATGGAAAGAGCACGGTTATATAACCTTGCGAAATAACACTCATATCAGATGATACAGGCTTGGGCAACACTGCAAACATGTTTCAACACTCTTGATATAGTTATACCAAAGGATTGGTGTCCCTGTCAGTATACACCTTAACATGTCAGGCTTGATTCCATAACCAATCGTGGATATAGCTTACGGTTAAACGACAAATGACGATTAGTGTTGGTCATGTAGATTGAAATCATAAACGAGGTTACTAATATAACGGTAGATGCAGGAAAATGACAACATCCCATTAGGAGGTACCGATTGCGAGCAATCGAGCGGAGCCTGTGGTCGGACTAGCGGTGTGGTCGAGGCCTACGTGATGACAGCGCCTGTAAAAACCTTACGTTTAACATTCTATCATGGAATATTGCTGGTTTATTGAAATATAAGAATGATACATTATTAAAAAACTATTTATTTAAACATGACATAATAGGGTTGTTGGAAACATGGAGCCATTTTAAGGGCCAATTTGACACTTTTCTGCATGGGTATAAACATTTTGACAGTGTTAGATCAAAAAGAAACTCCTGTTTTAGAAACAGTGGAGGAGTAAGTGTTTTTGTTAAAGAGCAGTTAATATTATCTGGTGTTGTTAAACAATTATTTTATGTTGACTTTACAGATTGTATAATACTGTATATTGCTAGTAGTTTGTATGATTTTTTACTTGTTTTTCCAATGACGGCCGTAGTTTGGTTAATTATCACATTGTTTCATCAGAGTTATTTCCCTTCATCTCATATTTTAATGTTGAAGAGAAAGACAACTCGGACCATTTTCCTATTTTAGCAACTTCGAACTTTAATTTAAAAGCGCATTATGATGATTCTGTTTTATCACAAAATGATTGCCCTCTTGATGTGTCCGAACATTTTAAATGGAATAATAGCAAGAAGGATGTGTTTACCTTCAATTTCAACAATAAGCTGGAGTTGATGTATAATGAAGTTGTTTTTTGTATTAACAGTGACGTGAATAATGCAGTTAACCTTATTTTGAATATATATAAATCATCATCATTAAATATGAAGATTAAACATAGTAATTGTGCAAATAGATGCTTAGATTTTGTACAACCAGAGTGGTGGGACTCACATTGTGAGACTGTTAAACATACTAAGTATTTAAAACTTAGACGTTGTCGTAGTACAAACAACACTTCCGATTTCATTGATTATAAAATTTGCAGGAATGAATTCAATGCGATTTGCCGTAAGAAGAAGAATCTCTATCAGGCTAAAAAGAGGCTTTCTCTAGTTGAGGCAAGACTTAATCCAAAATTGTTCTGGTTTATTCTTAAAGGTTCATCTCGATTAAATTCAATCCCATATACTCCTAACACTATAACAGCGAGAACATGGCTGACTTATTTTGAATCTTTATTATGTAATATGGGAGAAAGTTCAATATTAATCATAAGGGATGATCCTTCGTTTTTAATGAAGACATGGACTCATTGTTTAATAATGAGATATTGTTAGATGAGGTCCAAAAAGTATAAATAAATTAAAGGTAGGAAAAGCACATGGGAAGGATGGTATTGGTGCAGAATTCTATAAGTCTACCATATATGAAATCTTCTCGTGTTGTTATTTTATAAGATTCTTAATACAGGGGTATTCCCAGATTCATGGTGTGATTCCGTTATAATACCAATATTTAAATCTGGTTCAAAAGCAGACCCAAATAATTATAGAGGGATTTCCTTATTAAATATGTTATATAAGATATTTACGTCCATTATAAATGATCGTCTTACACGTTGGTCAGTAGAATTTAATATTTTAGATGAGTGCCAATCTGGTTTTAGAGCAGGTTATTCAGCGATTGACAATTCTTTTTGTTTACAAAGTATGATACAAAAAAATTTATCACGTAAAGGAGGGCGATTTTATGTTTTATATGTTGATTTTCAAAAAGCTTTTGACACACTTAACCATACTAAACTGTTTACATGTCTTAACAAAAAAGGGATACAGGGTAATTTATTTCGCATCCTAGTATCAATGTATGCTAATATCCGATTACATGTCAAAGTTGATTCGAAATTGACTCCATCCATACTTTGTAATACTGGTTTGAAACAAGGGGATTTGAGTTCACCTACAATTTTTAATATATACATAAACGAATTAAGTTAAATTATTAGAGAAACGTGTAGAGGTGGTATTTTTATTGCACCTGACATTCCAAATATTTTCTGTCTAATGTTTGCAGACGACGTAGCTAACTGTGCTGATTCTGTTATAAATCTTCAGTTGCAACTTAACACTATTGATTCATTTTGTAAAGAAACGGGTATGATCGTTAATCTTAAGAAATCAGAAATCATTGTTTTTAGAAATGGGGGTCCACTTCGACATAATGAAAAATGGACATATAGGAAAAACAGCATCAGAGTAACTTCCACCTATGAATTTATGGGTCTTATCTTTACACCGAAATTGTCATGGTCCTCCGCTACAAAGAAACTTGCAAATCAAGCACGAAAATCGGTGTATCAAATTAAACAATTTCAAAGTCATTTTGGGAAGTTTATGCATAATGACTACTTTAAGATTTTCGATTCCATGGTCACTCCTATCTTAACATATGGTGCTGAACTTTGGGGTTTTGAATGTAATAAACATATAGAACAGGTCCATTCTAAATTTTGTAAAGATTATTTAGGTGTTAATACCTTTGGCAGCGACTCAAAGGCTTTAGGTGAATGCGGCAGATTCCCTATTGCAGTAAATTACCATATGAAATTTGTAAGATATTGGGTAAGACTTATTGAAATGGAAAACCATAGATACCCAAAACAACGTTATTTAATGCTTAAAACACAAGATTCAGTTGGTAGAAATAATTGGGTCACAAAAGTACGAGAATTTCTTTTTTCACAGCGTTTTGGTTTTATTTGGATTTCACAAGAAATAGGGGACTCAACCAATTTTGTGAACTTTTTAAACAGAGATCAACGGACTGTTCTTTACAAACGTGGCATAGTGACATAAGTAACTCAACAAGATGCGACTTTTATAGAAATTTTAAATCACTTTTGAATGTAGAACGATATATTAATTCTGACATCAAACCTTATTATAAACGTGCCTTAGCTCGTTTTAGATGCTCAAGTCATAAGCTTAACATTGAAATTGGTAGACATTTTAACGTTGATAGAAATGACAGGGTTTGTCTATACTGTTTTCTCAACAAAGATATTTTGATTGTTGAGGACGAATACCATGCATGTTTTATATGTGAAAAGTTTGGAGACATTAGACATATCTATTTATATAATTGGTATAAAGCTCGTCCAAACTTAGATAATTTTTACAATCTTTTTGAATTTAATGAAATAACATTGAAAAACCAAGCTTTCTTTGTATCAAAATTACTAGAGCACATTTCTACTTGATTTCCTTTTATCCTTAAAACATAAGAGCAAATGATAAATTGATGATAGTGTAGGGCATATCTGATTTTGATTTGTATTTTGTAATATGTATATGTATTGTGGGCCGGAGGCCTTTTTACTGTTTTACTGAAATAAAATTGTATTGTATTGTATTGTATTGTATTGGTATACAATATCGTAAGTTGTGTTGTCCGCCCCGGTGTTTATATATCAACATACACATTTATTGGAATGTTGAATAGAAGTAATATTTAGATCACTTACCCATGATGTACATTTTTGTCATCTGTCTTAGTTTTATATAGTGCATTCTTTCACTCTTAAATCTAGTCAGTCTTGGGTGCAAATTGTTTTGACACTACGATTTGAAAGGGATTCAGACATAAACTGTATAGTTACCGGTGCTTGATCTTTTATAAGCCCCGGCTATGTGACGCTTAAAAGCCATGATTTTAGACCTGAGGTTTGAAATCATAATAATTTTAGCTTACACAATCGTTTGCGAGTTAGGAAAATACGCTGTTCGCACTGGTGTACCAACATCATTTCCATAGAGTTTAAAAAAGAGTGAGTGCAGACTATATGATTTCGTGTATTCATAGTTTGAAATCAAATCGAAATGGAAGATTTATGCTTTTATATTACATTGTACTATCCGAAATATTGAACATTTCAAATAACAATAAATGAACGCATATTTAAAAAAAAAGGAATAAACGCGAGACTTCCGCCTTGTAAAAGTTGTAGAATGTCTTTTTTCAAAGTGTTTATTTCATTAGGGTTGAATCACGTAGCTTGTTTGATTTTTCAAATTGGAAAAGATCTGAATGAAAACATCTCGTGTGCTAGTGTGGGGTCACATTAGCACTTGCGTATGTTAGGGTAAACATGAAGGCCGTCCATGGTGCAATGTGTTTCTATGAGTATAAAGTGGAAACAGACAGTTTTAAACTGTATTATTCCCGCTGTTTGATCGTGTCTCGGTGCTTTTAACTGTGGTGGCATCGGAGTGTATATCTTTTAGAAAATCAAAATGGAATGCCAAGGTATCTACGAAATATATGCACAATAACACTCATATAGGATAAGATAAGCTTATGGTAATACTGATGATTTGCGGCAACAAACTAAATATAGTAATACCAATGTATTGGTTGTCCTGACAGCATGTGGCCATAAGTAAGTTTGCCCGGCGTACAGATTTAGTACAACTATGTACAATGCACATTATTGATACGTTCGTATAGCAATTAATAATCGCAAGTTATGATCAAAGATAAATACTTTACATTTATTTCTTACGTAAACGCCATTTATTTCAAGTTAAGAAATACACTTTTTACCTTTAGAACATAATGCTTTAATCATATTGCCGTCTTCGCTGAATTCGAACACAAACATACCGTTTACCTTTTTAATGTACCCGTATCGTATATGTTCAGAAGGTGTTTGACCTGAAATGTAAATACATACAAAAACGTATCAATTTCGTTGTGTGAAATTCGTGAACAGTTCTCATTCGGTACAACATAGCATCATTGATAAAAATGAAAATATGTCTGAAAAACTTATCGCACAATTTCTTTGACGGAAACACCATGGCTCTGTGGTTCGAGTACCGAGTTAGACATGACTTAGCCCTTCTTAGCCCGAATGATCAAGACGTAGACATCCCATTCATGACACAGTTACAGATTGGATCGCCCAAGCTAAGCCCTTCTGCGTGTAGCCTTAAATCCCGATAAATAAAGGATCGGGTTTTCTAGAGACAATACGTTTAGTGAAATGGCGTAATGTTGGTATCATTATACGCAATATTTCACAAAATACTTTACAAATGTACGCATGAGTACCCACAATATATAAGGATAAAATCAAATGTAAAGAAGTGATTCATAGAATGTACGCTGGACGTTGGATTTCTGAGGCAGGTCGCACCATGACCAACGTAGCAATGGATGATAATTTCACCGAGGTGCTAGACCCGATCCTGATTATTTCTTGGCCTATTCGTCTCTTATTAAACAGTCATTGCATAATAATCCGGCATTATCTACATATACGTTATTAACGCTCTTGATAATGGAACTGAATATGTGAATATTTGTGTGTGGTCTAACACAATGTCAACAGTTGTACAGTTATATTGACTTTCCTTGGATTTGCCAGTACTAGGCTAGGACTCTGACGTGTCTTGCCAAGGACATTCCAACGAAACAAACATTGGCGGTGAGGCCCGCGTTACAAGACCCAGAGTAACAAGACCACCATTATATCTACTGGGCCACACTGGACCAAATATGTGAATTAAACATTTCATTGTCCCCACTAAATAGATTGATTCACTTCGACATCGATAGACTATTGGGAAAACAATTGCCCATAAACCTATTAGATCATCGTTGATGCTAACACATCTAGATTTTATCGAGTATGCATAATAAAGACTCTCATTCTCTCTATATTACATGTAATTTGATTGTAATGATTGTTTCTGTCCATTATATTTGTAGTTGTTGGTATGAGTCTTTTCTATCATATGTATATTGGTCGGTGCCCTATAATGAAGTAAACGTGGATTGAATCGGTCTGTAAGAAATAGATCATTTGCCAATAACTCAAAGGCTGCGACGTATGTTTTATCTTTTCTATGAACTTTAATTATTGTAGGAAATCTACATCAAACTATGAAGTCTTATAATATTGGAAACATTTCCAAACTTTTTGTGATAATTTAATTCGCCGTTCATTTATAGATACTGATTACCTTTGGTACTGGATATAGACATGGCCTTAATGTATGACATCCACAGTTGAAAGCTTCCCTGGATTTTTCCAATATTTTCATGGTAACGGGACATGGTCTGTCCTTTACCCGAGCACATCTCGGCAGCTGTCTTCCATGAGCCAAAGGACTGGTTCTGCGTCTTATCAATACTACCCGCTGTTAACAGAAATAACATTAGTGTTTCTTTTTTTCAAATGACTATTTACTATTATGCACTACAGATATCGTAATAAATTTCAAACGTGTTGAAAAACGACTTATTACTGCTTATGTTGTCTCCTTTATGTTTCTGGTTGATGTTAGTAGACATGGTAAATACACTCTTTCAAAGCTTAGATGAGTACTAGAATTTTGCAATACATTGGTCTTAAATAGATACCATTTAATTCGAAAATAGTAGGAGGGTTGATCAGCTAAACTCCATACTGACCGATTGTCACACTGAGTAGTAATTTTGGGCAAAATACAGTTGCATAGCCCTGTACTACTATATATCCGAGGAAGATTAATACAGCGTCCCACTTTTCTCTAGTACATCAACATCATGAACAAATTATAAAATAAAAAACGGGACTATTCAACTTCTCTAAACCCCTTCAATTATATTGGCTGCTATGAGAATATAATATGGATGACAGTGGTCCAGGGTAAAGCGTCGGTCTCGGAAAACGAAGGTTGTGGGTTCGAATCCCGTGAGGAGCAGGATGCACTTTGCGACCTTTCATTAATTCACATCCGTCGCGAGTACTGGTTATCTACCAAGGAGGCAGAACGAGATTTATTATTCTAAATGATCAAGGATCTCGTTTCATGACCGATGTAAAATAAATGAGATGAGTTTAGAGAACGTGATAAGTACTTAAGGAGCAGATGTATTTGTATGGTTGTTTGCACCCTTCCCATTTAAACACCCTCTGGATGGGATCGAAGTAGCTGAAGCAATTTGTAGCATTATTATTCCAGGAGCTGCTGATTGTGAACACAAACGCAGCTGATGCTGAAAGTATATAGACAATAATGGTTAGTCATCTTAATAGGTTAAATGTTTTAGGCAAAGCGTATGAATTTATTTTGCGAACCCAATTCATACTGAAGACGAGACAAGAAACTTAACTGTGCCAAAGGTGAATTTTATAACAAACAATTTCTTCTTGTCCTTGAAATTTCTGTTTAACTGTCTACTGCATGCGCAATAAGTATTTCTTTCGTTTGTGTTGTACTCTCTCAGGCATATGCCGTGAAACCATGAAATATATCGAATTTC
Organism: Cerastoderma edule; assembly: GCA_947846245.1. Taxonomy (NCBI): domain Eukaryota; kingdom Metazoa; phylum Mollusca; class Bivalvia; order Cardiida; family Cardiidae; genus Cerastoderma; species Cerastoderma edule. Next base: position 28,413,742 of record OX401409.1, read on the forward strand.
TTTCTTGACCCTAAGAATGCTAGGTAATATAAAATATATATATATTGTTGTCTCGTCTACTTTCCAAAAACTTAAATATCTGCTTAATTTGGTGAAGGAAGGTAAGCAGAGTAACAAACATGTTAGATGACAGGCCAATCGCCAATTTATTTGGCGGCTGGCCTGGATCCAACCTGTTTGCATAAGTATAAAGCTGGTGCCAGCACTGTACGGGTTAAGATCAACGTGAATTTCATGTCCGATATATGATATGGATAAATGATGCCATTACCAAGTGTATATATTGCCATCGTTGATTCTCCTCCAAAAGCGAATTCTGGACCTCCAGAATCAATCCCACATGATATTACATTCCGCTCCAAAATATCGGTAATACACGTACATTCAGCGATGTTGCTGATTCCAGCAGATATCTATAAAAGCAAAAATAAAATACAGGTGGGTGATGTACGGTCTTATATCCAAACTATATCCCTTATCGACTACCATTGGTCCAACGCAGTATAATATGGCTGAGTTAAAAAAAATACATACATGTGATATAGGCTGCATGCAACGGTAGGTAACTCTGATATGAACCCCTAATCTAAGGTACGGGATCGATCGATTGAAAAATAAGCATCGCAGAGAGCGCGATTGACCAATATGCTTGATTTTGCTGTGAACCCCTACGTGTTTGTTTATAGGCCAGTATTGTCCACATGATATACAGGCTTTGGGTAATGGGAAATGACGGTGATACCGCGATTTGTAACAAGTGACGTAACGCATTACCAAACAATAACGACATTTGACCAGTTTGATACAGACGACTCTGGAAAACATTGTGGGAAAAGGAGACATTGTTCTTAACAAGTAATTTCTCCTTTTCCCACAATGTTTTCTGTCCTATCAGAAGATTACTTTAAATTCCATCACATTTTGAAATGTCACCTACAAACTCTTTCAATTTGGGATAATCGAAAACTTGGCGTTTGGTTAAGGGTTGATATGTTTCCCATTAACGCTATTTTAGCTGAACGAGCAAATTTCCTCTGTGATACAACGGCTTTCATCCGATAACAACAACAATCGTTGGTTCATTCCAATTTTACCAATGTCACGTATTCGATGCTTTCAGATTGGACGAATCAAAATACCCTAAATCAGGAGAGAGATTCAAGTTCTTTACTTGAATAAGAAACATTGTAATCATTCTAATCACAGTATTACAAGGTTATAATGGGTGGTGGGTTCTTTTCTACAATTTGTCTGATATAATATGTTTTTTTCGCGATATAAGTTGCATTTCGTATTCGGTAACATATTTATGATTATTATAATCAAGTTTATATCTTCATGCATTGTATTTTATTTTGGTATGATTGATTTATTCTAAACAGAGGTCATAAAGCTTTAAGCCCTTAATGATTCTTTTCTTTCATACCAATATACATGTATCATATTGTTGTTTTTTCAATCATTAATCTTGATAATTGTGTTCTACATGAATTTTAACTATTTATTCTGTAACATTCATAATGCTTTTGTTCTAACTAATACTGTGGTAGAGAGGTTACATTGTCAAAGGAACGCCGTCCACACAAACTTAATCCGCATACTTTATTCATTTTGCAGCAATATGTATCGATTTATATTATGATAAAAATCTCAATTTGTAGGTCAAAACGATGTCGGTAGATCTATACACAATATGTAGACTTACATGTATATGGTAATCTAATTGTCGGAGAACTTGTTACAAAACGTTGTTTACCTTTACTCCAAAATACTTGTATTCTGTTGAAGAGCATGCAGAATAACACAGGCCAATGTTTTGGTTGATAGTAAATCTCGCCTGGCTTTTAACTGCTTCTTCGGGAACACATCCTTTGGTAGAAATGAATAATATTCCGTCGATAAAGAGACATTATTGAAAATAGAAATAGCTTTCCTTTGAGAACGTTTGGATTAAAGGGTTACTTGGGACTTGAGACTTTCCCAAAGATTGGGTTTTGATTATAAATATTAAGAATAAGAATTAAAAGGAAGATTTAAACAATAATTATCTTTGAAAATGACTATAATTATTATTCATTTATTATCTGAACATGCCGAAAAATTGTGTATTGTGAAACAATTGTGAAACAAGCATTCATCCTATCAGTACTTTTGGTTAAAAGAATTTGCATGTAGATAGTCATGGATTTGTTCTCCTTGTACCTTGATACGATTACTCTTTAAAGTACCTTACTTGCTTCACATGATATGATTGTCGATTTATTTAATAGCCTCAGCCCTAGTAACTCTTAACCATCTGGACTATTTCACAGTACAGACTCTATAGATTATTGGTTATTGTTTAAACAGTTTACTACACATACTCGACAAAATATACTACATGCAAACCTTTACCATGTGGTTTAGAAATGGTATATGAAGAGTATAAATAATCTAATAATCTAGTTTTATGTAGTTTTAAAATCTCGGTTGTCATTCTATCCAAGGAAGACATTTTGTTTTAAAAGGTTATATTCTCAATGTATGAAATGGTCACTTTAACAGATTGGCCATTTGGAATCTCTCCCAATTGCCTGCCTGTTCCTTCTATTCTTCCGACGAAAGTCGCTTTGAAATTTTATAAGTAAGATCCTACAAATATTGAAATAAGCCGGAATTCGCAGAAAAAAACGAATAAAATTCGCAATAAATGTCTTTGTAGCAGACGAAAATTTGAAAACAATTCTAACAAGAATTCCTATATGAAAAGAAAATCGTGTCAATGACAAATGAAAATTAAAAGAAAAAGATAGAAAACCAATTTTATGTAAGATTACTTTAAATTGGATACATTGCTTTACCAAAATTATTTACTCCCTCTTATCAGCCAAATTTAAAACTATTTTTCCTGTTTTACTAATGCAAAATTATAACGGTGTTAAACATAGTTCGTATTATGTATCTTTACAAATAACACTTTATGTTACATTAAATAAATGAAAGAATTATAGCATAACAATTGGGAGGAAAAAACTTTGAGATTCATATAATGTTATCAATAATTACCTATGTAGCGAAACACCTGGTAATCACGAGTGTATCCAACCCAAAGTTTGTCCTGGTCTTCAAGATCTAGATCTATTTCCAGAGTCTCCAACTTACTATCTGGTGTGTAGTTTATTTTAGGTGTTGCTAGAGTACAGTTCTCCGCTGCTTTCCTCCACGTTACTGCCTGATTCGAAACATAATATTTGGAAGCAATCACTGAAAAGCAGGTTAAACATGAGTATTAATCATAATATCTTACCATTTGCATATGTTTAACCCCTTTTTAATAATAACCTTGTGTAATAACCCGAGCAAAGATACTTCTCAAATACATTATCGTATTCGATCATTGAACAATGATGTCATCTACTGAGCGGTAGTGTTGTTTTTTAAATCATTAATATATACCTGTATGATTCCTATAACAATGTGTTAAGATATCAAATTGGCATATTCGCTTCCACGAATGTAACTTGTTATTTGTTAGAGTCATCAATCCTAATCATTTTTACTATGTCTTTACTCGTGAACTTGTTGGAATATTCTCTAAACAGAAAATTCAAAATGGGTCACGTTATTTAATAAAGACCAATTAACACAAACGTTCTTATTACATTGCCTTTTATTGCAAAAACAGTTCATAGCAATATCCATAAAATGCATTTTCTTTTTCATTACAAAGAACATATAAAAGAAACACAGCTTGTAAACATTGTAAGAAAGTGTATTTTTACTAATGATTTTCAAAAGACATTAACCTTTTCTGAAAAATGATGACTAATTCTAGTTGTTCTACTTATGCAAAGAAAATCAATTAAGCCAAACTATTCTAAATGATAGGAGAGTTTGGAGACATAACATTTTGTAGTGATGACTATGTATGATAATACCTTAAAATAAACAATACAACCCTGATTGAACAGTCCGTGAAAGGTAGGTATCGCCCGATTCGAAAAGATGACTTGCCTCTGGTGTAAACTGATATTACATCCATTAAAACATAAATGTAAAGCGAACACCGTGCATATGAAGATTTTTCCGTATTCAAATCTTTGTTCCAGGTTTGATAACCACTTATTTTTACACAAGTAGCCATTTCTACATTCGGGTTTTAAATGATGTGCTTTATGTTATGTTGATATCATAATTCCTGAATATCTCAATATTAAACAGAACAATTGTTCCTACTTATGAAGACCCCCGACCTATTTGTAAAATACCACTCGTTTAGATTGATGATCCTTTGTACGTTTTAGTCTTTACTCCGGTGACAAACATTTAGATACAAAGTGATTAAGCTAAGACTGTGTTTAACACATACATTAAATGATGGGCAACTATATTTTTCAAATAAAATATGTTCTTTCTATGACATTAGCTTCAAAATCAACTCACCTCTTGACTGTGCTATGTACATATATACCACTAAATCCAGCAATATACACACACGTGCCATACTTGATGATGTCTCCTTAAAACTGAAGGTAAACAGCTAACAATTATCACATTACTTTATCGCGGCGAAACCCCGTTCAATGTGTGTGACGCGTACTTCCTTAATTGTAGATAATGCTTTGCTTGAATAGCCATTTCGTCTTTCATTTAATACTTGAATACATATAAGTGTAGCATAAACTTATAGAGGTAGAGATGGTTGGTGTCGTGAATCGGAAACGTTATCGGACAAGACGTAGGAATATCATGCGGTTAGCCGAAGGCGGATTGGATATTAATCCGAGGCCGTCCCCGATAACCTTTCATATTCAAGGACATCGACCATCCATTCTATTTATCATGTTTTCTATAAAGATTGAAATAAACAAAACATAAATGAAAATAAAACACGTAAAACGAGAACAAATATGAATTCAATAATGACGGGTTTGCGCAGCGATCACGTGATGTAGTGACGGATATCAAAAATGTTACACGGCACCCTGTTATCGGTCAGTATATTGCATTGGTGACAGGATAAAAAGAGAATATGTGGTTGGTGTCGTGAATCGGAAATGTTAGCGAACAAGGCATTGGAATATTATCCGGTGAGGCGAATGCGAATTGGATAATAAACAGAAGCCGAGCCCGATAACATTTCCGATTCGAAAACACCAACCATCTATTCTATTCGTCCTGTTGCCTTTATGGATTCAAATAAAAAATGAAAATAAAGCAAGAAAAAAGTGGAAGAAAAAATACTAAGGGTGTGTGCAGCGATAACGTGATCTAGTGACGGATATCAAAATGTAATATGACACCATGTTATCGGCCTGTAAATTACCCTGGTGACCTGATAAAATATCTATTTGTTCATAATGATGTAATGTATACGATCACTTTGTATATCTATTTGTTCACAATGATGTAATGTATACAATCACATTGGATATCTATTTGTTCATAATGGTACAGTGTATACGTGCACATTGGTTATCTATTGGTTCATAATGGTAAAATGTATACGATTACATTGGATATCTACTTTTTCATAATGATGTATTGTATACGATCACATTGGTTATCTATTTGTTCATAATGATTTAATGTATACGATCACATTGGATATTTATTTACTCATAATGGTGTGTTGTATACGATCACATTGTATAGCTATTAGTTCATAATGATTTAATGTATACGATCACATTGGATATCTATTTACTCATAATGGTGTGTTGTATACGATCACATTGTATAGCTATTAGTTCATAATGATTTAATGTATACGATCACATTGGATATCTATTTGCTCATAATGGTGTAGTTTATACAATCACATTTGATATCTATTTGGTCAATATGATGTTATGTATACGATCACATTGGATTTCTTTTTGTTCATAATGATATAATGTATACGATCACATCGGATTTCTTTTTGTTCATAATGTTGTAATTCATACGATCACATTGGATAATTATTAGTTCATAATGGTGTAATGTTTACAATTACATTGGATATCTATGTGTTCAAAATGGAGTAATTTATACAATCACATTGGATATCTATTTGATCTTAAAGGTGTAATGTATACAATCACATTTGATATCTATTTGGTCACAAAAGTGTAACGTATACGATCACACTGAATACCTATTATTTCATAATGATTTATAGTAATAACATTTTCACGGTGGATATATTTTATTGCAATACGTTTTAATGATATATGATCACGTGGTTACCTTTTATTTCAAAAAATGTTTCAATTTGTACTGACTTGATGATGAACTGTATATAGTTTAAGTTAATAAAGAATCTTGAATCTTGATGTAACGAGATGCGCAAGTGGTCTACGATATTTCACTTCTCCTTCTCATTTTCGATAAAATTCTGGTTTTACATATCAACAAATGATACATATTCCGATATTTACACTTAAATGTTTAAAGAAACGACAAACAGAATGTAATAGAATTTGAAAATATTACTCTGATGTTTATCATGTGAGACGTTTCTTGTAACCCATTACCAAACAATAAAGACACATGACCAGTTTGTTGCAGATGTCTCTGTAAAGCATTGTGGGAAAAGAAAAAATTGCTCTTGGTGAGCAATTTCTCCTTTGTCCACAATGTTTTCTGACCTACCAGAAGATTGGGTTTTTTCTTCAATTTCATTGCATTTTTTTGAATTGTCGTCTGCAAACACTTTTAATTTTGGACAGTCGAAAATTTGGCGTTTGGTAAAGGGTTTATGCATAAATAGTTTCGTAGTTAATTGAAACGGATACATTAAATCCATGGGTTGTTCATAAAAAGAATCTTCTAACACATTCTGTACCCATTATATAAAAATGTGACTTCGCACTTGTTTTAAAAAAAAACATACGTTGTGTTTATAAGAGATTTACAAAGAAGTGGGATAAAGGGTTCGCTAATGTTATTATGTTTACTGCTATTCAAGTTTTAACTTCCTGGTCATAAATGAGTGTTGACGGCTGCAAAAGAATGTAGAGAAAGAAATGTTTTATAACCAAAACATTGCCCTCTTGGTCTTTCGTGTTCGATAAACAAGTACATTGCATACGATCTACGTCACACGAATAATTATCTCTCCAGGCATTGCGTAAGTTGTAGGTTATATTAACCTTATTGGGTTGTGAATAGATATTCCACAGTTTCTTTAATTTTCCCTAAACATACACGCAACAGCGTATCAGACTTCAAACGTGCTTTTTACACATGAAACAAATTACAGTGCAAAATAGAATGTCGTTAAAACAACAAAGTTTTTTTGTATTGCTGTTTTATGTTTCATCAGACCGTTTCAGAATGAGACAGAGTATCAAATAATGAATAGACGTAATGTAATGGATTTCTTTTTGTTTTCCTTGAATGCAACTTTGTGGGAGGGGGTTTGCAAATCCGCATACCCCCTTTAAAGATCAGAATGGTTTGTAAAGCCCACATGGATTTCATATGGTTTACGTTTGTGTGTATGCGGTAATAAAAATAAAATATACATTATTAGGTAAAATATGATTACCCTGTCCTCCATACTAACCAAACTCCATACATTGGTAAAAACGCATGTAATAGTTAGTTACAATTATAGTATGGTTATGGAATAGGTCCCATGTGGGTCCTCCACATCAGCGCCGACATGTTTCAGTTATTGTAGCGGCTTTCTTGGATGCATCAGGAAGTGACTTTCCAACGGCCACTAGCACGAAGCCATAGGTCTCTGTGGGGATCGAACCCGGGACCCGCGTAATCTGAGTCCACCACCTTAGCAACTAAACCACGCAGAACCCCTACAAAATGCCCATAGCAATTTTATATGGTCTATACAATATCAAAGATATTCTTTGGATGCTATTTGTTTCGTCAACTATTTCATCGCTTATCATATCATCCAATATGGCCAAGTTACAAAGTAAAATACGGGAGAGAGGGGTTTAACAGGAAACAAATCGACATATCTAAAGTTAAGTTGCTCCAAATAGGGATAAAGTAAACGCTATACCACACGCAAGTGATCCGTCTATAGGATGACTGTTACGGATGTATGCGCAACCGGGGACTTTCCCTTTGTTTACGCCAAACAAGCTGCATTAAAGGTAAAAACACGTTAGCTATATGTGTGTTCACAAAACGTTGAGACTTGCATGTGGTTTTGAGCATGCCTTTGTGTTCATGAGGATTTTTCCTCACACAAATTACATGTAGATGAGTTTTCATGCACTGTTTAAGAGCGGTCGCAAGATTGACTGTATTTCCTCCGTGGCCTAATGGTTAGAGTACAGAACCTAGAGTCATATGTATCTATTTATATGAATCTTAATAAGAGATCATATACTTCTAATAGCTAGTAAAAGATTCAACATTTTCAGTACAGAACGTAAAGTCAGATGTATCTATTTGTATAGATTAATAAGGGATTATATTTTATATACATCTAATATCTAGTATAAGATTTAATATTTTTGTTGTGATATTGGGAAGAAATCAAGATGGCACAACATAAACTTCTCCGTTACGAACATAAGCAGTGTATGTTGTTGCAAATGCAATGTCTTAAAGTAGGCCTAAATAAAGAAGGGGAAAAGCGTTCGCCGATAATGTCGACCATGTAAGATGATATGTTTGTTTACTTCTTCAAAATCAATTACCTCTGTAACGTCATGTTGTGCGAATATGCAGCTTAATCTTATTTATGGGTAACAAGAACTTGTTCATCATAAAAACATCCGTGGCTTTCGCTGTATAGTCATAATACTTAGATGAGTTTCTATCGTACATCTGTGCTAATTGTGGAATTATGCACGAGTACACTTAATATGATTCCAGTCGTACAATAATAAATTAATGTAATGTTAACCCATTACCACATGATAACGACATTTGACCAATATGTTGCAGACAACTCTGGAAAACATTGTGGGAAAAGGAGAAATTGCTCTTAACGAGCAATTTCTCCTTGCCCCACAATATTTTCTGTCCTATCAGAAGATTGTTTTTCAATTTCATAACATTCAGAAATGTCGTCTGCAAACTCTTTCAATTTGGGACTGTCGAAAAGTTGGCGTCTGGTAAAGGGTTAAGCGGTAGGTAATTCAGTCTAGAGAACACTTTGCTTTATGCATAAGAAATGAGATACCGAAGCGAAATAGTTATTGCTAAAAATTATTATATTGCAATTCAGGTTCAAATGATCAACCAGTTTTGCAATAAAACGAATAATTTATAAATCATTTAATTTTCATCAAGAGGTGATGATGCCTCGTGACGGTTCTTCCGGACTTAGCGGAAACACAAGTTGATTCTTTTTTACAAAATGGTTATTGGTATTACTCCAGACTTTCTTTCTGATCTTTTTCCATCAACTTTTGGTGACTCATCTTCTTATAACATAAGTAGACAGCATGATTTTAGAACAATTACATGTAGAACAAGTTTATATCAAAATTCATTTCTTCCCTCAACTATTATTGAATGGAACTCTTTATCCGAAGAAATAAGAAATTCAATATCATTATAGAAGCTTTTAAATATCGTTTAAATATAAATAAACCAGTTCAAAACAAACTTTATTTTTTAGGCGAGAAACGAATTAATATTACCATGCGAGACTACGAAATAAATGCAGCGCACTTAACCAACACTTATTCAGAAAGAAATATCGTTCAGTCGCCACTCTGTAGATGTGGCTTAGTTGAATCAACAGAACATTTCTTTTTTTGTATGCCACTTTTATAATAACTCTTGACGTATGTTACTTAATAGATTGGAACACATTCCATCTTTTGAATTTCCATGTTTTACTTCATGGCGTTGATGAGTTAAGTACTTCTAGAAATGAAAATATTTTTGCTGCTGTTCACTCCTTTATAAAAGAGAGTAGACATTTTTCATGAGATGTCATTCATTACCATTTTAGACTTGTCATACCACTTAACATATTTTCTATTCACTAGTTTAGAGATCATATTCATGTTAGAGTCAATAGAACAATTCATAGGAATTGCAATTTGACTCCACATCACAGTAATCTATTATACACTTCTGACTATTTGTCCCACTAAAATTTTGTTTTCCAATTGTTGTTATATCATTTCGATCGAATCCTTTTTATCTGTTTATTCATTAATAAAAATCTATGTATAAATATAATATGAAATAATGAATAAGATATGTTTAAACTCAACTGAATTGCATGTCGAACACAAAAACTCAACTAAATTGCATGTCAAACACAAATACCAAAACTGTTTAGTTTCAACGACATTTAATTTCTACTTTTGATTTTTCTCACCTGTTAGCAAATACCTTTAAAATCTTTCATTACAATTATCCTTTTTCTCGTTTCTAGGCATTTCAGAAACGGCGAAAAACAAAAATCCACATGCTTTATGATGTATGCAGCGCCTCAAGTAAAATAGTCTAAAAGAGCAACGCGACGAATACAACACAAAAAGAGATTACTAGTCAGCAACATGGCGAAACATTTTCCGAGAATTGGGAAGTTCATATCAGACAGACTAATAAAATTCGGACAGACGGTTGACAGCAAATTACGCGGGACATCGTACTCTAGCCTCCGTACGTTAGATCATACAGAATATATTGTCGATGATTCCCCCGACCACTCAAGCGAATATAACGATACAGAAAGCACGGGAAGTCATGACGATGTCACAGAGGCTGATGTTGTTCAATTCGGAAGTAATAAAGGGCTGTCAGAAAGATTCACCTATAATGGCAAACAGGACTACCCCTTTGTGGAGAAGGAGATCGATCAACAACAGACCAAGCTTGAAGCACGGCCGTTGGAGACTATCCAAAAGACCAAAGCAAGGACATTATCACCACACAAGCGGACGAAAATTGACCCTTTAACCGACAAGCAGAAACGAAAACGTTCAGGTGACTCTTCTGACGATGCGGATGATGAAAGAGACGACTTTAGAAAGGAAACGAGCGACTATTTCTCGAACGAGGAGATGACGGGCATTTCCGACACAAAACAACATATGTTGAGAACAAGGAGTGGTATATACCCTTAAATTGTCTCTTTCGCACTTCAAAGTCGTTCAGCTTCATACAAATAAAAGTAGGCAATTTATGTAATTATATAGGGTTTTCATCACGTCAACACTATTTCAGTTATGCTGCGGTGTCCGACACTTAATGGTGGAGAAAGAACACATCCCAACTACCCATAAGGACTAGTCAAGCCTAGTATAACATCAGCATTCCGTCAGTTCCTCGGGAGACAACCGCATATGATGATGCAAATGTCGTTACCGGGATTTGGACCCGCCTAAACAGGGGCCGTGAGAATAAAAGTTTTATACTCTAACCACTAGGTCACTAAGTCCCCAAAAGACATGATATATAATAAGTTCGAAGGTGTCGTAATATTGAAAGTATCGTAGTTGTTTATGATTGATATCACCATTCGTTTAGTTTATCTTCATAGGATTTTTCGTATATTTGGGTTTCTCTATTAAGGTTGATTAACTAGGGCCCCACTCAAGTTCCAAGATCCCCTGTTTACAATACAAATTTAAATCATTTCCCTGTATGATATTACTTTACTGTATGTGCAGTGTATGTCTATAGAAACCATTGGGACAAAAAGAAGACTTGATCCAAACAGGCAAGCTATCCTATTGTCATAAAGGTTGTTAACCAACATCATAACATTTGCTGTTTAGTCTTTGTGTTAATGTCATCTGCTGTCGCTTTTAATTTTGCAAAGACGCATTTATGTGGGTATGGGTTAAACATTAGCTTAACCTGGGGATACAAATCGTTTTGGCGATACATGTTCTAAATGAATGTTTGCCAGTTGATACACGTCTCGCTGATGATCGTAATGAGCATGAGCAAAACTTTCTGCCCAGACGAAGCTATATAGTGTACGCGGTACACATGTGCACACCATACTGGGTACACATGTGCGTTTATACTGGGTACACATGTGCGTTTATACTTGGTACACATGTGCGTTTATACTGGGTACATATGTGCGTTTATACTGGGTACACATATGCGTTTATACTGGGTACACATGTGCATTTATACTGGGTACACACGTGCGTTTATACTGGGCACACATGTGCGTTTATACTGGGTACACATGTGCATTTATACTGGGTATACATGTGCGTTTATACTGGGTACACATGTGCGTTTATACTTGGTACACATGTGCGTTTATACTGGGTACACATGTGCGTTAATACTTGGTACACATGTGCGTTTATACTGGGTACACATATGCGTTTATACTGGGTACACATGTGCGTTTATACTGGGTACACATGTGCGTTTATACTGGGTACACATGTGCATTTATACTGGGTACACATGTGCGTTTATACTGGCTACACATGTGCGTTTATACTTGGTACACATGTGCATTTATACTGGGTACACATGTGCGTTTATACTGGGTACACATGTGCGTTTATACTGGGTACACATGTGCGTTTATACTTGGTACACATGTGGATTTATACTGGGTACACATGTGCGTTTATACTGGGTACACATGTGCGATTAGACTGGGTACACATGTGCATTTATACTGGGTACACATGTGCATTTATACTGGGTACACATGTGCGTTTATACTGGGTACACATGTGCATTTATACGCGGTACACATGTGCGTTTATACTATGTACAAATGTGCATTTATACTGGGTACATATTTGCGTTAATACTGGGTACACATGTGCGTTTATACTTGGTACACATGTGCGTTTATACTTGGTACACATGTGCGTTTATACTGGGTACACATGTGCATTTATACTGGGTACACATGTGCGTTTATACTGGTTATACATGTGCGTTTATACTGGGTACACATGTGCATTTATACGCGGTACACATGTGCGTTTATACTGGGTACACATGTGCATTTATACTGGGTACACATGTGCGTTTATACTGGGTACACATATGCGTTTATACTTGGTACACATGTGCGTTTATAGTGGGTACACATGTGCGTTTATACTGGGTACACATATGCGTTTATACTGGGTACACATGTGCATTTATACTGGGTACACATGTGCATTTATACTGGGTACACATGTGCGTTTATACTGGGTACACACGTGCGTTTATACTGGGTACACATGTGCGTTTATACTGGGTACACATGTGCGGAATTCGTTGTCCAGGAATTTCTGTTACATCGCAAAGAATCACGTTTACCATAACTTCCAGCTGATTGTTCGTGTTGTTTCTTATTTCATTAACAAGAGCTGTTAACTGACGAAAATAAGCATAACTCACTTTAAATACAGCTTTTCTCTATCAGGTAAATAAACACAATATGTGGTGGAAATGGGGACACCCTTTTATTATTTTTTTTAATTGCCCTTACATAAACCGTGTTGAAGTTTTGTACAACTTCTGGATCTTATTAAAAAGTGTTTGGTGAGAACAAATTGACAAATACTACGACTTTTACATTTCAGCACCAACTTTCTCAAAGATAGGGAACGTTACCTTCAAAATACGCAGTGTCGAAGAGATGATAGTAGGTAAGTTTCAAGGCAGTATTTCATACTTTACTTCTAAGTTGCTGAAACATCGTCTTTTCGTTAATTTATGTGAACAAAGACTTCGCGACTTACAGCGCTTCAATGGGAAAGCCAATTTACAAATAGACGCAACGTTGTCAAAGAACCACATTACAATGGTATCTAAATTACTATTTTTAATCTTTAGTAAAGATCACTGCATTGTAACTGTTCTATTTAACTTGTGTATGGTTATGAACGGTACCGGAAAGCAACCAGTTATCTAGTTATATGTTACTTTACCTGTATCTTGTCAGTTTATCAGAAGAAGACACTTACTCTAAAATATTGAGATCAAATCTTTTTAACCCTTTCCCGAACAACACATTTTCGACTGTCTCAAATTGAAAGAGTTTGCAGATGACATTTCATAATGTGATGAAATTGAAAAATATTCTTCAGATAGAGCAGAAAATATTTGGGAAAAGGAGAAATAGCTCGTCACGCGCAATTTCTCCTTTTCCCAAAATGTTTTCTAAAGTCGTCTGCAACAAATAAGTCAAATGTCGTAAAAGTTTGGGAAAGGGAAAATAGGCATTGTAAGGAGACTAGACGCACTGAGAAACCATTTGACTTCATCCCACATGGGGATATTACATTATGTCCAATTAAACAGCTACGACAGACTGAAATAAGAATTACCTTATCAGCATACTATAGGTTTATCACAATAGCTTCGGAAATCATATGTTACATGTTTATCGATAATTTATATAAGGGTAAGGGTCGGTCTTAAATACTTTGTACTTTGAGATTTAACGACGGCTATATGGTTCTAGTCAGTCTGTCGACTAGCTTAGAAAGGATACAAATTTTGTCGTATACTGAGCAACATCACTGTGAACGATCGAACACTTTTAACTTGATTAAGAGATAAGAAAAATCGCAAAAATACCGTAAAGTCAAAATGTGTTAGCAGTAGTGTGCCAGAATTATGGCTCCTGGTTGTCCAAGACATCGTCTTGACCATTCCAATCATTCTGCTGAAGTTTAGTTGCCGCAGAGTATTTTGCGTTCATTACGTCAACACAAAATGAAACTTCTTTATTCTAAGTTCTATCAGTGACGGAATTTGGATTTTCATGAATGGTAGTTTCCCGAATGACTTGCGAAAAACCGATTGTTCCATCTGGCTTGGCCAGCACTTATGGGCAGAACATTGGAATGTAACTGAAATGATGTTAGTGCTGTGCATATGAAAAAGATAGATATAGAAACTTTATTCTATATTTTAAAACGAAACACCGAGCGCTTTATATACATTTTTATTTCGTCTTTTTCAGAGACCAATACCATAACTCCAGGCACAAAAGGTAAGCCTTTATTGGTTTTCTGACATTGACTGTTTGAGTGCAGCAAAGTGATAAGCATAATGTTAGTCCGTATTTGACCCACTTTCAAACTTGTAAAGATACTATGGTCAAACAGGATTAAATTTGTCATGATAAGTTAGAATCAATAATACAATTCGCTTGAATGACATTCATTCTTTCGTCGTATTACCTTGGTATACATCGGTCGGGACCCGAACTGTTTGGCTAAATGCGCATTTAACCAAATAGTTCCGGCCTCGAGGCCGGAGTACCAAACTTTAAATTGCATGTTATCCATCTGTGTGAGTTCAAATTACGGATGTAGTAAGTTAAGGTTTTGTTGAGAAGTATTCTCCCTATTGTCTTACCGAATGCCGATGGTTTTATCGGGCTTAACCTGCCGTTTTAGGCGGTTAAGCTTGAGCTTTCCAAACAACTGCGATCCGCACACCGCAACAAAACTGAAATTCTCTTCTAGCGATGTAACAATTCACTTGAAACAAGCAAACAAACACACTTTTTCGTGATAATGGCCATTAACTCAGTCATACACTTTGAATATTTCCAAAACGTACATGGTTGACAGATGATTATGTATCATTTCCTTTGCAGGAGACATTAAATCGACAGATGAATTGGAGAAACGAGTTAAACGTATGTTTTACCAGTGGTCAATAACGAGTTAAAAAATTGAAACCCAAAACTATGAGACTCTTACAACTTTAAGGCATTTTTCATTCTATAAGATTTTGCAAGCTTTATATAATCGTTGACTCTGTCTATACTTGACTAGCATTATCCCCTGTTTCGCACAGTTGTTATATTACCCTTAATCCGCAATTTTGAAATTAATCATTCGTCGGAGTACTTCGGTCGTTCTCGGTATACATCGCTCGTAAACTTAAACTTCTGTCCGAGATACGGAAGACGTACTTAGCAACAGGCGAACTCATCAAAACAAAGTGTTATTGAATATTGCCTTGTATATACAGGAACATATATTGATTACTTATGTTCATACACATGTAAATACCTGTCGCTTTCTTTAAGTAAATATGGCTTTCCAGACTTGTCTTTACGATTTAAAGTTTATTATATACTGTTTTTTTTTCTAACGATTTGTGGATTGAATGCACGGTGAAGGGATATTGACTGGTGGGAGACAACTTACGTTGTGGTTATTATGAACAAACTAATGAAAAGCTAGGAACAATGACATTTAACATCTAAGCACAGACGATTCTCCCTGCCGGAAGGTGAAGATAATATACTACTCATACCACTACTATTGTAACGTTCGCAGAACGTTATTCGCTGAACGTTATTCGCTAAACGTTATTCGCTGAACGTTATTCGCTGTACGATATGCAAATTAGGGACCTAATGCATTGTTTGAGAGAACATGCTTGTATATATATAGACAACACAACCGCTCAGAGTACGACAGTGTTTTTCACTGTTCGGATGTGTTTATGTCTTTGAGGGGTTCATTTGCTCGGTTCGTTACACTACCCCGTGGCCGGAATTATTCGGTGTAAAGCGAATAGCTCCGGCACCGACCAATGAAAACAAAGAACGACCGAAGTAATCTGACAAAAGCAATTTCAAAATAGCGTTTCATTGGTATTATAGCTTAACAAACTTGTTTGTCTACTTGATATCTTTTTATGCTTTGACAATTTATTTAAGTTTTCTTATTTGCCAATCATAACGACAGGGTCCTGTCTCCTAAAGGTTCGGAACTTTACGTTCACAGATTTGTCTTAACCCTTGAATCTCAAAGGCAACACGTTTAATGAAAAATAAACATGTGTTAAAAGTATGATACATATTTTCACATGTGAGAACTCATGGCCATGTCTAAGCCAACGCTTTTCTGAGGTACTTCTTTCCTCTTTATAAAAACGAGAAAAATTGTCGTACGAACTTTAGTGAGACATGTCTCAGGAATACTTTCCATGAAATGTATATTATATTTCTCTAGAGAGAACCAAGAGGATATTAAATGGCCAAAGGGTTGAAGGCGTGGAAACCGAAGCATTTAAGAAAATGAAGTTGAAAACACAACGTTCTCCGAAACTGGCGATCATGCTGGGAAAGGGCAGTAACTTTAACGCATGCAAGTTTCTGAAGGACCATCGGGATGTTTACCCGGACAACGAAAAATGCTCCAATCTCTACATCCTGCACCATCCTGATGAATGGGCGGCTGTTAGGACAGATGTAAAGGGTGTCGTAGCCATACTAATCGACGATCAAAGATTTAAGGATTGGAAGAGGGAAATCAAGCGTGAAATACTCCCCACCTTAAAGGTAAATGAGAATATTAAAGTTGTAGTATCTTGCCCGACGTCTCCAATGATGACGCCAAGCAAAGAGGGTTTTGATAGAGACGCCAGTCTACACGATTTTGTCGTCGATGTAAACAACGCACAACTGAGTCCAGAAGTACGCAGACGGTTAGTATGGCATGAGATGGATCGCTGCGATATATCTGTCTGTGAGAGGAAAGGTCACCACACTGATCATGCCAAGTGTATCTCGGAAAGCCAGATTAATTACATTGTCAACAATACAGGAAATCTGTATTTTGCACAACGAATTGCAGACTTCTTCTTTCGATTCACAGAGAAACACATCGAATCCTTTGATGAACCTTACCCTGCATTTGTCGAGATGATGAAAAAATTAGAACCCAGTGGAAAACTAGCCCTTCTTATACTGATTGCCTCTGAATCAGATTTAAAGCTGTCGGACATAGAAATGTTTAAGGCCAGAGAGTCTACACTGGATAAGCACTTTTGTCATTCAGTTGTCGATGTTAGAGAAAAGAAAATGATAGCCGAAGTCGTGAAAGTTGCAATTAAATATGCAAAGGCAAACAAGTTGGGTTCAGGTATGTGGGACATCATTGAGACCTCTTTAAGACAGATGGATGGTTGGCTTGTACAGGAGTCTGAAGGAGCGTATAGTTTCGACGGGAAAGCCATGCAATACTCGTTTCTGCTTAGCGAAGTCATTCCAACCGAGACTCTCGTGCAAATTTGCGATGATCGGTTTCTATATACTCACGTCGTTCCTACACCCTTAGCAAGAGAATTCCCAAGTGCTGTCTATGTTGGTTCGACCCAAGGCAACGTATTAACAGCTCTTTATAGACGTTTTCTAGACCAGATTAATGATGGAGAGGTGCGTAAGGTATGGAGTCACATACTTATGGCAGAGCGATGGTTCTGTGCCGGATTCCTTGAGTACTTAAAAGTAAAGACAGGAATGCTTTCAAACTTCATATTGAAAACGGACAGGACTGAAAAATACAATGCACTGTTCTTTGGTGTGGAACGACAGTTTAGAATCCAGATAAAAAACAAGCCTGCTAATTTAACAGAATTGATCCTGGGACATAAATCGTTTCCGAAATGGCAGAAAAGGCCGAGTTACATTGAAACGAAAGATGTCCAAGAAGCAGCAGCTTTGAAGCATGCTATAGAGCTTGAACGAAAAAGTACAGTAACAGCTCTACTGGAGATATGCACCCACGTAACTGGTGACCTTCTTGTAATGGCAACCGAAACCCGGAGTTTTGAACTGGTTTATGAGCTTCTCAAAACAGAACGGGGAAAGTCCAGATTTACATTTAAAGAAAAATGTGTGGCATTGAAAAAAAGCCTGGAACTTTACGCGGAAGACGATGCCGGTGAGAACGAAAAAAAGATTTTTAAGTTCTTAGCGTCGAATGGAAGTGTCAATTACACGTTGAAAGACATTGACTCATTGATCATCATTGCCACAAAGAGACAGAGTATGAAAATGTTGAGATTGCTAACGACATGTCACTTATTGGAGGATGCCACCAACACTCTATCTTCTGCAGACATTACTTATAAAGTAACTTGCGTAGAAAATACATTTTTGTCATCAGAAAAAATTGACGTAAATTTAGTAACAAGGAAAGGCGAGACTGCCTTAGCTATCGCTATAAAACAAGAAAATCACAAAGTCGTAGAATTCCTGCTACAAAACGGTGCAGAGCAACGGAGATTGACAAGAAAAGAAATGGAATTGCCCGTGATGATTGCGATAAAACAAGATGATTGCCAGAGTCTAAAGTTATTGATGGAAAACGACTCTGACATTGTCAACATAAGAAGCAGAGGAGGGAAGTATCCGATACATGAGGCCGTTAAGGAACGACTTGATTGCATGGACACGCTTTTGTCTTCAAATAAATTGGACATTAATGCACAAGACTCCCAGAATGAGACGGCGCTGCACAAAGCAGTTGCATACGCCAAGAACGGCATTGTCGAGCGGCTTTTAAAGGCAGGAGCCGATATAAAGGTATTCGACATTGACAAAAATACACCACTGAGAGTAGCCATTGATATAAATAACCCCTATGCGGCAGAACTAATACTTAAAACAGCAAAGGCGAGGGGAATGCCTGCTGACAATCAGATCCTCTTCGACGCTCTGAGAAAGAACGACCAAGGCCTGCTCAAAACTTTGTTGCAATGTGGATACGACATCAACTGTGAGCACAAGGTTCATGGAACACCACTCTTGTTCGCAATACAACAACGAAACTACGATCTGATGAGATTCGTCCTGAAGCACAGGGCAGATCCAGAACGTAGACAGAATGGCAAGCCGCCCATTCATGCAGTACGTAGACGCAAAGACGTAAGCATCCTCGGCATTCTTCGCGAGTTTGGGGCGAAGTTAGACGCCACAGACCAGGCTGGTGATACGGTGCTACACCTGGCAATTTCAAACGGCAATCACGAGCTCGCGGAAGATATCATTGGACATGATATGAGTGGTGTTCTGGTAGATAAGCCCAACTACCGAGGTGATATGCCTTTGCACGTAGTTTGTAAACGCGGAGATGAGAAAGGGGTTTGCGTCCTGTTACGGCACGGGGCAAGCGAGGGGTCTTTAATAAAGACGGACGCACCCCAGAAATAATCGCACAGGACATGTTAGGAATTCAAGGAAAAAGGAGGAGAGATGATTACCGAAATGTCTTGAAAGCTTTGAGGATGAAATGATAAAAGGCCTTGTATATTCAGACACCGACAGACCTGATTTCAACAGAATTTGAACTTATATATGAAAGATGACCGGAACACGATATTTCCCCAGTTATGAACAAAAAGTTTAACTTATATACAATACTGACATAGTCCCGACTTATAGGAGGGATGGCATATCATTTAAATCTTCAAGAATTGATACAAAAGAAGTAGCACACTAGCGCTAGATAAAATGATATATAATCCAACATTACGCAACACTTTGATCAGGGAAAAATAATCTACGACCAGCGACATACTCCTTAATCATCACACACATTGATAAAAACAAAATATCCTACTACCAACAACATATTCCAACAACTAGAAAAACTTTGATCAAAGCAAAGTACTCTACGACCAACAACATACTCCAACATCATGACAAACTTTGATCAAAGCAAAATACTCCAAGACCAACAACATACTCCAACATCATGACAAACTTTGATCAAAACAAAGTACTCTACGACCAACAACATACTCCAACATCATGAAAAACTTTGATCAAAGCAAAATACTCTGCGACCAACAACAAACTCCAACCTTATGAAAAACGTTGATCAATGCAAAGTACTCTACGACCAACAACATACTCCAATATCATGAAAAACTTTGATCAAAGCAAAGTACTCTACGACCAATAACAAACTCCTTCATCATGAAAAACTTTAATCAAAGCAAAATACTCTACGACCAACAACAAACTCCAAGATCATGGCAAACTTTGATCAAAGCAAAGTACTCTACGACCAACAACATACTCCAACATCATGACAAACTTTGATCAAAACAAAGTACTCTACGACCAACAACATATTCCTCCGTCATGAAAAACTTTGATCAAAGCAAAATACTCTACGACCAACAACAAACTCCAACATCATGAAAAACCTTGATCAAAGCAAAGTACTCTACGACCAGCAACAAACTCCAAGATCATGACAAACTTTGATCAAAGCAAATGACTCTACGACCAACAACATACTCCAACATCATGAAAAACTTTGATCAAAGCAAAATACTCTGCGACCAAACACATACTCCAACATCATGACAAACTTTGATCAAAGCAAATGACTGTACGACCAACAACATACTGCAACATCATGGCAAACTTTGATCAAAGCAAATGACTCTACGACCAGCAACATACTCCAAGATCATGGAAAACTTTGATGAAAGCAAAATACTCTGCGACCAACAACATACTCCAAGATCATGACAAACTTTGATCAAAAGTAAATATCCTTCGACCAACAACGAATTCCAACATCATGAAACATTTTGATCAGAATAAAGTTCTCTGCGACCAACAATATACTTCATCATGACAAACTTTGATCAGAACCAAGTACTCTACGACCAACAACATACTCCAACATCGTGACAAACTTTGATCAAAGCAAAATACTCTGGGACAAACAACATACTCCAACATCATGACAAACTTCGATCAAAGCAAAGTACTCTGCGACCAACAACATACTCAAACATCGTGACAAACTTTGATCAAAGCAAAATACTATGGGACAAACAACATACGCCAACATCATGACAAACTTTGATCAAAGCAAAGTACTCTGCGACCAACAACATACTCCAACATCGTGACAAACTTTGATCAAAGCAAAATACTCTACGACCAACAACATACTTTAACATCATGAAACACTTTGATCAATGCAAAATACTCTTCGACCAATAAAATCTCTAACAGCATGAAACACTTTGATCATAACAAAGTACTCTGCGACCAACAACAAACTCCAACATCACGAAACACCTTCATCATAGGAAAATACTCTGCCAACAATAATGTATTCAAACATCATGCCAAATGTTGATCAGAACAAGGGACTCTGCAACCAACTACAGGGATTCATAAATAATCGGTCATGTCAGACACAGCTGGTCATAACCATTCAGACTGAGGTACGGTTCTGATCAAATATATGTAACACTGCTTGATATTAGATGGCCTTGAGAATGAACCACGTCATCATTTGGTTTACAAACCCCTCTACTATGGAGATATATACGTTAACATATGTAGGGTCGAGCACTTGCTAATTTACAGAAAACAAAGGTTACTTCTAGTTGACAAACGCTTTCGTCACGCCAGGCGTTTTTTTTCCGACAATTATAAATGAACTGAACTTTCAAGCCTTCGTCAATTACCTACCACATTGCAGTTTATTCACAGATGATTACCTTTTTAAAAACCATCGCATAGATTAAATCACTCAAAGAGGGTTGAACTCACTCCAGAAGTGGGGAGAACTGTTGAACATATGAAGTTTCACACACAGAAATGCCAGGGTATCATCATCTGTAAACAACCTTTACAAGTATATGCTCCACGAACATGTCCTGGAATCAGTGGAATATACATTGCACCCTGAATGCCACATCAGCGATGATAAGTCTTGAAGAACGTATAACAAGAAGACCCCGACAAAGGCAAACAATAATCCTGGAGTTTTCCGGCACCATGTACACAACTGCATAAAAGAGAGAATCAGAGACCGCACATCAATACTTTCGTTACACCGGTCCTCTACTACAAATCAGAAGGCAAGGACCAAAACATGTAAGGCGGATTTGGTGAGCTCAACATCTAAATTCGTATGGGTACTCTACAAGATGAACTTAGGATTCACAGATGTTCCTACATACACTAAATCAAACTCCAAGGGGTAGACATAAATCATGTAGGACTACATCATTCTAGGGACTCCCGTACGAGAGGAAGTGGTCGCATCAAACAACTAGCTCATGTTTTATAATTTTAATTTGGTGTTAAGTATTACACGAACAACGAAGTTTCAGAACGTCTTTCTAAATTTCGTTTTCGCTTAGAAAGACAGTACGGTGACTTTTAAATAACACATATCCTACTCACGAGCTACATAACAAGACAACACCGTTTAACTTGTTATCATGAATATCTTTTTAAATGATTTCATGACTGCAATAGAAAATGCTTACTTTCTATCAAGATATACCGCTGTAATAATGGCGGCGGGTGTTTCTATCTATATTTCGTATAATTTGATTACACATAAGTGATAACAGCTGTGTCTCCATCCTATCGATTTCTCCCACCACCCTCACACTCTGATATAGACCTTTACCATTGTAGAGTGCTGTGTGATAAACTATGTGCAGTGTACTGTTTAATAAACTATTTGTATAATTTTATTTGATAAATAATTTGAAGAATACTGTTTGATAGACAATTTATAGAATATTGCTTGATAAATAATTTGCAGAATACTGTTTGATAGACAATTTATAGAATATTGCTTGATAAATAATTTGCAGAATACTGTTTGATAGACAATTTATAGAATATTGCTTGATAAATAATTTGCAGAATACTGTTTGATAGACAATTTATAGAATATTGCTTGATAAATAATTTGCAGAATACTGTTTGATAGACAATTTATAGAATATTGCTTGATAAATAATTTGCAGAATACTGTTTGATAGACAATTTATAGAATATTGCTTGATAAATAATTTGCAGAATACTGTTTGATAGACAATTTATAGAATATTGCTTGATAAATAATTTGCAGAATACTGTTTGATAGACAATTTATAGAATATTGCTTGATAAATAATTTGCAGAATACTGTTTGATAGACAATTTGAAAAGTAATGTTCGAAAGACAACATGCAGATTACTCTTTTAAAGACGATCATATTGCTGGTTAGCTTCTTATCAAGAAATGTTGAGACATCAGTAATAGAGCAGGGGAGATCGTTATCGAAATGCCTTGAATGTTTTGTTTTGTATATCAAAAGCACCGACAATGTGAAAAACAAAAACAAGAACGCAACGTTTTGTGTTAAAAACTTCGCATTCTTGGATTAATCGACCTTTCCGACTTACATAATAGCTACAGCATTTGACTCGTGAATATGAGTGTTTAGACAAGAAAGTATACATAAGAAATGCATTTTGTGTAGAAATTGACAATTTTGAGGGAGGGAGGGAGGGAGGGAGGAGGAGGGAGGGAGGAGGGAGGGAGGGAGGGAGGGAGGGAGGGAGGAGGAGGAGGGAGGAGGGAGGAGGAGGGTGGAGGAGGAGGGAGGGGAGGGAGGGAGGGAGGAGGGAGGGAGGAGGGAGGAGGGAGGAGGGAGGAGGGAGGGAGGGAGGAGGAGGAGGGAGGGAGGGAGGGAGGGAGGAGGGCGGGAGGGAGGAGGAGGAGGAGGAGGGAGGGAGGAGTGGCGGGAGGAGGAGTGGAGGAGGGAGGGAGGGCAGGGAGGGAGGAGGAGGGAGGGAGGGAGGGAGGAGGAGGAGGAGGAGAGAGAAAGAGAGAGAGGAAAGAGAGAGAGTATAGGAGGGAGAGAGAGAGAGAGAGAGAGAGAGAGAGAGGAGAGAGAGAGAGAGAGAGAGAGAGAGAGAGAGAGAGAGAGAGAGAGAGAGAGGGGAGAGAGAGAGAGAGAGAGAGAGAGAGGAAGAAATCAGTGAACGAGAGATGTATCACGTTGACAATACATTATTTTGTAAATTTATTGTTTGAAATGACGAATGTCTTTGTATAAGTCAAATAAAATTATTCTGATTCTTATTCTGATTCTTATTATATTTATTTTGTATCTATACTCTATATTGTTGGTACTCAGTAGAATCGTTTTATAGAGTACCAACAAAATAGGATTTTATATGTGCCCATAACGGAGATTTGATGTCAAATTATTTTCGATGAACGTCCAGTAATACACGTTTTATTGTTTGTATACCAGGATCTTATCACAACATACGTTTCGTTGAGTCGAACCCCGATATGAGATTTTTGAGTTGTCAACATCCATATCAAATGCAGGCGTTATTAACGAAGAATAAAATAGCACATTATATGTGTCATTTAGCAAGAGCCATTTTGAGAAGGAAAGTATTTTGTCTTTTTTTATGGGGGAGTGGGGGGCGTTAGACATAACTTTATACCTCTAACTCATGCACAGTTTTTGTTTGTGAGTTTGAATTGCTCTACATCGATTGTAAAGGAGGTTTATCTATGCCTATCAATGACTGTTTTCTGGATAATACACCAATACTCGCGACGATTTGAGGGTTAGTCCCGGAAATTTTCAACTCGCTTAACGGTGATTCGAACCCGGGACCCTCGGCACAAGAGGCCGGTGCTCTACCACTGCACCACTAAGCCACGATAAACTTACTGTTCATGTGTTTGTCCCATTCTCATCGACAATTTGCCAACATGCGCCAACTCTCCCCGTCCTTAAAGCAAAACTAAACCTTTCACCAACAGATACGAACATTATACATGCCTGCAGCAGACGACTTTGAAAATGATCATTGTGAAAACCGAACCTAGGACCTCGTGTTAAAAGTTCTACATTTCTACATCTTTACCACCATTGGATCCCAGAGAACTCTTTACATTCCATAAGACCCTGGGCAGATTCGTGTTTGCAGCACGACTTTGAATGTCAGAATATGCCAAGATAACCGGCAAATCCCCATGTTAAACGTCCTTCGTCTCTATATTCTATATTGTGGGTACTCATTTAAACAGTCTCATCGATGATTTGGCGATTCTAGTGAGTATTCACAACCTAGGCATTATTGAATATCAAAATACTAAATATAGCAACATAAGTCCTTATCCAGATATTTCATCAGTGTACTGTCGTAGTTGTGCGCATTGGCTGCGTTGCAAATCCGACAAAAGGAGGTTCAAATCTCTTTCAGTGGTTTTGGCATCGAAACGTTACCTGTAGGATAGGTTCTTAGGATGTATTTGTTTTAATGAAAGCCATATGAAAACCGTACACATAAAATGAGCCACAATAAGTCCTATTTCATCGATGGGAAGTTCTTACAAAATTTAAAAATCAATCTTGATTCTGCATCATGGATACTCGCGCCTTTGGCATTCTCATGTTTTTTCGACAATTTTTATCGTTTTTAAGGGTTTATAAAGACCGATTCATATAGTTAAAACTTAAATAGACACTTTTCCATCGGCAGAATGCAACCTGTCAATTAAGTCAAATGCATACACTAACTAAATCGACTCAGATTATATCCCTTTACTTTACGTAAGGTATAAGGGAGTTTCGTTCTATGGTATACTCCTATAGTATTCACAATGTCTTTGCACACTGTATTAAGGATTATTTTACCGCAAATCTTTGGCTTCCGTGTCTCTACATTTACATAACAAACAATTTATTTGACTTTACGTATAATACACACATACCTGAAAAGAGTAGTTTAAGAAATTGTAGAACAAAGAGATTTTGCTACCGGTTGTCAAAGTATCATTCTGAAACGATATCGTTTTCATCTTTCTATCCAAAAGTAATTCGTTTAGAGTAAAGCGTTTAACTAGTCATGTAATATATTGGTTTGAATCTTGATATATATGAACAATTGTTATGAATTGCACAACCAGAATGCGATTTAAAAACCCCAGGCGTAATCGTTATAAATACACAATGCAAGACAACCTGAAATATTAACTACTGCATCGTGAGATACATGTATCAACAAAGTGCCAAGTTCTGCCCACATCTGTTGTAATACTGAATAAGAGATTTACCTAATATAACTAGTGTGCTATTGTTTACTCATACATAAAATATAAATTATGACTAACGAGTTAATTTGTATATGTATACATACATTTATTTTTCGCTTTCTCTTACATATACATGTTTTATACATAAAAATTACAGCGGAAATGCATTTAGAAACGATGTACTATTACCTTGACTGTAAATATTGAAATAAACTCTTTATGAAAGTAACTCTTTAAAACACTTTTCTTCTTTCAAGTAGACGTTCGTGCATTAAACTTTCGGTGTAATACCGGACCAATCGGTCAACTCCGCACAATGCGTTCAACGACTACAACATGTTACGACATCGTATCTTTGCATATAACTCCACTATGAATAATCCTTTCCATGAATGGAAGAATATTTCAATTGTCTCGTTATTTCAGAGTATTGTTTAAATGGTACTTTTCGATGTATCGTGGCGGAAGTGCCTTCGTCAGCCATGTCTGTAAAGTAATTATCAGCCTTCATTATTATAACTGTTGCCTTATGGGAAATCGTAAAATGTCCAGATGTTCGAAAAATAGACTATCGTTCAGTCTCTGTTCAAAGAAATAATAATTATAGTAATGGTGGTAAAAGGAGCACCTGTTTTACTCGAGATGTTGCCAAAAGAAATTTTCAAATGTATCCTCTTGTTTTTAACGCACCTTAGTCTTCAGCGCTATCAACGCTTTGATTATATATGAGGCCTTCTAATGGTAGAATATCAACTACATGGTCCAAATATCTATCGAAACCCTTTACTCATGGCGAAGCACTGTGTACCTCACCACGGAACCATCTTGTCTTAAACGACCTCTATGAAAATAGAACATACTTTAAAACTGTGTGAATAATGTAAATATCAACTCGAATGTGCCATGTATTTCTTACACGTATTGCAGTTCTCAAATACTTATATACAGTTCCTATAAAATGTGGCAAGATAGGTTGTGATTATTTTATACGGTCTTTTATTACATTGCCTTTGAATTATAAATAGTTAGGATATCTCAATGGAAATGCTTTTTTATATAACACACACCTCTGTCACCCAAACATCGTGTAATCGAATACAACTGTTAAAATACAACAAAACGCGATCTTTCTATTCTAATTATGACACAGGATACTTCCTAGTAGACTGGGGAAAGAGTCTTATTTGCCCTTTCAACAAAAAGAGGTCTAAAGACGACCGAAATAATCATCATGTAATTTCCCTTATAAACATGATCAGTAAGATATCTAGCAAACGAGAATAACTAGATGGGGAGAAGATTATCACGTGATTGATTAATCCCAAGCAGGTTTTCACTCAGACTATTCAACCATTGATAATATATAACATACAGGGTATCGCACAAAAATATCTTACAAATCTGACTCACGATTATATGGCCTCTTTGTTGACTTTTCAAAACTTTTTGATCGAATCAGACACAATGTTCATTTGAACTCACAAAGATAAAGGATAATTCGTGATATTTCTCCGAATATTGAAATCAATGTATGGGAGACTATCAACATGTATACCTACAAAGAATGAAACAACGAGTTACTCCCCTTGTACGGTAGGGACAAGACAAGGTTTCATTGCTTCACCATTTATTTTCTCCCTTATCATTAATGACATTGCTTCCGATTACTTTCAAGAAGTAGTGCGGTATCGTATCTCGAATGATACATCCTGTATTTATAATCTTATGCTTGCAGATGGTATCGCTAACTGTGAAGAAACCTCCGAAAAGCTAACTATCAAATACGTGTCATAGATGAATTCTGAAAGAGCTGGTATGAAAGGTAATATTGATAACACTTAGGGTATTGTTTTCAGAAATGATGGTCCCTTACGCAACTATATAAAGTGGTTTTGCCTCGAAAATCAGATTGAAATCGTATCTTACTATCGATATATTGGTCTGATGTTTATACCAAAATTGAAATGGATAAATGGTTTGGATGACTATCTCAGAACATAGGCTATGTAAATTTGCCACTTCAATTTTTAAGCAGCGAGTCCCAGATTGTTTGTATCAACAAAGGCGTGGACACATTTAATAATCTTGAAATAATTTTGTTATACAAACACTTTATAGCACCACTAACTGTATAACGCTATTCGACTACTGGCTTGCCTTTCTATCTTAAATTATCACTATCAACATATCGATATTGCAACCATGAATTGTCTCTTGAAATTGGAAGACACATTGGATTCGAAAGGCATCTGAGATTCTGACCATTTTGCATAACAAATATCGGTGTAGAGGTTGTGGTAGACGAGATCCTCGCATCTCTCAATTGCAAATTATATGAAGACACTCAAAAGAACTACTTAAACTCAATATTTCTCAGAAAGAACTCTAAAGAAGCATTCTATTGACTTATATCATTAAACAACCCGAAAACAATTTAACAAATATCTTTTAAAACCCATCATCTTCGTCAGGTGGGAAAACCATTTTTTGATTAACATGGAATTAATAATCTTTGTCGCTTTCTTCGTGTAAAAGGCTGTATATACCTATCAAATGAAGAAAATGACTCAAGACCACTGCATGATTGCATCGACCGAAAATTCTCTCCTTTTGATACAATGATTTATTCCCAAAAGCTGAAAGGTAATGATATTAGTTCTTTTTTTTCTCTCGTTTTAACATTCAAGGACAATAGACTGTTGATGCTTTTAGTCTCGACAATCAAAAACGAAAGAAAAATAAAAACTACATGATTATATTTATCTACAGTTACTGTGGGCGCATATACCTATTGTAAATTATAAATTCATAGGTGTGCATTGGTCCAAAGACCTTCTTCACTGACTAAATCATAGATCGTATTGTAAACAGAACACAGTTCAATCGAAGACAAGCAAGATAAGTACGTCTTACTCAATCAATTATCTCCTTGATACTTTATTCAAAGTTATAAAGTTCATTTCCATCACATTCAGACCAGCATTGTCAAGCAACGTGGTGTCGAGTTCGTTATCTTGAACTGTTTCCTATTCACAACACACGATCACTCCCACTCTTAATCATTGATATATATATATATATCTATATATATATCAGGGACCTGTAGAACATAATGGGATCAAAACATATAAACTTCATATGTCGCATATTCAACACAGGGTTTCCTCCAACTAAAGATAATAATTGAATATTAACAAAAGGGCATTATCAATAACATGGAAATGAACACCTATCATGCATCTTTTGGTTTTTTGTATTATATTATGCACACCACAGTGGAAATTGTTGGCAACATTATTTTTGAATTACTCAGAACTTCCTCCTTGCACATCAGCATGGTCATGAGTTTGACCATGTTTACCTTTGAGTTTTATTGTGGTACATGTATCATAAGCATTAATTTCAATTGTATAAGCAGGACTGTCAATCCCTCTTGTAGTACGTCGGTCACTTTAGGCCTTGAGATTTATTGTGGTACATGTATCATAAGCATTAATTTCAATTGTATAAGCAGGACGGCCTATTCCTCTTGTAGTACGTCGGTCACTTTGGGCCTTGAGATTTATTGTGGTTCATGTAACATAAGCATTAATTTTAATTGTATAAGCAGGACTGCTAATCCCTCTTGTAGTACGTCGGTCACTTTGGGCCTTGAGATTTATTGTGGTTCATGTAACATAATCATTAATTTAAATTGTATAAGCAGGACGGCCTATTCCTCTTGTAGTGCGTCGGTCACTTTGGGCCTTGAGATTTATTGTGGTTCATGTAACATAATCATTAATTTCAATTGTATAAGCAGGACGGCCTATTCCTCTTGTAGTGCGTCGGTCACTTTGGGCCTTGAGATTTATTGTGGTTCATGTAACATAATCATTAATTTAAATTGTATAAGCAGGACGGCCTATTCCTCTTGTAGTGCGTCGGTCACTTTGGGCCTTGAGATTTATTGTGGTTCATGTATCATAAGCATTAATTTCAATTGTATAAGCATGACTGCTAATCCCTCTTGTAGTGCGTCGGTCACTTTGGGCCTTGAGATTTATTGTGGTACATGTAACATAATCATTAATTTCAATTGTATAAGCAGGACGGCCTATTCCTCTTGTAGTACGTCGGTCACTTTGGGCCTTGAGATTTATTGTGGTTCATGTATCATAAGCATTAATTTCAATTGTATAAGCATGACTGCTAATCCCTCTTGTAGTGCGTCGGTCACTTTGGGCCTTGAGTTTTATTGTGGTACATGTAACATAATCATTAATTTCAATTGTATAAGCAGGACGGCCTATTCCTCTTGTAGTACGTCGGTCACTTTGGGCCTTGAGATTTATTGTGGTTCATGTAACGTATTTGGTGGGCGGAATATAATAACTCAATACAAGTGTATATATTCTATGTTTATTGTTTCGCATCTACTCTCAGACTCCTCCACAAGTATACAGGTATGGTACTATAAAGAGCTATGAAATGTATATATCAACCTATAAGACAATAGTGTTAATACTCTGTGGACATGTATAGTAGAATACATCACATCCTTCCCTTCAAATTAAAAATCAAAATTAAAATCTAATTAAATGTTTAAATCTGAATGAAATTCCTATACACAAAATAATGAATGAAATTCTAATCTGACACTCAGGAATTGATAGTAATGTCCAGCAGGATTCTCACGGAGTGTAAACATCTGGATAGCGTCTCTCTAGTGTTTATGAGCTCGTTAACCTTAGGTCGTTGGTTTAGTGTCTCTAGGTTACAGATTAAATTGCTAGTGACTCTTTATCTGACAGAATTCTATAAAACAATGGAGTTATCATGAAGTCCTAATGTTTCTAATCAGACATCTGCTCACATTGAAATGAAACAGTGATACTTTGGAATTTTAGACAATTAATCAGAAACTTGGTTGATTACCGTACACTACAACTTAGTAAACAGCACAGTGTAAATCCAGCATAGTGAATATGAATAACTGATTTTCGTAACACGTTTCTTTAAACTGAATACTTGTATTGTACTGATTATAAAATCCAATCATACACAATCACACTGATTAAATGAATACATTGATTATATGGTTATTATTATGAACCATTCACTTCACAAATTCACCAAACCTTTCTGGTGGTTTCACCAATCTTCCCGATCTTGAACGGTATTCACCCTTATCTGTTGGTAGTTGGTTGTTGGATAGTTGGTTGTCTATTTGATCTCTGGATTGATTCGATTCAATTATCGGTTGATCATCCATCAATGGTTTGTCCATGCTGATCTTAGTTGGTTTCAGATGATGTCTGTTTCTCCTGTATTGAGCACCAGCGTTTGACTCAATATTGTATGAACGCGGAGTATCATGTTTGGATAACACTTGTCCAGGAACCCATTTATTCTCATGACGGAAAACTATCTTATCTCCAGGATTGAAAGATTTGAGTTCTGAGCCTGCATGTTTATCATGATAGATCTTCTGTTTTAGTTTTCTTTGTTTTACTCTTTTCATGATGTTTGAAGATTGTCCCTTCACCTTTAATTGATTCGATGTACAAGGTATGTCTGTCATAAGTGTTCTGCCTAAAAACAATTGTGACGGTGACATATTAATACCTTCGATTTGTGCATTCTTGTAATCCATAAGAGCTTTGTATGGATCCTTTGCTTTTTTCATCATCCTTTTCACAGTTTGCACTGTTCTCTCCACCTGTCCGTTTGAACGAGGATAATGCGGACTTGTAGTCACGTGTACAAAATTGTAATCTTGTACGAATCTTTTGAAATGTTCACTCGCAAAATTTGTACCATTATCAGTTATCAGTTTCTGTGGAATTCCGTATCTCGCAAATTGTCCTTTCAGAAAACCGATTGTTGTACTTGATATCAAATTGTTCATGTGCGATATTTCTGGCCATTTTGAGTAATGATCCACTGTCAGTAAGTAATAGTGACCATTCAATTCAAAAACATCACTTGAAATGATCGACCATGGTCTGTCTGGCATCTCAGTTTCCATCAGCGGTTCACGCGGATTTGCACGCGAGTATTTTGCACAAATTTCACATTTTGCAATTAATGTCTCAATGTCCTTGGACATACTCGGCCAAAATACAACATCTCTTGCTAAACTCTTGCATTTCACTATACCTAGATGAGATCTGTGAATGATATTTAGCATGTATGTACGCATTGATTCCGGAATAACTATCTTGTGACTTTTAAACAAAATTCCGTCAATACACGAAAGTTCATCCCTCACATTCCAGTACTGCCTAACTTTCTGTGAACAGTCTGACATTTTGTCTGGCCAACCTATTTCAATAATCGTCCTTAATTCTTGAAGCGTTGTGTCATCTTTCGTGCAATTTTGCAATTCTTTATACCTGTATGGTGTAATAGGAAGATACTGAACTAAATTGATTTCGTTGACAGCTATGTCGGGAACCAATTCTTCCTTTGACTCTTTCAAAAATGATCTACTCAATGTGTCAGCAACAACAAGTGTTTTCTCAGGCTTGTAGGTAACATCTAGATCATATGACTGCAGTGAAAGAAGTAATCTTTGTAACCTCGGCGGTGCTTGGTGTATTGGTTTTTTCCAAATGCTTTGAAGTGGCCTATGATCACTTTCAACAATTACTCTTCGTCCGAAGATATATTGATGAAATTTCTTCACACCAAACGCAATTGCTAACCCTTCTTTCTCTATCTGCGAATAATTCTGTTGACTCTGTGTTAATGCTCTTGAGGAAAAAGCAATGTATCTACCTTCCTGTTTTAACGCACATCCGAGTCCCTTGCTTGACGCATCGACTGTTAATGTCAATTCCTTTTTCGGATCGTAGTAGCTTAACACAGGTGCATTCGTAACTAGTGTTTTGAGTTGTTGGAAACTCTTCTCCTGTTCATGATCCCAGTGCCATGAAACTTGTTTCTCTAATAATGTTCTTAACGGAGCACTTACTTCCGATAAGTTGTCCAGAGTATGACTTTAAAGGAACGCTACTCTTGTGTATTTTCTTTGCAACACACAATTTCTTCGCCAATTCGAGACTAATAACATTACACATTGCCCCAGTGTCTAATTGGAAATTCACTTTCTGGTTTTGAACTAAAATATCTTCCATCCAGTCCTTTTGAATTGAATTCAGCTCAGTTGCAACTGACGACATGTGCATTAAATCAACCTCCTCTTCCGAAGTATCTGATTGTGTGTCGCACACATTCACACCTCTCTGTTTTTTGGATCTGCAGACGCGAGCAAAATGATTCATCTTTTCACACTTCAAACATTTCTTCCCTTTTGCAGGACATGTTGCATGTGTGGAGTCAAGACCACAGTTTGTACAGGATTGAAAGTTCTTCTTTGGAAATCTAGTTTTCTTCTTCGATGAAGATGTTTTCTTCTTAACTATATCAATTTTTTCATCAGACATAGATTTTGCCTGTATAGCTAGCTGATTGTTCATGGAGTCTTGCTATGTCCAGTGTATTTTGCAGAGTTAAGTCCGAACCTTGACTAATCAATTTTTCTCTTATTTTTGTACTTTTTATTCCAATCACAATCCTATCCCGTACCATCTCTTCTTTGTCAGCGAAGTTACAGTCTCTGGCAAGGATCTGCAATTCTGCTACAAATGTGTCAAATGATTCTGAATCATGTTGTACTTTGGAATGAAACTTGTATCTATTGTAAATCACATTTGTACGTGGCTTTACATATTCCTCAAACTTGGCATAATGGACATCTAGAGATTTCTTCTCGTCAGCACTTAACGCCCAAGTTGAATACAAATTACTTCCTTTTTCACCAGCCCACAACATCAAATATGAACATTTATCTTCTTCCGATTTGGATTTTAATGGTCCAGTAAACATAAATCCAATATGTTGTTTGAAACTAGTCCATGTCCCTTCCAAATCTGCACTTTCCCAGTCCATTCTGGGTGTACTTCCAGATGAATTGTTCATATTGTCCATTTTGAATTTCTTGGTACTTCTTTTCACAAAAATTAAAAAAAGTTCCAATTAACTTCTGACAATGTCACGTATTTGGTGGGCGGAATATAATAACTCAATACAAGTGTATATATTCTATGTTTATTGTTTCGCATCTACTCTCAGACTCCTCCACAAGTATACAGGTATGGTACTATAAAGAGCTATGAAATGTATATATCAACCTATAAGACAATAGTGTTAATACTCTGTGGACATGTATAGTAGAATACATCACAATAATCATTAATTTCAATTGTATAAGCAGGACTGCTAATCCCTCTTGTAGTACGTCGGTCACTTTGGGCCTTGAGATTTATTGTGGTTCATGTAACATAAGCATTAATTTCAATTGTATAAGCAGGACGGCCTATTCCTCTTGTAGTACGTCGGTCACTTTGGGCCTTGAGATTTATTGTGGTTCATGTAACATAAGCATTAATTTTAATTGTATAAGCAGGACTGCTAATCCCTCTTGTAGTACGTCGGTCACTTTGGGCCTTGAGATTTATTGTGGTACATGTATCATAATCATTAATTTCAATTGTATAAGCAGGACTGCCAATCGCTCTTGTAGTACGTCGGTCACTTTGGCCTTGAGATTTATTGTGGTTCATGTAACATAATCATTAATTTAAATTGTAAAAGCAGGACGGCCTATTCCTCTTGTAGTACGTCGGTCACTTTGGGCCTTGAGATTTATTGTGGTTCATGTAACATAATCATTAATTTCAATTGAATAAGCAGGACTGCTAATCCCTCTTGTAGTACGTCGGTCACTTTGGGCCTTGAGATTTATTGTAGTTAATGTAACATAATCATTAATTTCAATTGTATAAGCAGGACTGCCAATCCCTCTTGTAGTACGTCGGTCACTTTGGGCATTGAGATTTATTGTAGTTCATGTAACATAATCATTAATTTCAATTGTATAAGCAGGACTGCTAATCCCTCTTGTAGTACGTCGGTCACTTTGGGCATTGAGATTTATTGTGGTTCATGTATCATAAGCATTAATTTCAATTGTATAAGCAGGACTGCTAATCCCTCTTGCAGTACGTCGGTCACTTTGGGCATTGAGATTTATTGTAGTTCATGTAACATAATCATTAATTTCAATTGTATAAGCAGGACTGCCAATCCCTCTTGTAGTACGTCTGTCACTTTGGGCATTGAGATTTATTGTAGTTCATGTAACATAATCATTAATTTCAATTGTATAAGCAGGACTGCCAATTCCTCTTGTAATACATCGGTCACTTTGGGCATTGAGATTTATTGTAGTTCATGTAACATAATCATTAATTTCAATTGTATAAGCAGGACTGCTAATCCCTCTTGTAATACATCGGTCACTTTGGGCATTGAGATTCATTGTAGTTCATGTAACATAATCATTAATTTCAATTGTATGTGATCATAGTCAGTGTTTGCTACTGCTGTTTTTATCGTACATGTGGTCTTCATCGAAATCATCTATATGTCTGCTATTCTTTGTCACACTTCTATTGGGTTCTATCAGAAAGTCTTATTGGGTTTTCCCATCACCGACTCTTGCCAATGTTTGGTATGAGTCACTTCCATTGGGTTCCGTCAAAGAGTCGTATAGCCGGTTTCCATCACCGACTACGGCTAATGTTTGGTATGAGTCACTTCCGTTGGGTTCCGCCAGAGAGTCGTATAGCCCGTTTCCATCACCGACTACGGCTAATGTTTGGTAAGAGTCACTTCCATTGGGTTCCGTCAAAGAGTCAAGATTTCCTGTATTATTGAGGTGACTGTCGACAACGGTGTCCGAGTGCTGATATGCCGGGTTCCCGGTCGAATTGTCAACTTTCTCTTTTATATCCACCGGTTTTTGTCTATGGGTAATAGAACAACACAAAGATTAAGTCTGACTGATATACGCGAGGCATGTGTGTTTCAGATCTTTAAAAGCATACTAGCGCTCAGAAAAACTGCAACAATGGGTAATATGAGTTAGATTATGAAAGAATATGTTGAAATATGGCGAAAAACCACAGGATCATGACAATATAACGCCTGCACTAATGACCTATTTATCCAAATGCTTTTTTTCACAAATTTGGTACCCACCAACTTAACTGAATTGTTTTCATTCGAGAAACATCTAAAATAGCAAGAAGCGTTCGGATTAATGAGGCGGCAATCACCTACTTAGAAAAATCACTTGAAACACGTAAAGATACTGTCATTCATTTAACATTAACAACGTAAACATTCAAAATGGGGATTTTCTTGACAGCATTGGTTTTCAACGCTTCTCGACTAACCTTGTTTTATCGCAAATTATAAACAAACCTTATAGTATCAAGTCTTTTAAAAGCATCATGTGAACGTGTTACAGTCTCAAATCCTCTGCAAAGGGGAATTTAAAGTATTTTCAATTAATTTTCAATTATTCTAGAACTTTCACAATTAAAGTTTAAATGAGCGAAAGTATGGCTTTAGATGGCCATTAAAATGGAAACATGAGAAAACTGTAAACATCCATACACTCTTAAGATCCTTTGCCATCTATACGTCTGCAAATCAGTCTATCCATCCAAAATACACAATCACACAGCAATAACCAAATAACCCAAAAATCCACTTATTTACCTTACTTTATCGTTGCAAAATTATACTTTTTCAGACAATATTTGTAGATTTGGACCAAAGCATTTCACAAGTCAAGCGTGAGAGAAAACGAAAGTGATGTTTAGATACAATATTAACTGTTTAACTATGTATATAACATATTAAAAACATTCGCAGGTATATATGAAATGCGGCTTCATAGCAGGGTGTTTAACAAGTTGTAACCAAAGCTGAA
The DNA here is from genome assembly GCA_947846245.1 of Cerastoderma edule. Taxonomy (NCBI): domain Eukaryota; kingdom Metazoa; phylum Mollusca; class Bivalvia; order Cardiida; family Cardiidae; genus Cerastoderma; species Cerastoderma edule. The sequence goes on from OX401409.1 coordinate 28,451,095, forward strand.
TGTCTTAAAAAAAGGTAAAATATCCATAGTACGCCATTTGAAACTCATTATTTCGTCGGATAACTTTGGCCTTTCGGACCGGACCGGAACTAATTGCATAAAAAAACGAATATTTCCGGGCCCGGCCTATGTATACAGAGATCGATATACATATTCCGACGAGAAAATGAGTTTCAAAATGACGGACTTTCGCCACATTAATGGTACATGTGAGTGTTAACGACACCGGCTGTATTTTGTTCATTATGTAAATATATTCAAGTTTTAAATACCAACCTTCGTTTCCAAATGACGATTGCAATGACACTAGCTACAGCCACCAGAATAATGGCAACGGATACCCCAACGTATACCCCAACTAAAACAATATAAAAAACGTGCATTTATGGTAATAGCCAAAGTTACATCCATTTCTCATAAAACATAACACAGTATCATATTTATGCTAGCTTATAAGCGGTGGCGACCTTTACCTTATTCTGTCGCACTTAAAAGAACGTGATGAACTGTTTTCCAATAAATCTTTCTCATCAAATGTATTGACATAGGGTATAAGTGAACATGGTTAACAACGTATGTTAAGTTTATATTACCCATTCCCCTATTCCCTGTAGAGGTTAGTTTGTCCCACAATCAAATTGTGACAAAGCGATTTAAGTAATCTTCATATATGTGGTAACCTTTGTACCGCATAGGACAATGTTGAGGGTTTTATTATCTTTTTTCTTATTTCTACAACACGCTTACAATGGGACGTTTCTTTATAACTATAGATAATGCTGTGTAAAATTGTAGAAGTAAATGCGTCTTATACTCGATTAACGTATCATCAGACTATTTTGTGTTTTGAAAGACAACTATGGGTGTACCGAGTTAAATCATTGTGTTTCAGTTAAAGGTTCAACGACCGGTTTCGGATCGTGGATGATTTATTATTACCGTTGCTTGATCTTGCCTCTGTGTTTGTGTCGGTGGTATCATCAAGGCTTGAATCTTCTGGAAAATCAAAATGGAAAGAGTACGATTATATAACCTTGCGAAATAAGTTATTTCAAATAACACTCATATCAGATGATACAGGCTTGGGCAACACTGCAAACATGTTTCAACACACTAGATATAGGAATACCAAAGGATTGGTGTCCCTGTCAGTGTACGCCTTAACATGTTAGGCTTGATTCCATAACCAATCGTGGATATAGCTTACAGTAAAAGGACAGATGACGATAAGTGTTGGTCATGTAGATTGAAATCATGAACCAGGTTACTAATATAACGGTATATAATATTGTAAGTTGTGTTGTCCGCACCGGTGTTTATATATCAACATACACATGTATTCGAATGTAGAATAGAAGTAATATTTAGAACACTTACCCATGATGTACATTTTTGTCGTCTGTCTTAGTTCTTTATAGTTCATTCTTTCACTCTTACATCTAGTCAGTCTTGGGTGCAAATTGTTTTAACACTACGATTTGAAAGGGATTCAGACATAAACTGTATAGTTACCGGTGCTCGATCGTGCTTCAGTGTTTGTAACGGTGGTGGTATCAAGGTATTTATTTGATAAATAACACTCTTATACGATGAACCAAGCTTTGGGTAATACTGACGATTTGTGACAACAAACTGAATATAATAATTCTAGTATTGGCTCTCTTGATAGCGTGTAACCAAAATTATGTGAGGTTGTGTTTTCGTAACCAATTTGTAAATTTGACTTTTTCTTCAATCAAGTGTAAAGACGCTTAGACATTTTAACTTTGGGAAGTTGTACAACCAAAATTGCCTTCTTTTATAAGCCCCGGCTATATGACGCTAAAAAGTGATGATTTTAGACCTGTGGTTTGAAATCATAATAATTTCAGCTTACACAATCGTTTGCGAGATAGGAAAATACGATGTTCGCACTGGTGTACCAACATCGTTTCCATAGAGTTTAAAAAAGAATGAGTTCAGACTATATGATTTCGTGTATTCATAGTTTGAAATCAAATCGAAATGAAAAATTTATGCTTTTATATTACATTGTACTATCCGAAATATTGAACATTTCAAATAACAATAAATGAACGCATATTTAAAACAGGAATAAACGCGAGACTCCCGCCTTGCAAAAAGTTGTAGAATGCCTTTTTCCAAAGCGTTTATTTTATTAGGGTTGAATCACGTAGCTTGTTTGATTTTTCAACTTGGAAAAGATCTGAATGAAAACATATCGTGTGCTAGTGTTGGTTCACATTAGCACTTGAGTATGCTAGGGTAAACATGAAGTCCGTTCATGGTGCAATGTGTTTCTAAGAGTATGAAGTGGAAACAGACATATTCATAAACTGTGTTATTACCGGAGCTTGATCGTGCATCAGTGCTTGTAACTGTGGTGGCGTCGGAGTGTATATCTTCTAGAAAATCAAAATGGAATGCCAAGGTATCTACGAAATATATGCACAATAACACTCATATAGGATAAGATAAGCTTTGGTAATACTGATGATTTGCGACAACAAACTAAATATAGTAATACCAATGTATTGGTTGTCCTGACAGCATGTGGCCTTAAGTAAGTTAAGATTTGTTTCATTAACCTATGCTGACTTAGCTTAAAACAGAGCGTCAGATGGCAATAAATATATGGATGAAAGCCCGGCGAACAGATTTAGTACAACTATGTACAATGCAAATTGTTGATACGTTCGTATAGCAATTAATAATCGCAAGTTATGATCAAAGATAAATGCTATACGTTTATTTCTTACGTAAACGCCATTTATTGTTCAAGTTAAGACAAAAACTTAACGTTTTACCTTTAGAACATAATGCTTTAATCATATTGCCGTCTTCGCTGAATTCGAGCACAAACGTACCGTTTACCTTTTTTATGTAACCGTATCGTATATGTTCAGAAGGTGTTTGACCTGAAATGTAAATACATACAAGAAAACATATCAATTTCGTTGTGTGAAATTCGTGAACAGTTCTCATTCGGTACAACATAACATCATTGATAAAAATGAAAATATGTCTGAAAAACTTCTCGTACAATTTCTTTGACGGAAACACCATGGCTCTGTGGTTCGAGTACCGAGCTAGACATAACTTAGCCCCTTTTAAGTCCGAATGATCCAGACGTAGACATCCTATTCATGACACAGTTACAGATTGGATCGCCCAGGCTAAGACCTTCTGCGTGTAGCCTTAAATCCAGATAAATAAAGGATCGGATTTTCTAGAGACAATACGTTTAGTGAAAGGGCGTAATGTTGGTATCATTATACGCAATATTTCACAAAATATTTTACAAATATACCCATGAGTACCCACAATATATAAGGATAAGAACAAAAGTAAAGAAGTGATTCATGGAATGTACCCCTTAGTCGGATTTCTGAGGGTGGTCGCACCATGACCAACGTACAGATGGATGGTAGTTTCACCGAGGTGCTGGACCCGATCCTTATTATCATTTGGCTTATTCGTCTCTTATTAACCATTTCTCGCATATCAATATGACATTATTTAAATATGCGTTATTAACGCTCTTGATAATGGAACTGAATATGTGAATATTTGTGTGTGGTCTAACACAATGTCAACAGTTGTACAGTTATATTGACTTTCCTTGGACTTGCCAGTACAAGGCTAGAGCTCTGACGTGTCTTGCCAAGGACATTCCAACGAAACCAGAGTTGGCGGTGGACCCGAACCCAAGACCCCGAGTTACAAGCCCACCATCATATCTACCGGGTTACACTCGACCAAATATGTGACTTAACCAATTTATTGCTCCCACAAAATAGATCGATTCACTTCGATATCGACAGGCTATTGGGAAAGCAAGTGTCCGTAAACCTATTGGAACATCGTTGGTGCTTACAAATCTAGATTTTATCGAGTATGCATAATAAAGACTCTCATTATCTTTATATTACATGCACTTTGATTGTAATGATTGTTTTTGCCCATTATATTTGTAGTTGTTGGTATGAGTCTTTTCTATCATATGTATATTGGTCGGTGCCCTATAATGAAGTAAACGTGGATTGAATAGGTATGTAAGCAATAGATCATTTGACAGTAACTCAAAGGCTGTGACGTATGTTTAATCTTTTCTATGAACTTTAATTATTGTAGGAAATCTACATCATACTATGAAGTCTTATAATATTGGAAACATTTTCAAACTTTTTGTGATAATTTAATTCGCCGTTCATTTATAGATACTGGTTACCTTTGGTACTGGATATAGACATGGCCTTTATATACGACATCCACAGTTGTGGGCTATTCTCGATTATTTCGATACTTTTGTTGTAAAGTGACATGTATTGTCCTTTATCCGAGCACATCTCTGCAGCTGTCTTCCATGGGAGTGTTAACTGGGACTGCGGCCTATCAAAACCACCCGCTGTGAACAGAAATAACATTAGTGTCTCTTCTTTTCAAATGACTAATTACTATCATGTACTACATATATCGTAATGAAAAAGTTCAAACGTTGGAAAAAACGACTTATTACTGCTTATGTTGTCTCCTTTATGTTTCTAGTTGATGTTGGTAGACATGGTAAATACACTCTTTCAAAGCTTAGATGAGTACTAGAATTTTGCAATACATTGGTCTTAAATAGATACCATTTAATTCGGAAATAGTAGGAGGGTTGATCAGCTAACCTCCATATTGACCGATTGTCACACTGAGTAGTGTCTTTGGGCATAATACAGTTGCATAACCCTGTACTACTATATATCCGAGGAAGTCTTACATTCTTTAGATGTAGAATATCAAAAAAATAAAAGTAGATTAATACAGCGTCCCACTTTTCTCTTGTACATCAACATCATAAACAAATTGTAAATAAAATAAAAAACGGGACTATTCAACTTCTCTAAACCCCTTCAATTATATTGGCTGCTATGAGAACATAATATGGATGACAGTGGTTCAGGGTAAAGCGTCGGTCTCGGAAAACGAAGGTTGTGGGTTCGAATCGACCAAGATGCACTTTGCGACCTTTCATTAATTCACATCCGTCGCGAGTACTGGTTATCTATCAAGGTGGCAGAACGAGATTTATTATTCTAAATGATCAAGGATCTCGTTTCACGATCGATGTAAAATAAATGAGATGAGTTTAGAGAACATGATAAGTACTTAAGGAGCAGATGTATCCGTATGATTGTTTGCACTCTTTCCATTTAAACACCTTCAGGGTGGGATTGAAGTAGCTGAAGCAATTTGTAGCATTATTATTCCAGTTGCTGCTGTTTGTGAACACAAACGCAGTTGATGCTGAAAGTATATAGACAATAATGGTTAGTCATGTTAATAGGTTAAAATGTTTTAGGCAAAGCGTATGAATTTATTTTGCGAACCCAATTCATACTGAAGACGAGACAAAAAAACTGTGACAAAAGGAGAATTTTATAACAAACAATTTCTTCGTGCCCTTGAAATTTTTGTTTAACTGTCTTCTGCATGCGCAATAAGTATTTCTTTCGTTTGTGTTGTACCCTCTCAGGCATATACCGTGAAGCCATGAAATATTTCGAATTTCTTTCTTAACCCTTAGAATGCTAGGTAATATTCGGAAAAATATAGTTTTGTGTCGTCTACTTTCCAAAAACTTAAACGTCTGCTTAATTTGGTGAAGGTCGGTACGCAGAGTAACAAACATGTTAGATCACAGGCCAATCGCCAATTAATTTGGCGGCTGGCCTGGATCCAACCTGTTTGCATAAGTATACAGCTGGTACCAGCACTGTAAGGGTTAAGATCAACGTGAATTTCATGTCCGATATCTGATATGGATAAATATTGCCATTACCAAGTGTATATATTGCCATCGTTGATTTTCCTCCAAAAGCGAATTCTGAACCTCCAGAACCTATCCCACATGATGTTACACTCCGCCCCGAAATATCAGTAATACACGTACATTCAGCGCTGTTGCTGGCTCCAGCAGATATCTATAAAAGCAAAAATAAAATACAAGTGGGTGATGTACGGTCTTATTTCCAAACTATATCCCTTATCGACTACTATTGGTCCAACGCAGTAGTATAATATGGATGAGTTCAAAAAATGCATACAGGTGATATAGGCTACATGCAACGGTAGGTAACTCTGATATGAACCCCTTATCTAAAGTATGGGATCGATCGATTAAAAAATAAGCATCGCATGAGCGCGCGATTGGCCATTACGCTTGCGTTTGATTTAAACCCGGACGTGTTTGTATGTAGGCCAGTTTTGTCAACATGATATACAGGCTTTGGGTTATGGGAAATGACGGTGATACCGCGATTTGTAACAAGTGACTTAACGCATTACCAAACAATAACGACATTTGACCAGTTTGCTACAGACGACTCTGTAAAACATTGTGGGAAACGGAGACATTGTTCTTAACAAGTAAGTTCTCCTTTTACAACAAAGTTTTCTGCCCTATCAGAAGATAACTTTAAAATTCCATCACATTTTGAAATGTCACCTACAAACTCTTTCAATTTGTGATAATCGAAAACTTGGCGTTTGGTTAAGGGTTGATATGGTTCCAATTAACTATATTTTAGCTGAACGAGCAAGTTTCCTTTGTGATACAACAGCTTTCATCCGATAAAAACAACAATCGTTGGTTCATTCCAATTTTACCAATGTCACGTATTCGATGCTTTCAGATTGGACGAATCAAAAAACCCTTAATCAGGAGAGAGATTCAAGTTCTTTACTTGAATAAGAAACATTCTAATCATTCTAACCACAGTATTACAAGGTTATAAAGGGCGGTGGGTTCTTTTCTATAATCTGTCTGATATAATATGGTTTTTTTCGCGATATAAGTTGCATTTCGTATTCGGTAACATATCTATGACTATTATAATCAAGTTTACATCTTCATTCATTGTATTTTATTTTGGTATGATTGATTTATTCTAAACAGGGGTCATAAAGCTTTAAGCCCTTAAAAGTTAATTTCTTTCATACCAACGTACATGTATCATATTGTTGTTTTTTCAATCACCAATCTTGATAATTGTGTTCTACATGAATTTTAACTATTTATTCTGTTACATTCATAATGCTTTTGTTCTAACTAATACTGTGGTAGAGAGGTTACATTGCCAAAGGAACGCCGTCCACACCAACTTAATCCGCATACCTTATTCATTTTGCAGCAATATGTATCGATTTATGTTATGATATAAATCTCAATATGTAGGTCAAAATGACGTTGGTAAATCTATACATAATATGTAGACTTATATGGCAATCTAGTTGTCAGAGAACTTGTTACAAAACGTTGTTTACCTTTACTCCAAAATACTTGTATTTTGTTGCAGAGCATGCAGAATAACACTTGCCAATGTCTTGATTGATGGTTAAACTGTCCTGGCTTTTAACTGCTTCTTCGGTAACACATCCTTTGGTAAATATGAATAATATCAAATCGATAAAGAAACATTATTGTACATAGAGTTAACTTACTTTTGAGAACGTTTGAATTAAAGTGTCATTTGGGACTTAAGACTTTCCCAAAGATTGAGTTTTGATTATAATAAGAATTAAAAAGACGATTTAGACAATAATCATCGTTAAAAATCACCTTATTCATTTACTATCTTGAAATGCCGAAAAATTGTGTATTATGAAACAATTGTGAAACAAGCATTCACCCTTTTCAGTACTTTTGATTGGATAAATTTGCTTGTATAAAGTGATGTATTTGTGGATATGAAGGGTATCAAAAGTCTAGTCTTATGTGAGTTTATAATCTAAGTTGTCATTCTAAACAAGGAAGACATTTTGTTCTTAAAGATTATATTTACAATGTGTGAAATAGTCACTTTAACAGATATGTTATTTGGAATCTCTCAACATTGACTACTCCTTCCTTCTATTCTTCTGACAAAAATCGCTTGATAAGTTTAAAGCTAGGATCCTATGAATATTCTCCCAACAGCGACTTCGAAAAAAAAACCGAATAAGAATTCGCATCAAATGTCTTTGAAGCAGACGCAAATTAAAAACAATTGTAACAAGAATGCCTATATGAAAAGAAACTCGTGTCAAAGGTCAATGTAAATTTAAAAAAAAATAGAAATAAAAAAGGTACGGTTACTCTAAATAGGATACATTGCTTTATCAAAGATTATTTTCCCCTCTTATTAGCCAAATTCAAAACTATTATTCCTTTTTTACTGATACAAAATTATAACGGTGTTAAAATTACTTCGCATTGTGTCTCTTGAAAATGACACTGCATGTTTCAATGAATATTAAAAGGATTGATGCATGACAATTTGGGGGAAAGACCTTTGAGATTCATACGATGCAACTCATACTTACCTATGTAGCGAAACACTTTGTAATCATGAGTGTATCCAACCCAGAGTCTGTCATTATCCTCCAGGTCTAGATCTGGTTCCAACATGACCAATTCACCATCTGCTTTATAGTTAATTGTTGGTGTTGCTAGAGTACAGTTCTTCGCTGCTTCACTCCACGTTACGGCCTGACTTGAAACATAATATTTGGAAGCAATCACTGAAAACAGGTAAACGTAAGTATTAATCGTTATATCTTACCATTTGCACATGTTTACCCCTTTTTAATAATAACCTTGTGTAACGAACCGAGCTATGAAACCTTTTGAATTCTGGTTTTTTTTTCAATTCAATTCTTTATTTGGCAAACACCAGCATATAAATGCCTTTGGCCAAGACAACATTTACAAATATGGTACAGACATATATATAATATACGTAAACATGTTAATATACAAAAAAAGAAATAACAAAGATTATCAAATCACGAAAACAAACAAGTCACGAATTTAGTTGATCTATCACACAATGATATATAATGACGGTAAATACATTAAATAATTTCATTTCGACATTTAAAGCTCTCTTTTAGATAATATGCAGTTTTAGTTAGAATACATTGACGTTTTGAAGATAAAATATTAACAAATGTATTAGTGTTTGGCCATGGTAGATGTCCAAAATATTTATTACAAATGTTTGTATATGCCGGACAGCACAATAGAAAATGATATTCAGATTCAATCTGATTTAAAGAGCAAAGTCTACATATTCGATCACTTCTATCAATTCCATTAAATCTACCTGTTTCAATATCTAAAGAGTGAGAACTTAATCTAAAACATGTCATCTGCCTTCTTAAACTATCTCCTTTTAAAACATCAATATATTTCTCAAAACAGAAATCAGTCTTATACATTTTATAAAAATCTAGCTTTGGTGAAGTTTGTAGTGAACTATGCCAGTTTTGGATATACTGGTCTCTAATTCTTTCTTTTAATAGAGGAAAATAGTTAACGTTCTTATCAAAATTAGTGAAAATATTGTTAAAACCAAGATTGCTTAACAATTGTTTAATACTCATGGCCCAGCAACTTTTACTATTACCATTGAGCTGTTTTAGTAGTATTTGATGCATAGGAGAATTTTCATTACTCATTATTTTTACCCAATATTTTAAAGTTATCTCCTGACAAATAACCGAAAGCAGAAATCTCCCAAGTTCACCATACACAGCTATATTGGGAGTTTGTTTCCGCACACCCAAAATATGCTTACAAAATTTTAAGTTGAGTCTATAAATTTCTTTATAATCATATATTCCCCAAACATCTGAACAATACAAGATTATTGGAACAACCATAGAGTCAAATATAGATAATTTTGTTTTTACATCAATTGTAATGCGGGAAAATAAAGTTAAAACAGAATTGTAGGCTCTTAAAGCTTGTTCAGACAAAACTTTAACAGCATTTTTCATATTACCAGTATACTTAAAATCTACTCCAAGGTACTTAAAATGATCTACAACTTCAATTAGTTCTCCATTGATAAAGCAATCAATGTTATGGGTGCTTTTTCTTTTTTCAAAAATACAAACTTTTGTTTTAGAAACATTAATTTTCAAAACCCATTCATTTGAATAATTAGAAATTGTATCTAACTGTGCTTGTAAACTAATTGGGTCTGCAGTAAAAAGTGCAATATCATCAGCAAAAAGTAGCATATACATTGATAAAAAAAAAAAATCATTTTCACTTAAACGATTTATATCGATATTATTGTTGATATCGTTCATAAACAATATAAAAAGTATTGGGGAGAGTGGTTCCCCTTGTTTCAAGCCAAGTGTCACATAAAAAACTCTGAGAAGTTCGTGCCAGCTGTAAGTTTGACACAAGATTTTACTTTACTATAAATAGATTTGAGTATGTGTATCATTTTACGACTAATCTCTGTATCTAAAAGCTTCATCCAAAGTGCATCTCTTATAACGGTATAAAATGCCATCTGAAAATCAATGAAAGCACAATACAATTTACATTTTTTGTTAAGGATATTTTGAATAATAGAATGTAATAAAAAGACACAGTCAGTAGTACTTCGATTGTCTCGAAATCCAAACTGTATATACTATAGACAATCATATCCCTCAGTGAAAATACTGTCGACCATTGATCGGGTGTGCTGTCTATTTATATACACGTTCCCTATAACAATGCCTTCGGTTCTCAAATTGGCATGCACGATCAATGAAGGTTACACTAGTTATCTGTGTGTGTCCTTTTTACTGTGTCTTTACATGTGGGTTTGTTGGAATATTCCCTTAATGGTTCGCATTTATGCATATTGACATAAACAGTACAACGTGGATTGAACATTACGCGAAAAGTAGGTATAGTGCGATGGGAAAAGATAAATTACCTCTGGTGTCTATGATTTTACATCCATTAAAACATAAATGTAAAGCGAACACCGTGCATATGATATTCAACTCTTTGTTCCGGGTTTGAGGACTACTTATTTGTACACAGGTAGCCATTTATACCTTCTAGATTTGATTGATGGGCTTTTAATTTATGTTAATACCAGAATCTCTGAGTATCTCCAGATTAAGCAGAGAATTTGATCGTACTTCTCAATACCTCAGGACCTTTTTGTAGAATACCTCTCGTTTAGACGGGTGGACTGTGTACAATTATTTACTCCAATGACAGACTTAAGTTAGAAACAACATTATGAAACGCTTAGCCTTTACTTAACACACACTTCAAATGATGGGCAACTACCTTTTCCTAACAAAATATGCATTTATAATGACATTATTTTCAAAATCAACTCACCTCTTGACTGTGATATGTACATATATACCACTAAATCAAGCAAAATCCACACGCGTGCCATACTTGCTAACGTCTCCTTAAAACTGCGGGTAATATACAGTTAACCGTGATCACATTACTTTATCGCGACGAGACCCTGATGTGCGTGACGCATACTTCCTTATTTGAGGGTCGATTCATGCTTTGCTTGAATAACATTGAGGCCCTTTACTCAATTAATCCTTGAAAACATATATGTGTTATATGGATTTAACTAGATGAAGTAACGAGAGACGAAACTAATGGAACGCCGTTTGCATAATAATTCCCTTAAACTATGGGTTTAACAGTTAAACATAGGGTTTAACTCTTAAACCCTTAGTTTATCATGGTTTCAAGTATCTTAACCATGATTTCAACTTTCAGAACTTTAAATTACAGTTCAAAGTCTTAATCCGTGGTTTCAAGATAAAACTAAAAGAATTATTGTGCAAATCGCAAATGAGTTCTTATAAACTATTGGTTAAAAGTCTTAAATTACAGTTTTCTCTTAAACCCTATGTTTAAAAGAATTATTGTGCATTCAACGTAAACTACAGTTTGAAGGCTTAAATTATGGTTTCAAGTCATTTAAACTATGGGTTTAACAGGTAGCCAGTGGAGTTTCAAGTTTTTACGTTTCAATACATTATTGGCAAGAGTCGGCAAAGCAATTTGCCTTTGGCCATTTACAATTATTCTAAATAAGGCTAATACATTTTATTGATGATACAAAAAAGATGCCTACAAACACATGACATCATACACATAACAATATAAATTGTGTAAACAATTTGACATAAGTGCACATAAATATACGAGTTGCAAACTACAACAACAACAGCAACAAAAACTGCAATTTGAGTAGTATGATCTGGCAAAATAATGATAAGAGAAAGAAAGAATAAATTATAAATAATGAATTAAGAAAGAAAAAAAAAGTATACACACAATAAACCTTACAGATATAACCTTGTGTGAAGCTTCTTTTAAATTACATTTTCTTTTCTTAATCCATTACTAATGTAGGGTATTTTGTCTTATTTCATAGGTTTTATTAATTTTCCTTTATTTTTTGTTTTCATTGATACTTTGATTTTTCTAAGCAGGGTCAAGACCGTGATATTTCAAATTTTGTTTTCAAAACTGCGTATTTTGGACAAACGAGTAGGAAATTATAGTCACTTTCAATGACATAAGTATTACATAATATGCATATTCTTTCTTCCCTTTCAATTTTATTATGTCTCCCCTTTTCTATTTCTAAAGTGTGGGATGAAAGTCTAAATCTGGCTAGTTGCCTTTGAAAACTACTATTGGCTATTAGAAGGATATATTCCTCAGTAGAAAATTTTGTTTTAAACATTCTATGATAATATAATCTATTGGAATTATTCAATGCTGTGAACCATGTAAGTTTATACTGGTCTCTGATACGTTGCTGTAACTCATTGTAGTAGTTTCTTTCAATATCAAAAGCATTCATAAGTAAAGGATATCCAAGATTTTGTAAAGTGTTTTTTATTTCAAAAGACCAGCTTTTATTTAAAGAATTTTCTTTGGGGTTTTCATTATCACTATCCAATACTTTAATGCTTTTTCCTTGCTTAAAATGGATCAAGGAAAACGACAAAGTTCACCATTCACCGCCGCGTTTGTGGTTTGTTTGTTTACACCTAAAATATGTTTATATATAGAAATTTATTTGCAACTTGTCTATGTCTTTGTACCCGTATATACCCCCAAACTTCGATAACTATAGTACTAACAGAATTGACCAATAGAAACCGTATCTTAATAATTAGCCAATGGAAACACCATGTTACGAATTCAGTCAATGAAAAAGTAGCCATCCTAGGACGCATTGTAATTGGCCAATTATGTTACTACCAATATTTTGATTGGGTGTCTCTTAAACCCCATGTTTAACAGTTAAACCCTGGGTTTAAGGGACTTTAACTTGAAAACATAGTTTAAAGTCGCTTAAACCCCATGTTTAACAGTTAAACCCTGGGTTTAAGGGACTATAACTTGAAACCATAGTTTAAAGTCGCTTAAACCCCATGTATAACAGTTAAACCCTGGGTTTAAGGGACTATAACTTGAAACCATAGTTTAAAGTCGCTTAAACCATGGGTTTAACAGGATTATCGTGCAAACGGCTAGAGGAACCATGTTTTAAGGGTTTAAACCATGGTTTAAAGAATAAAACCTTTTAAACGATAGTTCGTGCCCAAGAAACTATAGGTTTCAGAGAAAATCGCTTTCACCCTAGGTTTTAGACTTTAAACTACGGTTTCTGTTAAACATAGGGTTCAAGAGAAAATCCCCATAACCTATTGTTTCAGGCTTTAAACTATGGTTTTTATTTTTCCGACTTGAAACCTTGGTTTAATGTCTGTTAAACTATGGGTTTAAGAGTTAACTGTTAAACCCATAGTTTAAGCGAATTATTGTGCAAACGTCGTTCCATAGACACTCGTCTACATTTCTACCATATTCCTCTTAAAAGTCGTTAGCCCCTTTTCATTATCACAAACTCCGTTTATCGTTTTTTTTGATAATCAGCTTTTCCGGATAATTGATCCTGGAATATACACCAGTATACCGAGGATATTTCCAATGTTATCCTGTTACCAGAATGCATGCTTTGTAAACTGCAAGTTTGGTGTTTAATGTCAAGTTCCTGTTTTCACACACATCCTTTGACAGCTTCCACATGACAGCAGTAGCTTTTCCGATGCGAGCTGTGATTTCAGCATCCAGTGAGAAGGTACAAAGGTTGTCGCTACTCTCTGCATTTTTCTTGGAGCTGTCTTACAGAGAAGATCATATCGATTGTAGACCTCTCAGATTGGAAGCCGCGTTGTGACTCTGCGTAGTTTCGCTCGGCCAGCGTCTGGAGTCGCGTTAGAACAACTTCTTTCGTTCTAACCCCTATGTTATCCCTATGTTCAGTATAATATTGTTTATGTAATCCTATTGAACTCTGTAACACTCTTTTTAATTGATTATAATAAAAGCTTATCGACTTTCTCTACCGAAAAGCAGCATGTCCATGTAACAGGTGATTTAAAATTGTAAAACATCCAATTTACCGGATACCGTTATGATGGTATTTTAAACCAAATGCCCTTTTTATATGACTCGTCTGTTAACTTACCGATACGCGTGAATTGTGGTACAAAAATAAAATAGTCACAGGCGTCGTCTACTCTCGTTATGTAAATGGACCAATTATATTATTGATAATGGTAGACTGCATGATGACGTACGAGGTATATTCACATACTGCTCAAAGCGGGGTATGAGTGTCCTTAGGCGTATTCGATTCGCTGGTTTTCGTTGAGTAACGCTTAGCTCCGCCCACCTGCGCAGACTACCACCGTTAGTTAAAGGCCCATTAAAGGAGATTAATGCTATATCAAACTATATTATTTGGTAAACTTTTGGACAGATTCAAATAGTTTTCACCAGAAAACACCATCAGCACAACTTAAATGTGAAAGTAAACCAGAAATAACCCAGATTAGCAAGTTTTATAATTCAGATTTTCTGATTCTTCACCTCTAACCTTGACAGTTGATACACACATTTTTGAACCGACCAATCAGAATTCGTTATTTTGAATATGTAAACAAACAGGTTGTTGATAAACATAATTGAATTGGAGATAACTATATTTCAAGCACAAAATAACTTGTTTTAAATGAGTTTATTTAATAGGGTTTTAATGCATTCCTAAACTAATTAATTATCATGACTTTTGTGAACATAATAAAAGAACTCCATATATTGTTTCAGTAATTTATTTGTACTCCTCTCCTTTGATGTGCCTTTAACGTTTTCTCCCAGTCGGATACAAAACAAGAAATAGTTACTCAACGACGTCGATATACATGATGTAAACCTCCGGTAATTAATACGAGACGTTGATAACAGAATGGCAGAATCTGACAGAAAGAAGAAACTGGCCATTTTTATAGCATCGCAGATTGATAGCGACAGTTCGGATGACGATATTCCTACGGGCCCTGAGTTAGCATGTTTGTTGATAAGGAAAAGAAGGTACTTATCAAGTAATTATCACACATGTTCGGCGAATAAATCCCCTCCCCCAACTCAATATTTATGTCCAACGTTGAGCTTAAATGTAATAATGTCGTTTGTACATCAAATTGTTGTGAAATCGGACACTCGAAGACAAGCACATACCGAGTTCAATAAAACACATCTCTGTCTTAACGTACCGGGATGCATCGTCCTCTCCCCATATCGTAACTTGATTTACACGAGACAGCTTGTATACATAATGCAAATTATGGGGGGCCCCAAATTATGAGACCAAATTACTATTTGCTGTTAAGTTCCCACATCAAGTAATTGCTTTCAAACCATATTTTGTGTGATTTATACTGTCTCAGGTAATGTAATTTTTAAATGCAAACCACAGAATATATCAAATTTATGTTTGGGATATATACCAAGTCTTTCTTTTGTTTATCTATTTAAGATGCAGACCACGGCATCGGCAAAAATATTATGTGGAGAATATTGTATCAGCCTTCCGATTGGACGAGTTTAAAACATTATTCCGTCTCAGCAGAACCAGTGTTCAGTGACTTCAAGATCAGATACAGGAAATTTGTCGCAACAAAAATATATCAGGAATTGTTTCCAGGGAAGAAGCTGGTGGGACTCCCCAAGTTACACTTAGCAATAGAATACTAATGCTTCTGTGGTTCATGTCAAGTCTTGAGAAGTATTCTTGTATTGCTGATAGATTTGGTATGAGTGAATCAACTGCATACTGTGCAATTCGAATTGTGTTACGATTCATTCATGACTACTTGGTTGACAGAGTGATTGTTTGGCCCAGTGCAGCAGAGCTTTTTGAAATGCAAGCGATCTTTGAAGATTTTAAAATCTTCCCTGGCATTTGTGGCATGATAGACGGTACACACATTCCAATACGAAAACCAATTGAAAGAGGCATTGATTACTACAATCGGAAAGATTTTTATTCAATAATCCTGCAAGGTGTTGTCGCAGAAGAAATGCGCTTCACAGATGTATACGCCGGGTTCCCTGGTAAAGTTCACGATGCACGTGTTTTTCGTCAATCACCTCTATTTCAAACAGGTCATACAAAAGTTGGAGAATGGACATCTTTTAGGAGATCCGGCTTATCCTAATTTAAGCTGGCTTCTGACTCCTTTCAGGGATAATGGACACTTAACTGCAGTTCAAAAGAAATATAATGTGACCCACAGTAGTATTAGAAGCACTGTTGAGCGTGCATTTGGTCTTTTAAAGGGAATATTTACAAGACTACAATTCATTGACCAACGTAATGTATATACAATCGTTCATACAATATTGTCTGGATGTGTATTGCACAATATTTGTATCATTAATGGTGATGACTTTGTAAACTCTTACGAAGATGAGGATGTGCCACCACCACCACAACCAGAGATAAATATGCCAAGTTGTAGTGCTGAGATGGGAGCTTTAAAGAGACTTCAAATTGCACGAAGACTTTGAATTGATCAGTAATAAATTAACATGCTGAATGGCACTGAATCCCAGAACAAAACAAAGTTTTTTTATGAAAACGTTACCCTTTTTTATCAACCCGTTATCTCATAACTATGCCTTTTTATACCTCGGTAAAGTTTTGAAACAATAATGGGAGACTGGTCCAAAGGCACAAATGCTCTATTTATCACAATGGTTTCAATGTTACAAAATTCTGTAGTTTTCCTTTTACTTTAACTTTTCGTCCTTGAATTTCTATATAAGATTCTGCCTACAATGAATGTACATGTATAATTAGGATTTATTTTCTCCTGTAATATAAAAAAAAAATGTTAGAACAGTGGCTTGAAGTAGAATATCAAATTTGATAGTTTAATGTACACAATGTAGAACTGATGAGGCAGCTCCTTAAACATTCTTGTAATACAGCTGCTTGAGCTTTTAGTTTGGGATTGTACTTCTATTTTTCCAGAATTTGTAAAACAATATGGGTACTACATCAACAACTAAAATGCAAAAATACCTTCAATAAAGAAACTTTAATTGTGATATGCATTGACCTATGCAAATGTTTTAATACCCATAACAAAAGGAATTGAAATATGCATTATTGTATGTCTAACTTTTTAACAAAAACAAAAAAGTAAGTACATGACCTATCCTGACCTTTTTGTTATTTACACAATCTATTTTTTCTAACATGCTATCACTTTCAACTAAATTGTAGATAAAGTTAACAAAAAATATCGAGGCTTCAATGCAAGACTATAGTAAGTGCTTCATGTTTGTGAAGCACTTATTATATTCTTGCGTTGAACCCTCGGTATTACTTTGGAAAGCCAGTTGTAAGGTAATGTAAACAATGTAGACCAATGTTGACCATTGCATATGACCAGGACCTATTGACCACTTTTGTCATGTTTGCAAACAGAGTAAACCCAGATCAGGCAGTTTCTGTAGGAGCTGCCTGATGTGGGACTACCCTGTTTAACTGATAATATATTGAAGCCTAGACTTTACAATATAGAATGTAGCAATAAAAAATACTATTTTATGAATCAGTTTAGAAAAATATTTAAGCATGTATGCATAATATTAGGTAAAGACTTGTAAAAATTCTTATGTGGTAATGGGTTAAGCAATGAATAACCTTGATTCTTACAAGTGTTAAAGAATAAAGACTCTGATCATACACGGTGGCTGATCTTGGTCAACAATATTTGGCAATGTCTGGTTGTTTTTCCTATATGGCCAACCTTCAATCTTTTTATTTTCAACTTAAAGAAAAATAAACTGAATGGATCATGATCAGACACCTATTTACTTGTTATCTAATCTGGACCCTCTCTGGTTGTAAATTAAGATTGAAATGTTCAACCCCTAAATTATTGGTCATTTAAGCCTAAATTAATTGGTTTTTGAATGTACATGCATTTTTTATGCAAATAACTCATACGAATAAAACTAGAAAATCTTAGATATAAAATACAAAACATTTAAAAGTATTGTTTAACATTTTCCCAAAAATCTTTGCATTTTAACCCTTGCCTCTACTAGTATTCAAATTAGACTGTGTCCACATGAATGTATAATAAATATTTCAATTCTAAACATAAAACCTTTAATAACTGTATCCTTAAGTAAAATCCAAGATCTATGAAATATTGTAAGCAAGCCGAATAGACCCATATAAGGCATCTCCTACAGGAGCAGCCTGATCTGTGTCTTCCCTATTTGCACTGGTGATAAAATGTGTATCAATGAGGAAAGGATTAAAATTATATTCCTTTGCAAACTATAGGAGCAGCCTGTTCAGGTTATTACCCTTTGTTTTGTTTTTTTAACTTTTTAACAATATATTTCACTCCGCTTGCTTTTATTTAAAGACGATATATAATATGTTTTGAAAGAAAACTGAAACAAACCCCATAGTAAAAAACACACAGATTCTCTCCAGTGTTTGCAAACAGGGTACCCAAGATCGGGTAGCGCCTGTAAACAGGGTAAACCAAGATCGGGTAGCGCCTGTAGGAACAGCCTTATCAGGGTCTACTCTGTTTGCTAAGAAAATATCACAGATTTAGGCTTTTACTTCAGTCTACTAATATAATTATCTTTGTTTTATGTTAATAGTGGGCAGAGTTTGATACGGCTATTCAGGAGGGAACGAGTTAAAAGAGTTAACTGAATTAAACACATGGAAAAAGCTATCAAATACAGAAAACTGTTGAGTAGAAAACCTTTAACTAACAATTTTGATAACTAAAACAATTAACATTTCAAAATTATTAGGTACATCTCATTACTGTCTGTCATGAACTATACTCTTATTTGCCAGTCAAACACCTATTGTTAGATGACTAATTTTGACAGCTGTGTAAGTATACTATGCATTCATAATCATGTAGATACAGTAGACATTTCTTTGACGTAAAGGACTTGGCACAAACTTCAGTTGTTCACCATAACAACTTCACATCCATCAGAAATATGGATCTATCCCAGCATCATAAGGGCTGTGTAACAGTACATTCTGAAGTCTACAACTGCCCAGAAGGGTACGCCACACGATAGGCATGTCTCTGCTATGTCAACATGTTTGAGGGAACAAGTTCCAGTGTATTCAAACAAAACTTAACTTTGCCTGCCAAGCTATTTGCTAACTCTGCGAACTCATTCATACTGTCAATGGAAATATGTAAATCAATTTTAACATCACAACTTTTTAACCGGGGCATTTTCAACAATTTCTTTGAACAATTTTGAAGAAGACCATGCAAGGATCATTCCTGTCAAGTTTCATAAAAGATAGCCAGGTGGTTTCAGAGATGAAGTCGCTCAAAGACAGTGGTTGACAGACGGACGACCAGACGGACGGACAACAGACAGGCAAACCGACGGACAAAAAGCGATCATAATACTTCAACTGAGCTTTTAGCTCAGTTGAGCCAAAAAAACATGTTTTTTTCTGATCTTTATCTTTTAAGACTTTAAGAAATTCTTTTAAAATTTCATTTCTCTCTTTGGATGTTTCATCTTTTCTTTTTTTTCACTTTCTTTATAGTTTTTCTGTCTCGTAGTTTCCATAGTCTTTAAGAAATGAATAATTTCATCATGATCATCAACCTGCTGCTTTCTTTTCCTGCCTTTAGTTTTCGAGCTTTTGGGTGTGGATAGGAGGCGGTCTTCACTAGCGTCTGCAATATCACTCGACTCAGATAATACTGGGGAAACACTACTTGATCTCTCATGCTGTTCTGAATCATGAGATGTATCAACATGCATCTTAAACACATTCTTCTGATCCTTGGTCACTGAAGACCCGGAAGTAAATGGGGGGTTGATGTCATGTCTCTTAGAGACGATGTCTTCAATAAAGCTGTAGTATTTAAAACTCTTTCTTCTTTCGTCCGTAGTCTTTTTACTATCTCTTATATCCTTGTGGGACATTAACAGATTTCTCCATTTACATTCTACCTTGTTTTGACTGAAAGGAAGGCCAGCTTCATTTATTTTCTTTGTAACGATTTCCCAATAGTCGGGTCAATATACACTTTGACCCCAAAAAAATTGCTACAAAAGGTATTTTAAGTGATTCTGATAGGGTAGAATCCCCTTTATAACATATCAAAAGTTTACCAAAATCCGGCTTCCGGAAAGATTTTTTTCAAGATGGCCGCCAAGATGGCCGCCAAAACCTATTTACGGTCATAACTTTGTAACTATCCACTCAAAATTTATGATTTTGGTGTCTTTACATAGGTCTTTGGGGTCAGAGAACACTTTAAGATCACCAGAAATAGTATTAGTGAAGTATTTTAAACAGAAATCTAATATGACATACAAAAATAGACACATCCTCAATAGGAAGAACGTCAAATACATAACGTTTGACTTAGAGGTGATAACATTTGGGGTAGACAAAGCAGTGATATTGTCAATGAGCAAACATTGATGAGGTCTTTTAAGAGTGTTGACAGTCTAACTCGCGGCAGTGGAATGACCGAGGAAATGCAAAGCCTTTGATTCTTATCTGCACCTGAAACATCTGAGTACAATAGTGCAATGCAGGGTTTCACAGACCTAGCCTATACTAGAAGTCCACAGCACAACGAGTCGACTGAGGCACGCATCAAAAGAGATGCTTCTGATCTGGAGAAAATGCACCAGGATTGGAACCTGCTCACCCTACACAGCTAATTCTACTCTGAAAAACATTTTCAATGGGATAGTGGCTTGGTCAGATGTGAATGTGTATGTATTTCAGGACATTTGGAACAAGATCATATGAGGTATCAAACGAAAGTCGGCCTTTGTTTACAAATTTAAGAGAAAATTTAATAGAAGATATAGAGCCAGAACCTTTGGAAAAGGCTCCGCTCTAAGGATTGGTGAAGCCCGTGCTATTGATCCTGCCCATCTGTTCCATCGTTTCCTTTCAGTGTCAAAATCTGAAGATCTTTCTCCTGAAGACGTGTTGTCTTATGAACTTAGCCCCCGTCTTCCCACCCTCTTTGAAGCCAAGAACATAAATTGCAAAGCAGACAAGCCACAGATCAGGCAATTAGAGGCCATGCTGAAAACGCATCAAATGAGGATGTGATGAACTGAGTTCCTGAAACAGAGTGTTATGTGCTTGATGGTTCATAGTTTACCTCGGAAAAAGGCGACCAATATTAAGCAGTTGCTGAGTCTTGTGCAGATTTTACTGCGAGATATAACATACAAGCACTAGTGGTGTATGTGGTTAAGAAGATGGTCCTTCTTTCAAAGGCAAGGCACATCAAAACTGAGGAAAATTGTGAACCATGTTGTGAGTGTCTCCAACGAAACAGAATGCTCATGCAAAAAGGAGGACTTTTATTTCGTGACAAAAACAAGGCATGCATGATTGCTCTGATCAGCATATCTCTGACCTTTAGCCGGTGTAATTTCTTTGTTTCACCAGGGAATGCAGCTAAAGACACTGTATAGTAACATTGGTATGATCCTGTCATTGCACCACAGAGTTAATTGGCGAGGATACAGATTTGTTAATCTAGCTACTGCATTACTCTAAAAGGTACCATAAGACCATATCCACTTCCATTCTGAAAAAAAAAAACAGTCAAAAGAACACAAAGTGTATAATATCAATCGTTTGAAAGAACTTGTAGGGGACGAAGTGTGCAATGAGTTGCTTTTTGTACTTACAGAGGTTGCCATTTAACTTCAAGATTTTCAGCGTTGGAATTCCTTTCGTAAATTAATAAAATGTGTTCCAATCATCAAGATATGCGCTAATTCAATCCTCCTTCAAAACAGGTCGCAAGAGTAAATTACAAATCTTGGAAAAGGCTTGATGGAGGGGCTGTTTTGTGGACAGTCCATTGACTCCTTAGAATCACTGTGCCATGACATTTTCACAAAGAAAGTGGCCATTCAAGAAACACTGAGCGACCTCCTCTAACATCCCATGCAACAGTATGGCATAACCAACGCTTATATTATCAAATCATGGTGTGGATGGGGTGCCAAATAACATGAAACCTACTGAATGGGGATGGAAACAGGAAAACAACAAATTGATTCCATTCATGACCCACTGCTATCCTGCACCTGGCGAACTATTGACAATCATACATTGTAACTGTGTTGTAGGATGTAAATCCTTTCATGCAGCCTCCGACTCCATGGACTCCTCTTCACTGCTGTATGTCTCGTCCTCCAATCTCTGCCTGCTTCTCAAAAATGAACAGAACGAACAGGTAGGCATAGGCGCTTCCGAGAAGTAGGAAAGGTTTAAACAATGGAACATGGTAAATCGTGTTGACACATTTTCAATTATAATTCACGTTTTACATAAAACATAAAAAATCTAAGAATGCAATGCTTCGAGCAATTATTTAATCTATCTGTAGATTATGACATTTGCGTATCTAAACTTCGATTGTAAGTGCAAGATCTTCACTCCCGTTGCACAGTTGTTCAAGAAACGGTGGATCTAGCATGGTTTTGCCTTCTAACCAAACATATAGTAGCCATTATTCATATGACCAATGCTCCTCCTCCTCTTATTGTCTCAAATCCAGTTTTTAGACATTTGACTAATAATTGAGTGTTTCGTAGCCGATTTTCCTTACGAGCAGCAGGTAAGGGTTGTGAGAAGTATGTTTGGAAAAGAGGAGAGGCTATGGTTTTCGATAATTTGACGCCACCACAAATCTGAAGAATATTTTCCGATTGGGATCATGTTATGCTTACATATTACTGATACATGTACATTTCGACCTAAGGTCGCTGTAAAAGAACATCGAACAAAATATGTTTTACTGTTATACACGTTCAAAACATTCGATACATCATGCAACAATTACGTGGAATTCTCATCTATCTTTTAACCCATATGTGTTTTGTTTTTGAAATGGATTGATTTGATGACAGGTATAGCCCAGAATTGTAGGCCATTAAACCAATGCCTTGTCATTTGAGACCTTCTGATTCCATTTGTTGTTGTTTTATGTATCATAACATGTCTATAAAATGTCTTACATTGTGTAGATTTGAGGGACAAATAGCCTAAGTACAGCTGCAATTGGCATAGGCATTAATCACAATTCATTGTGATTTGTATTAAGATAATATAGTACTTGCAAAACTACAGCCCTATTTATCCCATTCCCGCTTTTCTATTTGACTAGCCTGTACATAACTGCAAGAATTGTTCATAACAGTAAATTTTGCTGTGATAATTCGGGTTCCAAATCAAAGCATGAGAGGGGCGAGGGTATAAAACATTGTTAATATCCAGTCTGGGAACTTAGGTCGAGATGTACATGTACCACTAATCTGTAAGCATAACAGGATTATAATTGGAAAGAAAGAACCAAACATTTTGTCTTTTGGTGGTGTTTAATGAAAAGTAATTTCGAACAATTAAACTGTTTGGAGACCCCCGCCTGCTCCTCCGATCAAAACCTGCTTCTCATGAACTTCACCTGCTGCTCGTAAGGACATTATGTCATTTCTCATTTAATTATTATTGACATAACTCGAAGAACTGGATTTGAGACAAAAGTGATGTGGAGGAGCATCGGTCGTATGAATAATGGACCATAAGCTACTATATGTTTAGAAGACAAAACCATGCTATATCCACCTTTTTCTTGAATAACTGTGCAATGGTAGAAAAGCTCTTACGCTCTCGAACGAAGTTCAGTTACGCAAAGGTCATGATCTACGGATAGTTTAAAAAATCACCCGAATCATAGTATTCTTAGATTTTCGATTTTTTTATGTTGAAACTGAATTATAATTGAAAAAATGTGTCGAAGCAATTTACCATGTTCCATTGATTAAAGCCGTTTCTTACTTCTATGCCTATCTTTACGTTCTTCTCATTTTAGAGAAGTAGGCAGAGATTGGAGGCTGTGTATGTGACACTTGCCAATCCAAAAACTGTGACAATCGAAACATTTCACCAGAGGTCTGTAATGAAGAAGGGGATGACAACACAACAGTTTTAAACCCCAAGACAAATTTTATGGACAATGGTTATTGAGTATCAGTGGACAGCGTAAATTGTATTCATGATTACTCAACTACCGTATTAAATCATCAGTTCAATAAAAGTATTTTTTGTCTCCCAAACTATGGGGTTTAACAAAAAAAATCACCTTTGAGTCAAACGTTATGTACTTGAGGTCCTTCTAATTGAGCCTGTGTATACTTGAGTATGTCATGTTGGATTTCTGTGTAAAATAATAAATTTGTACTATTTATAGTGATCTTAAAGTGTTCCCTGACCCCAAATACCTATGTAAAGACACCACAATTATCAATTTTGAGTGGATAGTCACAAAGTTATGACCATAAATAGGTTTTGGCGGCCATCTTGGCGGCCATCTTGAAAAACATCTTTCCGGAAGTCGGATTGTGGTAAACTTTTGATATATTATAAAGGAGATTCTACCCTATCAGAATCACTTAAAATACCATTTGTAGCAATTTTTTGGAGGTTCGGCCATTTTTTTCCATATAATGACCCGACTACAAACAGTCTTCTTCATTAAGGGGTTTTCCATTTCAGTCTCATGTTCCTGGTATAGGGTGATGAGAAGTTTGACTGCTTCATCTGGCCAGAAAGAAAGTTTTGGTTGAGAAGATTCATCCTTTTCTTCCATGCCTTTGTTTCCTTCTTCACTGCTGTTTCTCCTTCATCTGAAAAAAGAATGCATACAAATAAGTGTTTGTATACAAAAGCAATTCCTAACCCCTTACCTCTTTAATATTCATGAGAAACTCTGCCAACAATGAACATATATTCAAGCATGTTTTTATTATGGCACTCAAAATGTTGGATATTAATAAAAAAAAAATGTAATATTTGATCTTTAAGATTTTGTTTAGCAACCACAGTAGACCCTTATAATGCAGCCTAAAGGAGCTGCTTGATATGTGTCTACTCTGCAAAGGTGTTAAAATTTATTTATGGCAAGTAAAGGGTCAACTTTGCAAGCAATGTAGACAAAGATGATTCTGTTGAGTTAAATAGGTGGCATTTTAAATTTGGTGAAGATCTGACCAATGGTTTCTGAGTTGACAACACTCGACGCCTGATACAACACTGTCACAAAAGCTCACCCTGGCACTTTGTAGATAAGACTGACACTAATTCTCAATTTGACAAACAGCACAGACCCTGATCAGAGGACCTATTCAGGCGCCTCTGCTTTGGGTCTACATTGTTTGCAAAATTCTCCCTAAAAGTGTTTTCCGAATACAATGGGTAAAGCATTGAAATAGGATCCCTCCCTAACCCCCAACTTCTAAAACAAATGTGTATCCCCATATGAAAATGTGGGGAGAAGTAAAGACATGGCACTAAACCCTTTCCTCTATGAATATTTATGAATGATTTTGCCACTATGAATATAAAATGAAGTAAATGATTAATTCTGATTAAAAAATAATAAATTATGTGCCAGTAATCTAATGTAATAACCTAGATTTATTATTTATCTAAGCAGGAAGCTCCTACAGGACCTGCATGACCTGGACTTCTCTGTTACAAAGGTGATAAAATGCTTATCTATGGAGCAAGATTTAACTTGTATTCAAAGTGAGTGGAGCCTTAAATAACTTCAGAGGAATGATTAGTCCAGATAACTGGTCTCGAATGCTATTGCTATTTTGACTGACGCGCGAAGCACGATGAATGTCCAAATGACGAAAAAAGCTTCGTTCACGGATCATTATTGAGACTAGAGGAATGATGTGCTTTAAAAATGAAATGACTCATGAATATTCCATTCTGTTTTGCAAATGCGAAACAAGAAATAACCAAATGTTTAATTTTCTTCAGTAAAATAGTATTTTGTTTATTTTCTTTTTATTTGTATACAAACTGTATTTGTATATATGCTTACTCACTTCCGTTGTCTGCTTTTGTGGATGCTGCTGTATAACGCGTATCATTTCTTGCTATTAAACCTTTTTATAACATTTTGTTTCAGGTCTGGGACATTAATAAAAATGCTAACCTCCAGCTTCAAGCCGGTTAATAGTTGGCTTGTCAAGTGATAGCTGCAGCTCCAAACCATCTGCAAACTTGATTTTGGTTGTCTGCCAGTAACTGAAAAAGTAACAAAAGAAGAGGTGTACTACACACTTTATGCAACTCAATTATCTTTTGAGCTCAGACCACCATACCCGTAATTGCCCATAACAATCTGCATCATAACTAACCCTTTCCTCCATGAATAATTTTGAGGGACTCTTCCCACTATGGGAGATTGACTATAGAGAAAAATACTGATTGAGATACGCGATCCAAGCATCACAGACTATCCATCAATATTCCGTACCTCGCCTGTTAGTCTACTCTTTCTTTTCTGAACATACTCGCCCAATCTGCACTAGAAATCACGGACATGCATTCATTCCTAGTTTGGCGCTAAATACAGTCAACTCGACAGTTTCGGATCATCGATAGTTACGGATCATCTTATGTTTGTTCTCAAATTTCTATGAATGCAAAGAAACTCTGGCCTTAAAAACTTAAGTGTCATTTAGCATATTCATTAAGCTGTTGACAAAACAAAGATGACAATTCCACTACTGTTCCAGCGATCACAATCAATTTGGAACAGTTAATTAAGAACAAGACAAGTCACCGGAAGTTGACCTAATTTCAACGATATTCTTTTCTCGGCGACTTTGTCGCTCATTTAAACAAAATGTACACTTAAAATTGACACCATTCGTAAGAAAAATTATAATAGAATGTAGTCATGTGGAAATTTCACGCTTGAACGGGCCTGGGATTAAATGTTTGTATGTTGAATGAAGGCAGGGGAACTCGACAGTTTCGGATCACCTCTTTGGTACTATAGACACTACAGGGGTTTTCTCAACATTACTTCCGGTCATTCTCATACAATCTTAAAAGGAACAAGTCAAATTATTCATTAATGAGAAATTGTACCAGGCATGTCTTTGATGAAAACTAAATATTAAATGATGATATTTTTTTCTGTTTTGATTGTCTCTTTGCTTAGTTAACTCTTTTTACAATAAATGATATGACAATTAGCGTGATTCGGAACTGTCACATTTGATCCGAAACTGTCGCGATGACCCCGATATTGTTTTCTTCAAAAACTGAAAAATGGTAAATAAAAGCGGCAAATCATTGGTATAAATGAACAGAATATGTTTTTTCCGTTTAATTCATATGTTCATTTCTACAGGAAATGGGTTAGTACAAGAAAAAACGATATTTTATTTGTTAGTGATCCGGAACTGTCGAGTTGACTGTTTTAATCTCTATATATACGGACAGACAAATAAACAAATACGGTCAAACTTAGGAAAATATGTACATCGCGTTAAAATAAACTTCGAGGCTTCATGAAGACCACTAGTTATTGATCAGATATATAGAAATATCAAACATTTACCTGCTGTGCTGGGTCGCATTAGTCTTTCTGAACATTGACAGTTTCCATGGTAACCGTTTTTGAAGAACATCTCTAAAAACGACTAAAATAACTTTAAACTTGAAAAATAGAAGCTGGGGCTTAACATATAGGAGAATAATACAATAATGTCAATAACCTTTTATAGTTTTATGGATGATATGATTATTCATTAAAAAAAATGCATAATGTAAATTTCATCCGAATGGAAACGTTTATTCGACTAATATGCAAATACCTCTTCGGTAACATATTATTATCTCCCGTGGATGCCCAGATAAAGTGCGCAGAAAAATCTACCGTAACGTCCTTAAACAATTGATTCGAAAACTCAGCCTATCCCGAGAATTGGAAATGGGGTATATTGTTCCCATTTTTAAGGGTGGTGATAGGTCCGATCCTTCAAATTATAGAGGAATCACATTAAATTATATTATATCGAAAGTTTGCTCTCAATAACATACAATTGATTGAAGATATAGAATGAAAAACACAATAAAGACTTAATTTGGATATGAAAAAAAAGGGTACAATCAATTGTATCTTTATCCTCCTTTCAATTATAGCGAAGGTTTTAGACTCAGGTCAAAAGCTCTAATATATCATACTGTTTCATAGATTATGAAAAATGCTTTGATAACATTAATCGAACTTTTCTATGACACAAACTGGTACGTCAAGGTGTTAGCTCTAAAATGGTAAACGCTATTAAAGCGATGTACTCTAGTAAATCAGCAGTCAAGTTGAATAACCACAAAGCATTGACTCTCTAACAGGGTTAAAACAGGGAGACCCGCTCTCTAGTTTGCTTTTCATCATGTTTGTCAATGACATAATAGACAATATCAATATCGATATAGACAATACTTTTACTATTAATCAATGGAAATTGTTCCTTTTACTTTTTGCAGATGGTTAGGCTTTTTTGCTACATCCCCAGCAAGTCTACAATCAATGCTAAACGACATATATAAAAATATTGTGATAAATGATTGAACATTTTTATGAACATGATCTTTGAAGAAAGTAGAGTTCATACACATTATGATTTTATCTTATACAATCAAACACTTGAAGTTTAAATGTACAAAAATGGTAGCTGGTTAAGGTTCCAGAGAGCTTCAGCTGAAAATGCCTTTAACTCAATGCACGTTTTTTTCTCCATATTTGATACATATGATTTTAGTGTAAATACGAACTGTTCTCTTTTCGATTCCCTTGTACTACCTGTTATACATTATGTCTCTGAAATGTGGTTATATAATTTTGCAACAGATGGTGAACATGTTCATAAGAAATGTTGTCGTAAAATACTTTGTGTACGTAACACAACAAATCCGTCATGTCTTTTTGGTGAACTAGGCAGTGTACCTCTGAATGTAAGATGATTCGATACTGGCTTAGAATCTTAAGATCATCAGAAAGTAGCACCACCAAAGTGATTTATAATATGCTCAAAGATGACGCAAACAGATATAATGCCTATGCTAACTGGAATTGGGCTTATCACGTGAAAACTTTACGACAATCTTTAGGGTTTGATAACCTATGGTTAACCCAAGATAGTGAATCATAACATAATAAAACATCGTATCTATGACCAATATTACCAATCTTGGTATTTGGCTATTAACAACACCACACGTCTGTCTTGCTATCAAATTTGCAAACACTCATTTGTACAAGAAGAATATTTAGACTTTATCCACAACAATAAATTAAGAATACCCCTTTGTAAATTCAGAACATCAACTCACAATTTAGAGATAGAAACAGGCAGGCACAGAAATGTACCGAGAGTAGAAAGAATATGTAAATTGTGTAATCAAAATTCAGTTGAAAATAAGTACCATTATCTTCTAGTTTGTCCTTTTTATTATGGCATACGCAGAACGTTTCTTAAACCATATTTCAAAAGACGGCCAACTCTTTACAAATTCGAAACACTTATGGCATAAAAAAGAGATATTCTAAACATAGCTAAATATATCTATACCAGCAACAGTTTGAGACTTTCTAAACCTATTATGAATCATATCATACAATACGATACTCATCACTTATATATTGTCCTTTCGGGTTTACAGTTAGAACGTCCCAATGTCAGAACGTCCCGTTGTTAGAACGTCCCAGTATTTGTCAAAACGTCCCAGTAGGGGTAGGAAAAATTGTCAAAACGTCCCACTACAACGTCCCACTTAATTCAGTATAAGTAAGATAGTGAGTGGTAAGTATGTTAAATAAGTCTAGTTTAAAAAATGTATTTGTTTTATCAATGACGTAATGTTTATTAGGTCTTTGGTTTTACGTTATTGGTTTTATTAGTAGAGAAATTGATATCAATATAGGAATTTGGAAAAGGCAATAATAATATTTCAATATTATTTTCATTTAATTGACGATAATCTCTTATTACCAGTTTCACTGGTGATACTTATTTACATAGGTTATTCCTATGTAGTGTGAATCAATCTTTATGCATGAAATGTCATTTCAAAACTGTAAAGCTGGTGGGTAACACGGTACACGTATCGATGATTAAATCAATTACTAATGAAAGGTTTCGGAACCAATCGCGTCTCGCGCGCGTCACTGACTGCGTGTTTGTGTAACGGCACATTATGGAATCAGTTAGTGTAAAGGTTCAATTAAAGTTGATTAGTTATACAATTAATAACGTTTGTAAGATCTTAATCACTCTACTCCATTTATATCTCTATTCGTATTTTCTCATATAGCTTTGAGGGAAAAAATAAACAACAGGCGCATATATTCAATATAAATGTAATATTTATTTTATTGTTAAACAGTTTACATTCAATACTGTTTTATTTACACAATTTACACAAATATACATAATATTTGATTGCCATTAATCAGTGTCTTCCTGCCCACCGTCAACGGGTGTTTTATGCGTATATATAGAGGAAACGGTCTTCAGTAGGGCTGTAGATGAAAGTGAACCTTCTCTGTCGCTGCAAATACATAAGGGAAAAGTTATGCCCAATTATTACTTTTAACAATAATCACACATGGCTTATGACATTATGCATCAATAAAGTATCTAATAATTTAATTGTTATTTGTGATTTTCAGTTCCACATCGCTTCACAACAAAATCAGTAATGATTAAACAGGAATATGTTTTTGGTCACCTGTCCCATGCCGCAAACAGCTTGGCCTGTGCCTCCCTGCGCGTCTTCCTCTGCATGCGGCGCAGGCACATCTCCCCGACCAAGTAAACCTGTTCCGTCACGTCGCGGGCTTCCTGGTGCAGGATCCTCAACAGGACGTAGAAGGATGGGGACACACCGGTGATGTTATTCAGCCGTCGATGCCATCCTAAAATATAAACGCACAGTCTCGTATATAAAATTGATAAATAAATGAAACTATGTTAAGAGTTATATTCTTTTTTTTTTTAACTTTGGTATGTCTTTTTAGCGAGTTTTATGAATGAAATTGAAAAAGAGCTGAAATCATAGTGTGTTGTTGTAGCCGGTTAATCTAACACTTGGACTAATATGGAATACATAGTGTCTGATAATTTACCTTCTACATCGTTGTTGGTCCTCACCGACTGCCCAAACACATTCCACTCAGCGACAGACCAGACCGATGACTTTAGCCATTGACGCTCGATGTATTCCATCAGGGGTAAGATGGCATCGCACGTATTGAATTCCGCCATGGCATTGAATGTAGTAGGGACGTGCTCGGCTGGTATGAACGGGAGACACAGTAGTTTCCTGAGGAAGGCGTATGTCCCTTTGTCGGAAAAGTACTTGGTCGCCAGTCCAAACTTCTGAATCTGTCTCCACACAGCCTGCCCCCAGTGGAACGCGCAGCCCCGGATAACGACGTCTTCCAGGACTTGACGGGTCGCCTTCCACAGAGCCTTCTCGTAGTCGACGACGACCCCCTCCACACTGCAGGCAGGCAGCATCTGAATGACACTACGGACGACAGCAACGTAGTCCTTCGTTTTCTGTCCTGTCATCAGGGCGAAGACTAGAGGAACTTGCTTGCTGCAATCCCCCCTTCTGACGAATGTTAAATTTCTGGAAAGGTCAGGAGCATGCGCGAGTTCCACTTTGTTTCATGGGTAATGACCTCCCCTCTCCGTCACACCAGCAGTACACTTCATGGTCTTGTTTCTCACTGAACAAGTCCATCGCACAAATGATGGCTGTTTCTCCTGCAAGTTACAAGGTACAAGTATTTTATTGTACATACATTTACGATTTAAAACATTAGGAATGCTAGCACCATTGGTTCTTAAACATGTAAATGTCCTTAAATGTCATTGAGGACTCTACCATTTAAAATGTGCATATTATGATTACAGCATAGCTTAGTAAAAGATTTTCCGTATATATCATACCTTCACATTATATGAATGTCCGCTAGAATCGAACAAGAGGTCTTTTCCTTTCTGCGTACCTCCTTTGACCAACTCAAACGTCAATGGGACGTCAGGAACGATCTCATGGGTGGGTAGGGCGTCCAGGATAGACCTCTCGTGGATAATTTCAGGCTCCGCGAATAAGGTCTCAATCCGCATGGAAAGTTCTTGAAGAACAGGTTCAACGTCGTCTTCTGGATTTGGAATAATAGAACGGCATTCGGCGCATACAAATTCGATGTCTGACCCAGTACGAACCGCATTTCTGTAGACATCAACGCTGATTCCTGTAAAATGTACATTGATGACGATCTTGGTAAAAAAGACACATCGTTTGTTTAAAAGTAGGGTTGTATGTAAGAGGACAAATATAGTGGGTATGATATATGACTTACTTACATGTCATTTCCCAAAGAAGTAATGTAATATAGTATTCTTATTTCTTAAAAAATACATTATATCGCAGATTATAGTTAGCACGTGCGTCCAATTAGCGAACGTCAACGTTTTGGTTATATTTTAGAAATACACATCATAATTTGGCTTCTCATTATGTCAATAATACCATGTACCTATATGCTAGAATAATTGTGGGACGTTTTGACAAATATTTTTAATGAATGGGACGTTTTGACAAATATACTGGGACGTTTTGACAAATACTGGGACGTTCTAACAACGGGACGTTCTGACATTGGGACGTTCTAACTGTAAACCGTTCGTATCGTATCGTAACGTATCAGATCCCAAATGAAACTGTACCGTATTATATCGCATCGGATCATATAAAAAATGAACCTATCGTATCGTATGGTGAACATATAACGTAAAACGTGTATCGTAAATCAGATATCATATTCCGTATATCGTAATCCGTATTTCGTTAAGGGCTAAGATGTAAACAGACATAATGGTAAGGTTATGAACACGGTCGCGTCTTTTCAATGAATCAAAATACACTCGTTGTACTTTGCGAAAAAACAACGGAAAACAAATACTATTTAGCTTTCGTCAGGTTCATGAAGATTAATTTTCTGTAAAATACAAACGTAGAATATACCAAACAAATATATTTAAATCCAAATGAAAATAAAATGTAGTCTACCACATGTTGTTTCCATTCATTTCCATGGCAACAAAAGGATTGTTTCACTAAATGTTATTTGTCTTTAATTTCTTTACATGTTAGTAAGCGATAATTATAATGTAAACACCTCAGTAAATGAGCGGATACTTGATCTATTTTTGCTTTCAGTGTGTATCCTGAGTATCACGTGATCAGTAATTATAATGTAAATACCTCAGTACGAGAGCGCGTACTTGACCTATTTTTGCTTTCATTGTGTATCCTGAGTATCACGTGAGCAGTAATTTTAATGTAAACACCTCTGTACGAGAGCGCGTACTTGATCTATTTTTGCTTTCAATTTGTATCCTGAGTATCACGTGACCGGTAATTATAATGTAAACACCTCAGTATGAGAGCAATATTGATCTATTTTTGCTTTTAGTGTGTATCATGAGTATCACGTGAGCGGTAATTATAATGTAAACAATGATCTTTTTTTGCTTTCAGTGTGTATTCTGAGTATCACGTGAGCGGTAATTATAATGTAAACACCTAAATACGAGAGCGCATACTTGATTTTATTTGCTTTCGGTGTGTATCCTGAGTATCACGTGAGCGGTAATTATAATGTAAACACCTCAGTACGAGAGCGCGTACTTGACCTATTTTTGCTTTCAATGTGTATCCTGAGTATCACATGAGCGGTTATTATAATGTAAACACCTCAATACGAGAGCGCGTACTTGATCTATTTTTGCTTTCAGTGTGTATCCTGAGTTTCAGGTGAGCGGTAATTATAAGGTAAACACCATAGTACCAGAGCGTGTACTTGATCTTTTTTTGCTTTCAGTGTGTATCCTGAGTATCACGTGAGCGGTAATTTTAATGTAAACACCTCAGTATGAGAGCGTGTACTTGATCTATTTTTGCTTTCAATTTGTATCCTGAGTATCACGTGAGCGCAAATTATAATGTAAACACCTCAGTACGAGAGCAAGTACATGATCTATTTTTGCTTTCAAAGTGTATCCTGAGTATCAAGTGAGTGGTAATTATAATGAAAACAATGATCTTTTTTTGCTTTCAGTGTGTATTCTGAGTATCACGTGAGCGGTAATTATAATGTAAACACCTAAGTACGAGAGCGCGTACTTGATTTTATTTGCTTTCGGTGTGTATCCTGAGTATCACGTGAGCGGTAATTATAATGTAAACACCTCAGTACGAGAGCGCGTACTTGATCTATTTTTGCTTTCAATGCGTATCCTGAGTATCAAGTGAGTGGTAATTATAATGAAAACAATGATCTTTTTTTGCTTTCAGTGTGTATTCTGAGTATCACGTGAGCGGTAATTATAATGTAAACACCTAAGTACGAGAGCGCGTACTTGATTTTATTTGCTTTCAATGTGTATCCTGAGTATCACGTGAGCGGTAATTATAATGTAAACACCTAAGTACGAGAGCGCGTACTTGATTTTATTTGCTTTCAGTGTGTATCCTGAGTATCACATGAGCAGTAATTATAATGTAAACACCTCAGTGCAAGAGCGCTTACTTGATCTAGTTTTGCTTTCAATGTGTATTCTGAGTATCAAGTGAGCAGTAATTTTAATGTAAACATTTCAGTACGAGAGCGCGTACTTCATCTATTTTTGCTTTCAGTGTGTATCCTGAGTATCACATGAGCAGTAATTATAATGTAAAGACCTCAGCACGAGAGCGGGTACTTGATCTATTTTTGCTTTCAGTGTGTATCCTAAGTTTCACGTGAGCAGTTATTTTAATGTAAACACCTCAGAACGAGAGCACGTACTTGATCTATTTTTGCTTTCGGTGTGTATCCTGAGTTTCGAGTGAGCAGTTATTATAATGTAAACACCTCAGTACTAGAGCGCGTACTTGATCTATATTTGCTTTCAGTGTGTATCCTGAGTATCACGTGAGCAGTAATTATAATGTAAAGACCTCAGCACGAGAGCGCGTACTTGATCTATTTTTGCTTTCAGTGTGTATTCTGAGTATCATGTGGGCAATTATTATAATGTAAACACCTCAGAACGAGAGTGCGTACTTGATCTATTTTTGCTTTCAGTGTGTATCCTGAGTATCACGTGAGCAGTTATTATAATGTAAACACCTCAGCACGAGAGTGCGTACTTGATCTATTTTTGCTTTCAATTTGTATCCTGAGTATCGCGTGAGCGGTAATTATAATGTAAACACCTCAATACGAGAGCAAGTTCATGATCTATTTTTGCTTTCAATGTGTATCCTGAGTATCACATGAGCGGTTATTATAATGTAAACACCTCAGTACGAGAGTGCATACTTGATCTATATTTGCTTTCAGTGTGTATCCTGAGTATCACGTGAGCGCAAATTATAATGTAAACACCTCAGTACGAGAGCAAGTACATGATCTATTTTTGCTTTCAAAGTGTATCCTGAGTATCAAGTGAGTGGTAATTATAATGAAAACAATGATCTTTTTTTGCTTTCAGTGTGTATTCTGAGTATCACGTGAGCGGTAATTATAATGTAAACACCTAAGTACGAGAGCGCGTACTTGATTTTATTTGCTTTCGGTGTGTATCCTGAGTATCACGTGAGCGGTTATTATAATGTAAACACCTCAGTACGAGAGCGTGTACTTGATCTATTTTTGCTTTCAATGTGTATCCTGAGTATCACGTGAGGGGTGATTATAATGTAAACACCTCAGTACGAGAGCGCATACTTGATCTATTTTTGCTTTCAATTTGTATCCTGAGTATCATGTGACCGGAAATAATAATGTAAACACCTCAGTACGAGAGCGCATACATGATCTATTTTTGCTTTCAATGTGTATCCTGAGTATCACATGAGCGGTTATTATAATGTAAACACCTCAGTATGAGAGTGCGTACTTCATCTATTTTTGCTTTCAGTATGTATCCTGAGTATCAAGACGGTGCTTATTATAATGTAAACACCTCAATACGACAGCGCGTACTTGATCTATTTTAGCTTTCAATGTGTATCCTGAGTATCATGTGAGCGGTGATTATAATGTAAACACCTCAGTACGAGAGCGCATACTTGATCTATTTTTGCTTTCAGTGTTTATCCTGAGTATCAAGTGAGCGGTTATTATAATGTAAACACCTCAATACGACAGCGCGTACTTGATCTATTTTTGCTTTCAATGTGTATCCTGAGTATCACGTGAGCGGTGAATATAATGTAAACACCTCAGTACGAGAGCGCATACTTGATCTATGTTTGCTTTGAGTGTGTATCCTGAATATCACATGAGCGGTTATTATAAGGTTAACACCTCAGTACGAGAGCGCGTACTTGATCTATTTTTGCTTTCAATGTGTATCCTGAGTATCACGTGAGCGGTGATTATAATGTAAACACCTCAGTAAGAGAGCGCATTCTTGATCTATTTTTGCTTTCAGTGTGTATCCTGAGTATCACATGAGCGGTTATTATAATGTTAACACCTCAGTACGAGAGCGCGTACTTGATCTTTTTTTGCTTTCAATGTGTATCCTGAGTATCACATAAGCGGTTATTATAATGTAAACACCTCAGTAAGAGAGTGCGTACTTGATCTATTTTTGCTTTCAGTGTGTATTCTGAGTATCACGTTAGCGGTAATTATAATGTAAACACCTCAGTACGAGAGCGCGTACTTGATCTATTTTTGCTTTCAATGTGTATCCTGAGTATCACGTGAGCGGTGATTATAATGTAAACACCTCAGTACGAGAGCGCATAGTTGATCTATTTTTGCTTTCAATGTGTATCCTGAGTATCACGTGAGCGGTGATCATAATGTAAACACCTCAGTACGAGAGCGCATACTTGATCTATGTTTGCTTTGAGTGTGTATCCTGAGTATCACATGAGCGGTTATTATAATGTTAACACCTCAGTACGAGAGTGCGTACTTGATCTATTTTTGCTTTCAGTGTGTATTCAGAGTATCACGTTAGCGGTGATTATAATGTAAACACCTCAGTACGAGAGCGCATACTTGATCTATTTTTGCTTTCAATGTGTTTCCTGAGTATCACGTGAGCGGTGATTATAATGTAAACACCTCAGTACGAGAGCGCATTCTTGATCTATGTTTGCTTTGAGTGTATATCCTGAGTATCACATGAGCTGTTTTTATAATGTTAACACCTCAGTACGAGAGCGCGTACTTGATCTATTTTTGCTTTCAATGTGTATCCTGAGTATCACGTGAGCGGTGATTATAATGTAAACACCTCAGTACGAGAGCGCATACTTAATCTGTTTGCTTTGAGTGTGTATCCTGAGTATCACGTGAGCAGTTATTATAATGTAAACACCTCAGTACGAGAGTGCGTACTTGATCTATTTTTGCTTTCAGTGTGTATCCTGAGTTTCACGTGAGCGGTAATTATAATGTAAACATCTCAGTACGAGAGCGCGTACTTGATCTATTTTTGCTTTCAGTGTGTATCCTGAGTATCACGTGAGCGGTAATTATAATGTAAACACCTCAGTAAGAGAGCGCATTCTTGATCTATTTTTGCTTTCAGTGTGTATCCTGAGTATCACATGAGCGGTAATTATAATGTAAACACCTCAGTACGAGAGTGCGTACTTGATCTATTTTTGCTTTCAGTGTGTATCCTAAGTTTCACGTGAGCGGTAATTATAATGTAAACACCACAGTACGAGAGTGTGTACTTGATCTTATTTTGCTTTCAGTGTGTATCCTGAGTATCACGTGAGCGGTAATTTTAATGTAAACATCTCAGTACGAGAGCGCGTACTTGATCTATTTTTGCTTTCAATTTGTATCCTGAGTATCACGTGAGCGCAAATTATAATGTAAACACCTCAGTACGAGAGCAAGTACTTGATCTATTTCTGCTTTCAGTGTGTATCTTGAGTATCACGTGAGCGGTAATTATAATGTAACAAATGATCTTTTTTTGCTTTCAGTGTGTATTCTGAGTATCATGTGAGCGGTAATTATAATGTAAACACCTAAGTACGAGAGCGCGTACTTGATTTTATTTGCTTTTGGTGTGTATCCTGAGTATCATGTGAGCGGTAATTATAATGTAAACACCTCAGTACGAGAGCGCGTACTTGGTCTATTTTTGCTTTCAAGGTGTATCCTGAGTATCACATGAGCGGTTTTTATAATGTAAACACCTCAGTACCAGAGAGCGCATACTTGATCTATTTTTGCTTTCAGTGTGTATCCTGAGTATAAAGTGAGCGGTTATTATAATGTAAACACCTCAATACGACAGCGCGTACTTGATCTATTTTTGCTTTCAATGTGTATCCTGAGTATCACGTGAGAGGTGATTATAATGTAAACACCTCAGTCGAAAGCGCATATTTTATCTATGTTTGCTTTGAGTGTGTATCCTGAGTATCACATGAGCGGTTATTATAATGTAAACACCTCAATACGACAGCGCGTACTTGATCTATTTTTGCTTTCAATGTGTATCCTGAGTATCACGTGAGTGGTGATTATAATGTAAACACCTCAGTACGAGAGCGCATACTTGATCTATGTTTGCTTTGAGTGTGTATCCTGAGTATCACATGAGCGGTTATCATAATGTTAACACCTCAGTACGAGAGCACGTACTTGATCTTTTTTTTGCTTTCAATGTGTATCCTGAGCATCACATGAGCGGTTATTATAATGTAAACACCTCAGTACGAGAGCGCATACTTGATCTATTTTTGCTTTCAATGTGTATCCTGAGTATTACGTGAGCGGTGATTATAATGTCAACACCTCAGTACGAGAGCGCATACTTGATCTATTTTTGCTTTTAATTTGTATCCTGAGTATTCACGTGAGCGGAAATTATAATGTAAACACCTCAGTACGAGAGCAAGTACATGATCTATTTTTGCTTTCAATGTGTATCCTGAGTATCACATGAGCGGTTATTATAATATAATCACCTCAGTACGAGAGCGCGTACTTCATCCATTTTTGCTTTCATTGTGTATCCTGAGTATCAAGTGAGTGCTTATTATAATGTAAACACCTCAATACGACAGCGCGTACTTGATCTATTTTAGCTTTCAATGTGTATCCCGAGTATCATGTGAGCGGTGATTATAATGTAAACACCTCAGTACGAGAGCGCATACTTGATCTATTTTTGCTTTGAGTGTGTATCCTGAGTATCACATGAGCGGTTATTATAATGTTAACACCTCAGTACAAGAGCGCGTACTTGATCTAGTTTTGCATTCAATGTGTATTCTGAGTATCAAGTGAGCGGTAATTATAATGTAAACATGTCAGTACGAGAGCGCGTACTTGATCTTTTTTTGCTTTCAGTGTGTATCCTGAGTATCACGTGAGCAGTAATTATAATGTAAACACCTCAGTACAAGAGCGCGTACTTGATCTATTTTAGCTTTCAATGTGTATCCTGAGTATCATGTGAGCGGTAATTATAATGTAAACACCTCAGTACGAGAGCGCGTACTTGTTTTTTTTTTGCTTTCAATGTGTATCCTGAGTATTATGTGAGCGGTGATTATAATGTCAACACCTCAGTACGAGAGCGCATACTTGATCTGTTTGCTTTGAGTGTGTATCCTGAGTATCACATGAGCGGTTATTATAATGTTAACACCTCAGTATGAGAGCGCGTACTTGATCTTTTTTTGCTTTCAGTGTGTAACCTGAGTATCACGTGAGCAGTAATTATAATGTAAACACCTCAGTACAAGAGCGCATACTTGATCTAGTTTTGCTTTCAATGTGTATTCTGAGTACCAAGTGAGCTGTAATTATAATGTAAACATTTCAGTACGAGAGCGCGTACTTGATCTATTTTTGCTTTCAGTGTGTATCCTGAGTATCACGTGAGCAGTAATTATAATGTAAACACCTCAGTACGAGAGCGCGTACTTGATCTATTTTTGCTTTCAATTTGTATCCTGAGTATCAGGTGAGTGGAAATTATAATGTAAACACCTCAGTACGAAAGCGCGTACTTGATCTATTTTTGCTTTCAATGTGTATCCTGAGTATCACATGAGCGGTAATTATAATGTAAACACCTCAGTACGAGAGCGCATACTTGATCTTTTTTTGCTTTCAATTCGTATCCTGAATATCAGGTGAGCAGAAATTATAATGTTAACACCTCAGTACGAGAGCAAGTACATGATCTATTTTTGCTTTCAGTGTGTATCCTAAGTATCACGTGACCGGTAATTATAATGTAAACAATGATCTATTTTTGCTTTCAATGTGTATTCTGAGTATCAAGTGAGCGTTAATTATAATGTAAACATTTCAGTACAAGAGTGCGTACTTGATCTATTTTTGCCTTCAGTGTGTATCCTGAGTATCACGTGAGCAGTAATTATAATGTAAAGACCTCAGCACAAGAGCGCATACTTGATCTATTTTTGCTTTCAGTGTGTATTCTGAGTATCACGTAAGCAATTATTATAATGTAAACACCTCAGAACGAGAGCGCGTACTTGATCTATTTTTGCTTTCAGTGTGTATCCTGAGTATCACGTGAGCAGTTATTATAATGTTAACACCTCAGTACGAGAGCGCGTACTTGACCTATTTTTGCTTTCAATGTGTATCCTAAGTTTCACGTGAGCGGTAATTATAATGTAAACACCACAGTACGAGAGCGTGTACTTGATCTTATTTTGCTTTCAGTGTGTATCCTGAGTATCACGTGAGCGGTAATTTTAATGTAAACACCTCAGTACGAGAGCGCGTACTTGATCTATTTTTGCTTTCAATTTGTATCCTGAGTATTACGTGAGCGCAAATTATAATGTAAACACCTCAGTACGAGAGCAAGTACTTGATCTATTTCTGCTTTCAGTGTGTATCCTGAGTATCACATGAGCGGTAATTATAATGTAAACACCTCAGTACGAGAGCGCGTACTTGATTTTATTTGCTTTTGGTGTGTATCCTGAGTATCATGTGAGCGGTAATTATAATGTAAACACCTCAGTACGAGAGCGCGTACTTGATCTATTTTTGCTTTCAGTGTGTATCCTGAGTATCACGTGAGCAGTTATTATAATGTTAACACCTCAGTACGAGAGCGCGTACTTGACCTATTTTTGCTTTCAATGTGTATCCTGAGTATCACGTGAGCGGTAATTATAATGTAAACACCTCAGTACGAGAGCGCGTACTTGATCTTTTTTTGCTTTCATTGTGTATCTAGAGTATCACGTGAGCAGTTATTTTAATGATGTAAACTCCTCAGTACGAAAGCGCGTACTTGATCTATTTTTGCTTTCAGTGTGTATCCTGAGTATCACGTGAGCAGTTATTATAATGTAAACACGTTAGTACGAGAGTGCGTACTTGATCTATTTTTTCTTTCAGTGTGTATTCTGAGTATCACGTGAGCAGTTATTATATTTTAAACACCTCAGTACGAGAGCGCGTACTTGGTCTATTTTTGCTTTCAATGTGTATCCTGAGTATCACGTGAGCAGTTGTTTATAGCTTGACATCTTTTTAGATTCTGTCCTCTTGCCATCGGATTTGTATAAAATAAAAATGCCCAAATAAATATTGGTTTCTCTTCTGAAATATTAATTAAAAATATATTTCTTTATTTTCCCAAGTTCATATTTGTTTTAGTGCAGACCTGAGAAATTTAAGATATGACAGTTTCCGGTTTAAGGGCACGCCATGTTAACAGGCATGAACAGCTGTACGTAAATGATACATGTTATTCGTCCTTTCTTACAAACGGGCATCGTAAATCGCATAACGTATATAGTATATTAGATATCGTAAATCATATGAAGAACATATCGGATCGTATCGAATCAGACATGAAGGACGACCGCCCTATCGAATATCGTAACTCGCACATCGCAAATCGTATATCGTTCGTATTTCTATCGTGTATCGTGCGTAATCTGTGGGAACGCATACGATAGCACTACACAAAAAACGTAATTATTCAAAATGAAGAATTTCTCCGATTTCGATTGTCCCCGACGATTTACGAAATTCACAACGGCAATTCTCGGCTGACCACGTTATAACGCTAATTGTTTATAATCATTATTATCTTAACTCTTTTATTAGCATCAAATTAACATGTAACTGTCTTAGTTACTCTTTAAATGGAAATTAAAACTATTGTTTATGTTACTTATCAAATATCCTAGAACTAACGCAATTAAGATGTAAATGAGCGCTATTCTGGCTTTGAATTATTTATTTGGTCATCAATTGTGAAGCAAGGTCTTTCATCATATATAAAGTGCTCTCAATTCTGGTTCTTGTAAACATAACCAGTAGTCGCACCGAATGTGTATTAATGAAAGGTCGCAACGTGGATCCTGGTTCTTCATGGTTTAAAACCCACGTGTCCAGTGGCTGATTTTCTCGAACGGACCACTGTCCTCAGGCTTGTAAACCTTGACGGATCTTAGCTAGCTGTGTCCAAGCAACGTGAATGATAAGAAGCTGTAAACTCGAAATTGCTGTGACTACATTGTTCTGGTGTGTGATCAGTCAATGTCAGTCTCTCGCACAATGAGTTGTCATGACTCAGAGGTTCTGACCGAATCGACCGTTGACCAAACACGCACTTGTTTAGCGTTTTAAGTGGGAACCCATGGCTATGGCTCTTTGGGCCAAAATACCTTCTAAACAGTTTTATGAATTTCGGATCCCCTTGGGACAGCTAATGTCAAGCGTTGAAACAAGTACCCAAGAACGCAATCGTATTTACTCGGCGATCCCCGTCACAAGTCGGTAGATATACCTCGTAAGCAGTTCATGAATACACCAGAAATCCTGGGGTAATTTGGCTGTTTTCCGGCGGATAACGCACATGATGAAAACATGCACACAGGTACTATACATTTATGTAAGTACACAAAACTTGGTTATATATCATAATTGAATGGGTTTTTTTTAATGTTTTTATAAAAGATTAACATATAAACACATCTTTGTTTCAAATTGTCTCAATCGTATCTTCTCGGTAATCCTCGGCTT
The DNA here is from genome assembly GCA_947846245.1 of Cerastoderma edule. Lineage (NCBI taxonomy): Eukaryota > Metazoa > Mollusca > Bivalvia > Cardiida > Cardiidae > Cerastoderma > Cerastoderma edule. Next base: position 28,494,289 of record OX401409.1, read on the forward strand.
GTGTCGGTGATTGCCGAGTAGACACGATTGCTAACGGACATGCCCTTCGTCAATCGGAACTACTCGGGTATTTCCGTGAGCTGTGTTTTCTATTGGATAAACCCGATGTGCTCAGATTGGCCCTTCGTCAATTGGCCAACTTTCAAAATGGCTCCCCGTTACCTCCGAGGTTATTTTAAGAAATGGCCGAGGTGTTCCGAATGCCAAGAACGGTAAGGCGTCGAAACGGATTCTGTTGTATGTCGGATTGAGGGTCGGGTTCCGACATCATGAGGCCACCGAGGGATCATCATAAACTATGGGCTCTCCTTTAATACTTGACAGTTAGGGGACATAGATAGATCATATTAGACCTTGAGCCAGAAAAGGCCTTGCTCCCCCCAGGGGGAATTTTGAAGGTTATGTTTTTCTTGACCCTCTAGCTATGGGGCATAAGCAGACGAAAGATTGCAAAGTTCCGTTGGGGCTTTACGGAGTTATGGGACTTTGAAAATGGGCTTATCAGCAATATATAACCTATAAGAGAAAAGCCTTAAAAAATCTTCTCCAGAAGTTCTAGGGCTTTGATATTTGGTATGTAACATCATCTACTGGTCCTCTACCAAGTTTGTTTATATCATGACCGCTGGGCCAAAAATGGCTCCGCCCTAGGGGCTTATCAGTTTAACATTGCCTTAATTATGTAGAAAAAGGTTTAAAATCTTCGTTTTCTAAGGATCTATTTGACCTAGAGTTTTAATTTTTGGTATGTACCATTATCTATTGGCATTGTTCAACTTTTGATAAAATGATGACCTTTGGGCCGTAAATGTCCCCGCCCTAGGGGCTTATCAGTTTAACAAAGCCTTATATAGGAAACTATTTAAAAATCTTTTTCTCTAGAGCAATGAGGCCTAGAGCTTTGATATTTGGTACAAAACATCATCTAATGGTCCTCCAACAAGCTTGTTATAATCATGACCGCTGGGCCAAAAATGGCCCCGACCGAGGGGCTTATCAGTTTTACATTGCCTTTAATATGTTGATTTTTTTGTTTCATCTTTGTTTTCTTAAGATCCATATGTCCTAGAGTTTTGATTTTTGGTAAGTAGCATTATTTATTGGTCCTCTTTAAATTTTGATAAGATGATGACCTTTGGGCCTTTAATGGCCCTGCCTTGGGGGCTTATCAGTTTAATTAAGCCTTATATAGGAAAATATTTAAAGATCTTCTCTTCTGGAGTGATAAGGCCTTACACTTTGATATTTGATATGCAGCATCACATTAAGGTCTTCTGCCAAATCTGTTCAAATCATGACCCTCGGATTTAAAATGGCCCCGCCCTAGGGGCTTATCAGTTTTGGATAGCCTTATATAAAAAAGTATTTTCAATTTTCTGGAGCCATATTGCCTAGATCTTTGATGTTTGGTATGTAGCATCATCTACTGTTCCTCTACGATGTTTATTTAAATCATGACCCCCTGGCCTAACATGGCCCCGCCCTAGCTGCTAATATCAGTTTAACAGCAGTATATAAGAAAATATTAAAAATTCATCGTCTTTCTTGTTGTTCTCTATCAACATTGATCAAATTATGACACCTGGGCATAAACCTAGGCATAAATGGCTCCCCACCTCACCCCAGGGACATATCAATTTAACGCAAATGTATATAAGAAAATCTTTATAAGTCTTCTCCTCTGCAGCCAATTAGCCTTGATTTTATATTTAGTATAGTGTAGCATGCTTTTGTGGTATTCCACTAAGTTTGTTAAAAAAAACAGCCAGGCTAAAAACTGCCCAAAAGCAAATGTTTGAAAATCTTCAATATGTTATTCATTCATGACTCGTTGTCCCTTCCTATTTTAGTAATGATTGATTACTAATACTAGTTTAATACAAGTGCCCAGATAAATGTTTTGTTTGTATATATTACATCAGTTAATATACAGCAACAATTGATTCTATGGGTCCAGGGTTGAAACAGTTATATAGCTAGGAAAAGCACCTTCCTGAAATTTTGCAAGCACACTCTATCATTATCTGCGAATGTGGGATAATTATAAAGTTACCTTTATCCTTTATCCAAGCCAATATCACCTAAATGCGAAATTATTTCAAGCAAAGAACCAGAAAAATAGATAGTGATTTGCAATTACTCAATACAGTCTAGACGATTTGACATGTTACCTGCCCAAAAACCTGGATGTTGAAAATTACGGAACAAAACATAAATGATCCCAGTTGTTCAGTTAATTTTTTGACTGCTGAGGAGAAATTTTTCATTATTTTCTTACTAAGTTTATGTAAAACTGATATGCCTGGGGGGTTTAATCCCATGGTGTTATGCCTTGAACAATATTGACAGAGGACAACAAGAGAAATAAAGATTTATAAAGTTTTTCTTATATACTGCTATGTAAAACTGATATGCAGCTACATGTCGGGTGAGCCATGCTGGGCCAGGGGTCATGATTTAAATTGTAAATTCCAATCTCTTTCAGAAAGGAAATAATCAATTAAACAATTATATAGACAGTCTCAAAAAGGCTGTCTAAAGAGTGTCGACGTGAAGATAATTAAAGATTTTCTTGTGAACTGCTATTTATAACTGATAAACCCCTAATAAGCGGACCATGAAAGGCCAGGCGGTCAAAATCTAAGTAGAGGACCAGTAGATGATGCTATACACAAATTATCAAAGCTCTGGGCAATATTGCTCCAGAGAAGAAGATTATTAAAGATTTCTTACATACTGCCATTTATAACTGATAAGCCCATAGGGTATGAACATTGTCGGCCAAGAGGTCATGAAATGAACAAACTTTAGAGGACCAGTAGACGATGCTACATACCAAATATCAAAGCCCTAGGCAATGTGGCTCCAGAAATATCTAAATATTTTATTATATAAGTCTATATAAAATTGCTAAGCCACCTAGGGCAGGGCCATTTAAAACCCCGTGGTCATGATATGAACAACTTTGGCAGAGGATCAGAAAATGATGCTACATACCAAATACCAAAGCTTAAGGCCTTATGGCTCAAGTTAAGAAGATTTGAAAATATTGTCCTATGTAAGGCTTCGTTAAACCGATAAGCCCAAGGGTCAGGGCAATTTAAGGCCGAAAGGTCATCATCCTATAAAAATTTGCAGAGTACCAATCGATGATACTACATACCAAATATCAAAACTCTAGGTCAACTGAACTTTAAGAAGAAGATGTTTAAACCTTTTTCTATATAATAAAGGTAATGTAAAACTGATAAACCCCTAGGGCGGGGCCATTTTTTGGCCCAGCGGTCATAATTTTAACAAGCTTGGTAGAGGACCAGTAGATGATGTTTCACACCAAATATCAAAGCTCTAGGCCTTATGGCTCTAGAGAAAAAGATTTTTAAATATTTTCCTATATAAGGCTATGTTAAACTGATAAGCCCCTAGGGCGGGATTTAAGGCCCAAAGGTCATCATTTTATCAAAATTTGAAGAGGACCAATAGATAATGCTAAATACCAAAAATTTAAACTCTAGGTAAAAAAAAACCTTTGGAAAACGAAGATTTGTAAACCTTTTTTTACATAATTAAGACAATGTAAAACTGATAAGCCCCTAGGGCGGGCCCATTTTTAGCCCAGTGATCATGATTTAAACGAGCTTGGTAGAGGACCAATAGATGATGTTTCATACCTAATATCAAAGCTCTAGGCCTTATGGCTTCAGACAAAAATATTTTTAAATACTTCCCTATACATGTATAAGGCTATGTTAAACTGATAAGCCCCTACGGCGGTGCCATTCAAGGCCCAAAGTTCATCATCTTATCAAAATTTGAAGAGGACTAATAGATGATGCTACATACCAAAAATCAGAGCTTTAGCTCAAATGGATCTTTAGAAAACGAAGATGTTAAAACCTTTTTAAGCATAATTATGGCAATGTAAAACTGATAAGCCCCTAGGGCGGGGTCATTTTTGGCGCAGCGGTCATGATTTTAACGAACTTGGTAGAGGACCAGTATACGATGCTACATACCAAATATCGGGGCAAAAGTGTTCTTGGCTCATGGCCTATATTGTTTTGAGCTATCCGCGAATACCCAATTAATGTAATAGGTGTGTACACACGTATTTGAAATTCGCCGGTATGGCCTATTTTGTTTGTTGTCAATGTTGGAACTACTTTAAAGTACACCAAGTACGAAAACGTACTACATGTACAATGTTTCCAGCCACAATATACTGTATACGTACTACATGTACAATGTTTCCAGCCACAATATACTGTATTCGTACTACATGTACAATGATTCCGGCCACACTATACTGTATCCGCACTACATGTACAATGTTTCCAGCCACAATATACTGTATCCGTACTACATGTACAATGTTCCAGCCACAATATACTGTATCCGTTCTACATGTTCAATGTTTCCAGCCACAATGTACTGTATCCGTACTACATGTACAATGTTTCCAGCCACAATATACTGTATCCGTACTACATGTACAATGTTTCCAGCCACAATATACTGTATCCGTACTACATGTACAATGTTTCCAGCCACAATATACTGTATCCGTACTACATGTACAATGATTCCGGCCACAATATACTGTATCCGTACTACATGTACAATGTTTCAAGCCACAATATACTGTATCCGTACTACATGTACAATGTTTCAAGCCACAATATACTGTATCCGAACTATATGTACAATGTTTCCACCCACAATATACTGTATCCGTACTACATGTACAATGTATTCAGCCACAATATACTGTATCCGTACTACATGTTCCACGTTTCCAGCAACAATATACTGTATCCGTTCTACATGTTCAATGTTTCCAGCCACAATTTACTGTATCTGTACTACATGTACAATGTTTCCAGCCACAGTATACTGTATCCGACCAACGTTACATTATCGGGGTCTTTCAAGTGAACCAGTTTTTGGAGTGTCTTTCGATTTTCTTATGATAAACATAGACAAAACGCTATTCGGTCGCAGTTTACGATAAACGTATTTTGCAGTTATAAAGTTTGGTGTAGAGTCGCCGGGTTTGGTGTAGAGTCGCCGGGTTTGTTAAAGTACCTTATCCATATCCAGGGTACTTTGCAATATACATTAGAGTCCCCCGATATTCTTAGAAGTACCAACATTGACAGCGACCGATATAACGCCAGAGACGTTGTCGACTTAATTTACTCTAATTGATGTACCTTTTTCACATAAGGATCACTCCAAAGCATAACATTTGGTGGTGACATGGGCTTCTCTGGAGTGATATGTCCAACAAATGATCAGGAAAACTTGGGCCAAGTGTTTAGACATTTTTGAGAAGTGGAATAAATAAAAACACAATCATTTTAACGTTTATGTAACAAGCACATTTATTGAAGCACTACATATTACACGCAGTTCTATTTTCTTAAACAATTCTTCTCTAAAGGCATGTTAAGAGACAAACAAAATTAAACATTATGAATATGGTGATCCGGTGTCGCTTACAGGGTTGTTCATTATGATTTTCTCTACCTTTTACCAAATTTATAATGGTAAAACTTGACACATTTTTTTTATTAAAATCATTCCAGGGCATTCTTGGTGAAGATCTGGGAACATTTTTACTAATGAGGGTATGCTGGAAATTTGCCCTCTTACTTCAATATTGGGCTAAGGAATATTGCATAGTCACACATCTTGGAAACGCTTCCAATGATGTGTCACATGACTATAATGTGTTGCATTTAATATGCTTTCTATGTTATGTTTATCAGCTTTGACTTACGCAGATATTTGCAGATATTTCCGTTTAGTCGTTTAGTAAATCGGTACCCAGGTCGGTTAGGTGGCAACTAGGCTAATAACAGGAAATTTAAATATATTTGACCCAGAGACCAAATTTATCGTTTAATGCGACAATAACGATACCATTACAAACACTTTGGACAGCTTAAATGAGGTTTGGGTAAATAACGTGACCGCTAAAAAGATCCAAGGACCTTCGATTTGATTTGACCCAACCCAATGGATGAACACATTTGTAGACTTTATCCAGAAAAAGTATCCTGACATCTTTGATGAAGATTGTTAATATTCAGACTGTCACTATATGGTTACAGTATCATCCAATGTCTAATTATATACTAAAAGATTACATTTAAGGAAATAAAATGTTACATTTTTAAAGCAAAATACAATTGACAAATCAAATGATTACAAAACTTCACAGTTGTGCACACATGAGCTTAAAACCCCATACAGCAAATGATTTTAACAGAATAACAAGCATGCAAAACAGTAGTCAGATAAAATTGAAGAAATGCCCAAGTTGAAACTTTTTGCATATAAACCAAATTAAGTAAAGAAAATGCATTCATTTCTATTGCATACTTTGTGAGCATTTTATCGGGTTTTCCCACCTTTTTATCTAATCTAACAATGCAGAAGCATTAAAGTTACCATATGAAGTAAAATATAGTTTATCATTGAACATTTTTAAGCAAAGGGTTCATGATAGCCATATACATGGATCATGTGAGGTTTGTTTATCATATTGGCCTAGTTTTTGACCTGATGACCAAGTTTCAGAAATGTAAGATACTTCATTGGCCATCTTTCATATATAGCCATCTTATGATAAAGCTTCAATAGTGTACAAAATATGTGTAAAGGACTTGAGCTAGATTTTGAAACATAAGTCATTTACTTCAGAAAAATTACAATGTTCTCCATTCAAATGGTGCAGATGCTGTTCAAATGCAATAAAAAACTTTGCCGCTTGGTTTTCAAATATCCTTATAAAAGAAATATGGATTATTTTCAAGCAATACCCTTTAATAGTTTGTGAGAAAAGTTGACTTAGAGGTACTTGTTCACATATGAAAAAGCTTATAGTAAGTAAATGTCCATGAAAGAATGGAGATTTTGTATTTCTGAATGAAATATAATTAATACATCAAAGTATGCACAGTCTGTATGCGTACGATCTCAAAACAACTGCATTACTTTTGGATTTGAATATATATTAACTTGCTGTACACAAATTCCAAAAATTAAATGCCTACAAGTTCTGCTTCCAATGGCATATCCTCAGTGTGTATCATACAGTAAATCTATTTTAAAGTGTAAAAGACATTCTATCAAAGCCCAAAAGAATCATCACATCTGATAACAAGCAGCTCTAAACCCAAATATTAACATTACCAAGCTAAATAGGGGCCACAAATATATAAAGATGCAAACTAGAGTCACGACTTAACAAATAAATAGTATCTTCACGATGGAGAGTGTGTGAAGTTAACAACAGGTACTTTAGATGATAAAATAGCATTGATATATATTGTATACCCTGAAACCAAGGTTATTCAGTGATCACAAAATCCCTTTTCTTCTCATAAAAAAAGGAAAGAAGACAAGAAGGTAAATGATGACAAAACAACAATAAAGGGAACAATATAAATCACAATAATATCACCATCAAATGAATTAATTTGACATTGAATGCATCAATATCACAATCAACTTGACTATTTTGACCTTGAATGGTTAGCATAAGCACAAAATGCTTTACTTCAATGAAAGACATGTGTCCAACTACAAAAATTGATGTTATTTAACTTTGAATGCTTAGCTTAGCATTGTATAAAATCACTACATAAATTACATCAATATCACAATCAACTTGACTAATATGACCTTATATGCTGAGCATAAGCACAAAATGCTTTAGGTCAATTAATGAAATGTGTACAACTACAAATTACAAAAATATCTCAAACAAATTGATTAAATTAAACTTGAATGCTAAGCATCATATATGATCACAAATTGCTACTACAACTTACATAATGCTCTTCAATAAATAACAAACAAAAATTCCATGGCTGACTTATGCATAATAGCTCTGAATGATTACATCACTGTATGTAGGTAACAGCTAGTTTCTTAACATATAGACACTGGCTCCATGCTAGACTTTACAAAACTATGTTACAGTTCAGTTGTTCCACATGAACAACTAAGTTTTAAAAACAAAATTAAATATATCAAAACTTAAAAAAACAAAACAATCAAAATATGATGAGATGTTTGAATTGGTTATCCAGTTTCTGTTTCACCAGAGGTGGCGAAATCTGATTTTGATATAATTTTTTGTCAATGACAAATGTCTTATGCACTTGCTTTTTAAATGGTTATATTGTAAGCTTCATTCAAAACCGCTTGTCCATTAAGGCTTTTGGACAAGCTTGGTAATAGTGACAATTGATTTTGCTCAAACTTCAAAGCGGCATGCCGACATTTAAAAGTATAAATGACAGATTTACTCTCCAAATAATCAGCTAAAAATGATTACACATTAGTATGAAAAGCATAAACAAGATAACAATTTGTTTTGGTAATTCAAATAAGCTTGGAAGTTTTCCAAGTACCAGGTTTTCATTTGTATAGCATCATACAACCATTGAATGACCCCATCATCCACAGCTTTAAAACACACATAAACCCATTCTTAAACCAAAAGAATTGAAAACTAGCCAACTTTCATGAAACTGCGGCCAACAGTTCTATACAATCAATTTTGTTTAAAGGAGACATAAAATTGGTTAACAAAAGATCTCAACAATGTTTCCCGTATATTACAGCTTTACTCGAGTTTGCAGACGACATTTCAAAATTTGATGGAATTGGAAAATAATCTTCTAATAGGACAAAAAACCTTGTGGGAAAAGGAAACATTGCTCGTTACAAGCAATTTCTCCTTCACCCACGATCATTTCCAGAATCATCTGCAAAAAAGTCGTTAAATGTCGTTATTGTTTTGTAATGGGTTAATAGATTGAACAATTAGTTAATTAAACAATGGAAAACTAATCACCTAGGCTGGTAAGATTATGAAAATTGTTTAGCCATCCCAAGATGTAGCCTGGAGCCTGCCCATTCGTATACCACGAACAGCCTAATGCGGGTATGCATGGGCCAGGCCTCCAGGTTACCCAAGATGTAATGTGAAGTTCCTTTCCCTAACTCCTATGTTAAGTGTATGACAGGGAACCAGATGATCCCAGATGTACATTTATACATGTTATGTATCAACTGTAACAAACACTTCAAACAACAATTGTAATAAAATAAAAAAGCAATACCTAAAACAAGCATACAACTGTATTATCCTTTTTACCCATTTTTTAACTAAATATTCTGTTTATATACATGTTATGATGTATATAGTTGCTGTTACTTTGCATATTTCATTTGCCTTCTATTTGGACCAGTCAAAAAATCCCATAATAGGGAATGGGTTAACATATTACTGTATCGCAAAATGGTAATTGCAAACTATGTCAACATTGCTTAATATGAGCGAAGTCCATTTCATGCAAAATAAAATGACAAGAAATGTTGTTTGACAATAACTTTGAACAAAGTAATTGCTAAGTTTGACGAAAACAACACATAAATTATTGTCTCTCAAGTAAGCTACTTTATTCTGTGCAAGTTTATCCTCAGATATAATTGTCTGATGAGGAAATTCTACTTGAGTCAAAATAATTACTAACAGATCATTCAATAGTTGTGTGTATACCACAGTATTGAGAATACGGATCATTAATACCCCCTTATTACCACAAGTAATGTAAAAGAATGCAGAAACCTCTGTGGCAAAATGATCAATTGCCCCTTATGGCAAATTTATTCATTAGTCAGCATGATTTCTTACCCCAAACCCAAAGAATATTCCCTAACTTGCATACATGGGAAGTTCAAGTGAAACAAAAATAAAGATGGACAAGATGCAACAAATCTGAGCAAAAAGCTTTGTTGTTGCTCTCATTAACTACTCTCTCTGTTCTTAGGTTTTGCTAGGGATTGGTCACAAGTTCCATTTTTGGAGAATAGAACTGTGTATGAACATCTTTACCCTTTACCAAACACCAAATTTTTTACTGTCCCAAATTGATAGAGTTTGCATAAGACATTTTAAAATGTGATATAATTGAAATAGAATCTTCTGATAGGAGAAAAAACGTTATTGGAAAAGGAGAAATTGATCATTTAGAACAACTTCTCCTTTCCTACAATATTTTCTAGAGTCGTCTGCCACAAACTGATTAAATGTTGTTGTTTGGTAATGAGTTGAATACCCTTTTGGTATGTAACTATTCCCTCCCATATGTGTTCTTATACATAAATATGACTATAAATTATTATCTTAATAATGCAAAGTTTTTTCATGATGATACCATTTAAGGTAAGACCTGGGTAATGGAGAAAGGTCGGAATAACAAATTTAAAGATTTTACAGAACAAAAGCCGTTTTAAAGTCAAGTTTTATATCATTAGATTCTTTCCTGGATTGGAATTTTTATTTGCTAACTTCATGTAATTTTAGTTTCAAAGTGAAAAATGAAAATTAAAGGGAGGTAATTAATATGAAATAAAGAACAAAATTGTTGATATTCATTTTATAAATATAAATTCAAAATCAGACAAATTTTGAAAAATTGAAAAATTGGCTCGGTGAATGCCTTTGAAATGATAGATATTTTGTGAATTACATTTCAACTTAGTTTTTAACCAAAGCAACTGTCAGCTTTCCATTACCCAGGTCTTACCTTAAGGTAGTTTCCATGGAAACAGTCTATCGTATATCTTAAACAGTCTAGAATCAAGGTAAAATAAAGATGATAAGTAAATGAAACATTATAGACAGATGACTTTTTACATTGCAATAACACATCTAGTGTCGAAAACAAAGTTGAATTTAAACCAAAGAAATGTCATTTCCTCATCAAAACTGGTTCTCTATTTGCCATCGATTTTCGTCTCTGTATGTCAACTTTATATCTTTGAATAACTTTATTCCTCTTTTACATTGATTGTGAAACAGGTTCCTACAGCTTAATTAATCACTCTTGATTCTGCTTCCTAGATACATCACCAAGACTTGAGCCAAATGTCAAGTACGAAAAGATTGCAAGGTGGACACACTATTCACAGGATTTAAACCTTTGTGTCCTGAGGCTTTTGCTCTATACCTCGACCACTTGCCTTCAAGGAAAGCAAAAAAGACCCATAATGCATTTTGCTCCATTGGCCAAGGCTTTGCAGTATCTATCATATGTGATGTAAACTGTCATCATGGTACTGCTCATTTTCAACGTCAATGTGATGTGTTTTCTTTATCAGTTAACATACGTTCCAACTTGACTGCTTCCTATTTTGAGGATGACCTGGCTTGACTGCTCTTAAAGACACATTGAATACACATGTCCCAAGATCGATTTCCAGATCTCCAATCCTTCTCTCCAAGCCTCTTTCTTGCACGCTTAACAATCTCATTACTCTTGTGACATTCTCTCGGATCAGTACGGTACACTAACAAACTATTGCGTTTTAGATTGATGTCAAGTGTGTCCTCAACAATGGTTCGCACCGCAAATATGTGACTGGCACCATAATGTATGACCTTGACCTTATTTCTCTTGGCATCAATGTCACTCACAATTCCTTGATGGTCAATCCAGTAGTATATGTACTCAACTATATCACCTAGATGCAAGTCATCCCAGCTTTGAACAACCACTTTCTGAAACTTGTTCGATGCTTCTATTACTTTCGGTAGGAGGAGTCTCTTTCGAACTTCCTTGCGCCCTGGGGATCCTCTCTGATAAACTACCTCATCTACAATTACTGGTTTTTGTACAACGGCAGCCCACTGCACAAAGTCCCAAGAAGTATTTCCAAAAATGGAAAACCGTGCCTCCCCAATTCTATCTTTTGCCCTTTCTATGATCATTGCAGGAGGGTATTGTATACATCCATCAAATTTCATCTTGTAGACATGATCCTTGTTAAGGTCCATGCCTAATGTATCCTCCTGAATGGTTCGTTTTGCAAAGATATGTTGAAGGGCGTAATGGACAATAGTAACGCTGCCTAAAGTGTTGCCTTTCGACTCGTCTGGATTGACCCGAGTCACAATACCAGCATGTTTAAGTGACCAGTAATAGAAGATAATCGCGTTACCTGGCTGTATATCATCAAAGTGTGAAATCAGAGGATCTCTGCTCTTTTCAACTATCTCCTTGCATAGATGTGAGGAATTGTGGGTAAACGCATGGTACTTCTTCTCTCCTATCCTAGCCCTTGCTCTACGAATGATATCTTGGCTGTTGTACATGGAAAGACGTTCATAAATCCAAATATCTGTTTCATTCAAGTCAAATGTATAAGTATCCTCTGTTACTTCTCTCTTCTCTCCATAGTGGACCACTTTTATTGACAGTTTAGACAGTTTATCCTTTGCATACTGGACTTCGGTGACAACAGCTTTATGGAATCTCCAGTACAACTTGAACTCTATCAACTGTCCTGGTTTTATGTCATCACGAATCTTTGCCCAACTACAGGCTACAGCCTTTGTTGCGTGTTTTCTCCCAGGGCGATGATCAACATGTAGTGATTCCAATTTTGACAAACTGTCCTGGGGCAAAATTTCTCTGTTGTATTCATATGCTCTTTGTTGTGTTATTTCCTCATCGTCAAAGACGTCTTCTTGTACAACCTTTGCCCAATGACAAAAGTGACAGGATCTATTGGAAAGCACCCCGAACTTGGTCTCACCGATTCGTTTCCTAGCTCTCTCAACTACAACCTCAGGGTCATGAACTTTAATCACTTCTGGATCATAGACATGCCCCAGTATTACTTTCTTATCTAAATCATCTATCACGATGTCCTCTTCTATTATCTTTCTCCTCCCGAAGACACTGGGCAATGAGTAATGAACCACAGAAATCCTGCCTTTTTTTGGATTTGTTTTGTCAGGGAAGGCTGCAGTTACAATAGCATCATGCATACGGTGTTTATAGCTAAATGATATGACATCACCAAGCCAGATGTTCTGCATCGTTTTGACCTTCACCTTTTTACCTCTAAAAGGAGAGTATAACATGTCCCTTAATTTTGGAACCAGCCACATTGTCCCTAGGCTTATAATGGTAACCAACCCGAGGGTTCCAAGTATTATTCCATTAGATGCTGTTGCAGCCATTACAATGCTCATCAAACAAAGGCCACCACACTGGGTAACAGCATATATGACAAGTCGAAGCCACATATCCGTCTTCAGGCGACGACAGCAAGAGGTGCAAATATTGCCTTCCATTTTTTGTTTGTTTAATTTCATGTGAGAATGGATACAGTAGACAAGATAAATCAGTCCAAACACACTAAGTACACCCCACGGCAAATACAACAATGTGTTTGCCGCAGCTTTTGTTAACTCGTCTGCTGAGAGAAATAAAATCTTGAGGACAACTCTCAATATCTTTCCACCAATATTTGCACTACCCTGGAGGATGTTTTTCAACGTTTCCTTGAAACCATGCACTTGATAGCTATCTTCATTCCCAGTACAACACCAGTGACAAAAATGTTCACAATTACAGGTCATAAGAGAGTACTTAATATCTGAATTTGAACTTTGGCACTGCGCTACAAAACTCTCAGCTCTTCGAATGATTTCATCAGCACTATGGGTTTTGTGTTGATAACGTATTATAAAAATGTCATCGTTCTTCAAAGTCTTAATTCCCTTTGTTTCTCTTATTTTCAAACTTGAATCATAAGGTGTGGAGATAAATTCAATCAGATTGAGTTCAGCTTCTAACCTATTAATAATCTTTACCCCTTTTACAATGGCATGGTGAGTGTATGGGCCAATTTGTCTATCACCAATGTTAAAACGGTATTTATCACCTGTAAGTTGTATATGACATCCCTTTGACATCTGCTGAAAACTATGGACTTTTTCTCTCGTTGTACAGTGGATACATTTTACACTTAGGGGCGGCTCCTCTTCTGTAGCAGACATCTTCTCTCGCATTTTCTGGTAAAGTTGCTGAATGTTAAAACAGGCCATTCTTGTTGTATTTAGCTGTCTTTGTCACCTGAAAACACAGTTACATTTGTCAATAACAAATGTTGGTTTTATTTCAAATATGAGAAAAATATTTATTCAAGGTTTATATAAGGTTATTTGACTGAAAATATATTATGTTTCTCTCCACCAAGGTATGTTTGTTTTAAAATATATACATGTACATTAGCTTAAAGCCATTACAGTTCAAATGTGAGGTTTCATCCTCAATGCTTCTAAATGTAGTTAAGCGCTCAGAAAAACTGCAAAACTTGGTAATAGTAGTTATAAACTATGTAAAAAAAATGTTGAAACATAGCGAAAAACCACAGGATCAAGACAGTATAACACCTGCACTATTCATTATCTATTTTTGAAAGTGCCTTTTCACAAATTTGGTGCCCATCAATTTAAATTCATTGTTTACATTCGAGTAACATCTAAAATAGCAAGGAGCACTCAGATTAATGAGTGACGAGCACCTGGTTATAAAAATCATGTGTAATACATAAAAATAATGTCTTTTATCTAATATTAACAACATGAACATTCAAAATGGAGAATTTATTGGGTTTTGTTGGTTCCCATCGTTTCTTGTCTGACCTATTTTTATTGCTAATTGTAAACGAACCTTAGAGTATTTACTCTTTTGAAAGCATCATGTGAACATATTACAGTCTAAATTCCTCTGTAATAGGGAACTTAAAGTACTTTAAAGTTAATTGTCAATTATTCTAAATCTTTCACAATTCAAGTGTAAATGAGCGCAAGCATGGCTTTAACTGAATTGATCAAAGCTATACAAATACATAATGGTTTTGATCCAATGATGGTCCAATCTAAACTAGACATAACCGATCAATGATAAGGTAACATCAAATGAAACAACCATCTGATTTAAAAACATTAAAACATAAAAATAAAACATTAAGAACCTATAAGTCTAAATAAAAGGATTTCAAAACTTGATGCTTCATCCACACACAAAAGAACAATGGACACAATCTTTACAAAACAAGGTTTTCAGTTTCAGAATAAAACCTAGTTAAGATTTTCATCTTTTGACAAAGTCAAGTTTGACCCCATCAAAGTAAAGGGGTCAATCAAAGGTACCTACATACCAAAATGAAATATTGATGGCATTGGTGAAGAAATAAGGGCCCTATGAAGAAATATAGAAACACATATTTTTAGCCAAAGTAACCTTGCTTTAAGTAAAGTGACCTTTGGTCCCTTTGGAGTGAATACATCAATGAGAGGTACCTTTATATCAAAGATTGAAGACACCTGTCATTAAGGCTTTATGAAGAAAAATAGAGAAAATCTATTTTTTGCCAAAGAGATATTGGCTTTGGGCAAAGTGACTTTTGGCCCCATTCAAGGTGAAGAGGTCAATCAGGTACCTACATACAAAATATGGAAGGCATTGGTCGAAAGGGTGTAGAAATGTAAAAAAAACTCATTTTAATTAAAGCGACCTTGACCAAATCAATAATATGGTTTACTATGGGTCAGGGGACTTATTAGGGATAATCATTATGTGAAAGTTACATTAAAATCTGTTGAAAAATGAAGGAGGATCTGCAATTGGAAGGATTTCCCATTCTAAGTAACAGTGACCTTGACAAAAGTGACCTTTAGCCCTATTGAAATGAAGAGGTCAATCATCGGTAGCTACATACCAAACATTGAAGATATCGGTAAAGAAATAAAAACCCTTTTAAGAAATGCAGAAACAAATCTATTGTCAGTCAAAGTAACCTTAACCTTAGGTAAAGTGACATTTTGCCCCATTGGAGTGAAGGGATAAATGAGAAGTACATTTTTTATCAAAGATTAAAGGCAGCTGGCATAGAACTAAGGCTCTATGAAGAAAATAAAAGAAAATCCTTTTTAGCCAAAGTGAACCTGACCTTGGGAAAAAAAGACCTTTTGCCCCATCAAAGTCAAGAGGTCAATCAAAAACTGTTCAAAAATGAGGAACAAGTCGAACTCTGAAGAATTTCCCAAAATCAATCTATTTTAGCAAAAGTGACCTTGACCAAAATGACCTTTGATCCTCTCAAAATGAAGAGGTCAATCAGGGGTACCTACATACCAAACATTGAAGACATTGGTCAATAAATAAAGGCCCTATGAAGAAATGTAGAAACAAATCTATTTTTAACCTTGACCCAATCAAAAATACTGTTTGATATGCATCAGGGCACTTGGTGACAATCATTATGTAAAAGTTTCATCAAAATCTGCTGAAGAATGAGGAAAAAATTGCACTCTGATGATTTCCAAAATCCAATCTAATTTTAGCAATAGTGACCTTGACCTTGACCACACTTAAAAATCCCGACAATATGCACAAGGGCACTTGGTGACAATCATTTTGTGAAACTTTCCTTTCAAAATCCATTGAGAAATCTAGGTGTGGTTGAGCTTATAGAACAAGTTCAGGCACTTCTGCCCCCTGACATTAACCAATCCAATAACCAGGGTTTTCTTTCAGGAAAACCCGCTTAAAAACAAAATCATAATAAATATCCATTGCCCTTTCAATATCTCATCTTGCTTTCTTGTTGAAAATTTTGTCAAGTCTGAAACACAATAAGCACAGTCCTTGCTGATAAGGCAAAAAAAAAATAATCTTTTAAGAAAAGCCAACCCTACCTATCTAAACCTTCGAGGCTCCAACAATTAAAAAAATTTAACCGTCCATAAAAAAATGTTGGTGCCAGTTTTCTTGACAAGTTTAACACAATAACATTAACAACAACTGATCTATATCCACATTGCTTTAAGTTATTAACCATTTCAAATTGAAAACAAGGATAAAAGATAATTGTCAAGCATAGAAATATCAATTCTATTGTTATTTGTGTGTATTTTCACGTTCCGTCACATTCATTTCTCAGGTTGTTTCCTCAGATCCAGTAAAGTTAGGAATTATAGTAGTGTATTCAATTAAATAAACAAGAGGGCCATGATGGCCCTAGAACCGCTCACCTGATATTACCACCTATTTGAAGAATAGTTAGAAACATTGCTTTTAACTTTTACACAGAGTTTCTTGTGCCTCTATTCATTCCAATTTTACAAGTTTGACACTGTACGCTTGATTTGGGACATTAAAATGGTACATAATTCTTACAATGTGGAAACTGAATATTTTAATATTACAGATTGTGTATGTACAAAGATCAGCCCGTATTTTTGTCCAGTATGAACTATTGTTGCCATTTTGTTGTTATCATTTTGGCATATTTGGACATCCAAATCGATATTGATGTATTTTGTTAAAAATTATACAATACAAGTATATAGTGGAAATGCGAACAGGTTCAAATTTCAACGCACCCTGGTGGCCATGTTTTTCGAGATATAAAAATTCATGTTTTTATAAAATATGTTTATTAAGTTTTAAATTTTACCATACATGTAAATAGTGAAAACAAAAACGTGTTCAAAGTTCAACAAACCCTGGCAGCCATGTTTTTCAAGATATCTATATTTTTTAACAATCTTTATAGAAGGGGCCCTAAAGAACATTCCTGTGAAATTATTTTGAAATCTGACCAGTGGTTTGTGACAAGAAGATTTTTTTAAGATTTTTCAAATATGGGCATGGCAGCCATTTTGGTCACATGACTGATTTTTTTTTGACAAATCTTTATTCCCTCCAACTAGGGATGCTTCACATGATATCTCATTGGAATTGGCCAAGAGGTTTAAAAAAAAAAAGATGAAACGCGCCACCGCCCCTGGCAGCCACGTTTTTTGAGATATCGACACAATGTTAACAATTCTGAAATATTACCACCTGAGGATCATTTCTGTAAAATATTTTTGAATTCTGAACAGCAGTTTTGGAGTAGAAGATTTTTAAAATATTCATTGAATGAAACGCGCTACGCCCCCTGGCATCCATGTTTTTTGAGATATCGACACAATTTGAACAAATCTAAAAGAATACCACCTGAGGATCATTTCTGTAAGATATTATTGAAATCTGACAAGTAGTTTTGGAGAAGAAGAATTTTTAAATATTCATTGAATGAAACGGGCCACTTTTAAATAGAACTAGATAACCAATATATTCTAATTTGCTCTGATAATCTTACACTGAAAATGGTAGTCTTAGCTCTTGCACATTTGCATATAGTGTTGATATTAAATCAAATAATAGTTGAGCTTTGTTTAAAACACTTATGTTGGGAATCACATGATCAAAATGATAAAGACAGTGGAAAAAAATGGCGACTTTCGTCACTTTGACTTCTTCAAACCGGTCAGTATCCTTTCATATAGCGATTTTGTGAAAAAAAAATAGCGCAAAGTACCCGCCTAACGATCAAATTTTCCATGCCACTTGATGTATTGGTGCCAGATAAACGTTTTCTTCAAACACTCAGACACAGTGTTCGAACCTTACCAATCGTAGTTGGAAAAGGTTCCACGAATAGTAGAAGATTTCATATCAAAAACTCCTTAATTCGCTTTAAATTGCTCAAATTGACCAAAACTGGTTGCAGAATGAACATACAATTGATGTCAATCACTTTCACAATGTTTTCCGTGAACCTTACGAATTTCTGATGAGGGTGATGCACCAAATATGAAATGGATAGGGACCAGGTACTGAAAAAACTTGGATAGACCACAGGAACAATTTGCAATTGGGATGTTCACAATGGTTTTTGATTCCCAGCCGTGATTCTTGTAAGAAAACGGATGATCACACCTGAGAATAGAAGGGATGTTACTACCGTGTTGGCGGCCAACCATTTATCAGTCACAAGACATTATGACATCATATCTAACCTGAGGAAAGTTCACATATTCTTGAAGAACGCATTTTTCTTCTACCGGAATGTATATTGCTTCAATTCATTTGTCGTATTTAGGGCTATCAGTCACTGACTAAATTACTGTATTTGGTATACACATACAGTCAACTCGACAGTTTCAGATCATCCACAGTTCCGGATCATCTTATGTTTGTTGTCAAATTTCTATGAATGTGAAGAAACTCTGGCCTTAAAAACTTAACAGTCATTTAGCATATTCATTTAGCTCTTGACAAAACCAAGATGACTTTTCCATTTCTGGTAAAGCGATCACAATCAATTTGGAAAGGTTAATTAAGACTGAGACAAGTCACCGGAAGTTGACCTAATTTCACCGATATTTTTTTTCGGCGATTTAGATGCTCATTTAAAAAGATAATGTGCACTAAACATTGACATCATTTGTAAGAAAAATTATAATAGAATGTATTTATGCAAAATTTTCACGCTAAAACGGGTCTGGGATTGTATAATTGCATGATGAACGTAGGCAGGTGAACTCGACAGTTTCGGATCACCTCTTTGATTTATAGGGGTCGTCTCAACATTACTTCCGGTCATTCTCGTACGCTCTTAAAAGTAAAAAGCAAAATAATTCTTTAAAGGGAAATCGCACAAGGCATGTGTTTGATGAAAATAAAGTATTAATTGATGATATTATTTTCTGTTCTTATTGTCTCATTGTGAAGTTAACCCTTTTTACAATAAATATGACAATTAACGTGATTCGGAACTGTCACATTTGATCCGAAACTGTCGCAATGACCCCGATCTTGTTTTCTTCAAAAACTGAAAAATTGTAAATAAAAGCAGTAAATCATTGGTATGAATAGACAGAGGAAGAATTTTTCGTTAAATTCATATGTTGATTTCTACAGTCAATTGGTTAATACAAGAAAAAACGATCTTTTATCTATTAGTGATCCGGAACTGTCGAGTTGACTGTATATAACAAACTCAATTAGATCTGTGGTTTTTCCGTCAGTAGCACTAGAAACCACTTCATTTTCCAAAGACACGATCATCATTCTGTGTTATAACAGTTTTAACACTATCCCTGTAAGACGCCATGCAATACGCAATTCATATTGAAAAAAACGTCTATTTTGTTGATATCAAGAAACAATATAGAGAAAAACTAATTTGTGTAGCGAAAACGCAGTGGTGCAAAACATTTTCATAGCGAAATCAGATAAAATTCACAAAATTAGTTCGATAGCACATATCTTACCTGTAATGTATTTGACAGCGATAAAAGTTGTTCATTAAATTCAAAATTTCTAATCGTGCTCTTTCCGTCGCAATGCACTCCTTTACACTGCACCAGCTGCGCAATAGTTTGCAAATAATCAAGAATCCCAGGTTACTAAAAATAGAAATTGAAATTTCCCTCAAATTTTCGATCTGTGATGGTTTCCGATTTCCCCTCAATATCTCTTATATATATCAGCAAGTTGGGTACCATGATGTTTCGACAGTGGATTTTCGGAAAACGTTCTCGAAAAAAACAGCTGTTATAGATCTCTCCTGCTCTCACGCGGGACAAAAGGGGATTTTCCACACAATTTTTTGCTAACAAATCACTATTTTGTAATAGCCGATAGCTGGGCTTATTTTGACATATCCTTAACCCATAAGGAGTTTTTCACAAACAAAACTCGATTTACATTATGATTTGTGCAGACGTCGGGAGCTATGATTCACTGTTTTATGTTTACAGCAGATGAGATGCATTTTCATTCTAATATTTCTGGTGATATGTCTCAATTTGTCTATTGAAACAGAGACATTAGTAACAAGATAGATGTTAGATCTATGTCTCTGATTGAAAGTGCTCCGTTTTATTTAGATCTATTTAATATGCTATCCGATTCTTTGATATTTCAAGGACATCTACAGTTTCGTAACGTTCGTTGAACGTTTATGCAAATTAGGAACCTAATGCATTGTTTGAGAGAACATGCTGGTATACAGATAAACAACACAACCGCTTAGTGAACGACAGTGTTGTTCATTGATAGGATGTGTTTGTGTCTTTGAGAGGTTCTTTTGGTTGGTTCGTTACAGTTTTATAAGAAAATAATCATTCCATAGATTTTCTAGTTTTGGCCAAAGACCTAATAAACACAGATAAGCAACTCCCCATAGGTAAAGACCGAACTCCCTTATCATCTCGTGGAAGATGAGATTTCGGGAGACTATGCGAGACTTCCTAATCTCGTCGGCACTGAAGTGTGTCTGCCAGCTAGACGATGTAAACGAAGGTTGAATAAAGTGTGAAAACTAACGTTTATTTTATTAATTTTTCGATAGTTTTAACATTCCTTTATTAGTGTGTTGTTTTTATAAATAATTGCATATGAGACAATTGATTTCCTTTTACCACTGGTGAAACACGTGTTTTAAAATGTGTATCATCAATAGAACCGAAAGTGCTATATGTCTGGAATTGGATGGGATGGTAGAGTATTTGAATAACTCCTCGGAAACAAAATCAAAATATGGGTTGATTTAGACAAACTTTGATTCATTACACATATTTTTATCGACCAATTGAAGATCAAGGACTTTTATACATTTTTGTGATGTTGAGAGGCATTTAAGTTCTCTTATCTGGTCTTGGGTTTTTGAAAGCGTATGGTTGCATGTTTTAGTAGTAGAGCAATAGTTTTTGTCTAACTCCTCGAAAACAAAAACAAAATATGGGTTGATTTAGACAAACTTTGATTTATTACACATATTTTTATCGACCAATTGAAGATCACGGACTTTTATATATTTTTGTGATGTTGAGAGGCATTTAAATTCTCTTATCTGGTCTTGGTTTTTTGAAATCATATGGTTGCATGTTTTAGTAGTAGAGCAATAGTTTTTGTCTAACTCCTCGAAAACAAAAACAAAATATGGGTTGATTTAGACAAACTTTGATTCATTACACATATTTTTATCGACCAATTGAAGATCAAGGACTTTTATATATTTTTGTGAGGTTGAGAGGCATTTAAATTCTCTTATCTGGTCTTGGTATTTTGAAATCATATGGTTGCATGTTTTAGTAGTATAGCAATAGTTTTTGTCTAACTCCGCGGAAACAAAAACAAAATATGGGTAGATTTAGACAAACTTTGATTCATTACACATATTTTTATCGAACAAGGGAAGATCAAGAACTTTTTTTCATATGTTTGTGATGTTAAGAGGCATTTAAATTCTCTTAACTGGTCTTGTTTTGTTTGTTTTAATTTGAATTTATTCTTAGTACTCTCTTATTGTATATAAACTGTATACGTGGAAGATGTAACGATATGTTCTGTTTGGTTCAGTTGGAAATAATTGCCATGCAAAGAAAGTGTAAAATTTGCGGCTAATGACAGCATGTTTGTGTGTGTTGGAAGTGTATGACATCAACATGCTGCAAATCAAGAGATAAAAAGCAGACTCGGGTGCATATTTGTGCGCAGAAGTATATGGCTCTAGCTGAGAAGACACTCTAAAAAGATCTAATACAAAAAGTAATTCTTAAGGTAGCCTAGTCTTTGGAATGTCTGTTATCTTAACCCCCACGGGGATAACTGAAATTCTCAGTTGACAATAAAGTACAATAGTATGATGTTATATGCTAAATATTTTCTTTCTACAAATTCGTACATTAATTCCATTTATATCACATGTACGGTTGCTTTTTGAGGTTAGGTAGCCAAGTATGTATCTCTTTAAAAAAAGTCATGCATACGTTCTTTCTTGAGCCAAGTTGTTTTAGAAATCTGACGACCGTTCACTGGAATGAGAATGTTTCACGTGACCATGATCTATTTACAAAATATTTCTTATTGAAACAGAAATGATGAACTTTCTTCCTGAACGTTTATCTTTATTTGAAAATTTATCCGAACGATCATTTTTCATTTATAAATAGAAATACACATGCATTTATTTTTTTATGTCTAGATTTTTTTAGAATGGATAAAACCTTTAGCTAGTTGTTTGATATTATAATTCTAACAATGTTGATGATGATGATGATGATGATGCAAATGATGATGCAGATGGTGATGATGATGGTATTGAGTACATTTTTCAAAGAAAATAGAATGTTCCCCATTACGAATTATTAATTCATAGAATATTGTACATGATATGCCGCAAAAAAAGATAATTCCCATTTAGAGACCCATTCCACAAAAGTATAGATTGAAGCTAATATTTTAACAGTAAATTTTGCTGCTGAAATTTTCCTCCGTCATAAAATTTAGCGAAACATTTCAGTTTGACATAGTGCAATATTACAATAAGTTATAATCCCCGGTAATTATCACAGCAGGGCACCACAGCTGGTGGCCATCTGTTTATTGGTTTTTGGGGTCGGGAGGGTCAATGAAAGGGCTACCATAGCTGATCAGCGACGGCAGACGCTTTGATTAACAAAATAAAGCGTCTGTATTTACAGGAAGGCAAAAATCTCGCGAACGAGATGTCAACGCGAGAAAGAACGGTATTTTGCAGAGTTGCTTATCTGTGTTTATTAGGTCTTTGTTTTGGCGGAGAGATATATACCCAGTTAGATAAATGTCTATGATTTTGGATATGTCATAGAATCAACTTCGTGAAGCCGGGTGAAACTACACAGCGACAGAAATCAAATCGTCGCCAATCCTTGATGGTACAACAGGTTGGAACATGCAGGTTGACATAGACAGTAAGCCGGTATTCCCAAGCATAATACAAACCTTAGGCCAGATATATAGTGTTGTGATCTAATCCAGGAAAACGACTCATCGTGATTGAGTTGACAGTACCCTTGGAAACCAGATATGAAGAGGCCCATGCATAGGCGTAGGAGCGTTTTCAACATTGGGGGGGCCAACTTCAGATGAGGACCGGTCTAAGAATAAATGTTCCTAAACTTTCTCATGACTAATCATGCGTCTACAAATTCAATATCATTGAATGAATTAAAAGAAAGCGTATGAAATTGTGTATCTTAGTTAAGACAAAATAACCAAAAGAAAAAGAAAATAGGATAGGCCAAGACTCGATCTCACGCGGAAAGCATATTGTACCGATACTAACTAAAAGTGACAGCCACCATGCTGACACAGCCACGACTTCAACTACAATTTCACATAAAAAATGACTATATTTAAATACAATATAGAGTCTGACTGCTTAGAGTATGTTTTGCATCACTGTTTTCGTTAGTCGAAACTACTTTCCGTGAGCTGAGATTTCATTGGATGAACCCGATGTATTCAGATTGCCATTTGCGATGATGACGTCAAAATGTTTTGGTTATTGTTCGTAACAAAAGGCGAATTGGTATTAAATAAAGCACCAAATACACTTTTATATTGATTTTGCTGTAAAATTCCATTTCTTTCATTTTTTCTTTCCAAAAATCTTCACCTTCCATTGTGAATATTGGGGGGCCAAAGTATACTCTGGCCCCCCAGTCTGGATATTGGGGGGGCCGGCCCCCCCTGGCCCCCCGGCTCCTACGCCTATGCTATGAAAGGAAGAAAGCGAAGTACACAGAGCTCCTCGACGAGTGTGAACAACGAGGCTGGCATACATATCTTTTCCCGATAGAAGTAGGCGTAAGAGGATTAAGGCCATTCAATCTAGCCGAAAAAAGGGCCCGACCTAGATAAAATTGCAAAAGAATTTCTGAATGTTATATGCGAAACTAGACATAGATAAAAGCTCATTCCAAAAATTTGCATGTTGTAGTAGGTGGGGAAAGTTATATAAAAGCGTTTTAAACATGTCCTTCTTTGGGCAAAATCAAATGGCCAGTATGGTACACCATAGTTGTACTTTATGACGTAAAATCGAGAAACGTCATCACTATGACGTCATTTTGGCTAACAAAATGGCTACCACGTGGTACCTTACACGATCAAATATTGCAGATTTTCTTTCTTCTTTTATTGAATAGATGCTTATGTTGCAAAAAAATGCAAAAAATATGAACATTGTAACAAAACATATAAGGAAATAATTGAAACAATCAATAATTTAATGAAATAATAACATGTATCGCCCAATTTCATGAAAGTACGGAAGGCCATTTCTGTTATAATTTTACTGATTCTTCAATTACTTTCGTGGATACCATCTCGTTGATTTTAAATCCTTATTATACCTAGTATTCAGCTTACAGTAACTATTTCAACCCATCTTTTTAATATGTTCGCTATGTGATATATAGTATGTAAATCATTTGCATAAATTTATAGAATTTGCAGAAATAACTTTAACATATGTTTTCTCATTTGACAGAAAGCATGGTTCTTAAAAAAGGTGAAAAGTATCTTTAGACAGTGGTTCGTTTAAACGAACGAACTCTGAAAAATATTAGAATCAGCATTTTCAAGTGTGTCAAGATTCAATTAACATTCGGCATTGATCTACGGGAAACTTTTATGGTTGGATATCATAATCGATTATCTCATGCTTCACTAAGATTTGTTTGTTATTTTAAAAGTGGAATTCTTTTTATTCAACTGCGCTTGGAAAACTAGAAAAGAAAGAAAAAATACTTTGTAATGAAAAGCGGAAGTGGGACTACACAAAAATTAATATAAATCTGACCAAAGTTACTATTCATAAGACAAAGCAAAGCTTTAGTCTCTATTCTAAGTGAATTTTAGTGTAAATTTATGAACGTAAAGGTGTTCAGATCTTGCTTAATTTCAGCAATCATTAAAAGTTATCCGTTGGCTGAATATTGACAAGCTTGGAAGAAGCGCCATCAAGCTTGACTATACATTGCTAATTATGTCTTAAGATATCCACTTCCGATTAAGCATTCATTTATTGGACAGTCAACTGAAAGCCCTCCTTATCCGCAAGATATATAACCATGACAGCAGTATTCCAAACTAAATATTCTTCACGTTTTGTCACAGAACTTATTGCAAAGAAAATATATATTCACCATTTTTCTTATGAAAACCAAGTCCCATAAGAAGTTGATGTTCTGTACTCGGAATATCTGCTAAACATGTGACTTAAAAACTATATTGTCACGATCCATACAGTTACATTAGAGACATTGCTGTTAAGAGAGAATTTACCTTTCCACATTGCAACTACCGAAATACACGTTACATCGTCTCATTGAACATTATGAATGCAAAAAGTGAGAGCGTAATTCAACAATGAATACAATTCTTGTATAAGTCAAAAATGCATATAACACAGAGAAAACGCCGATAAAAATCAAACACTAAACAATACTTTGATGGTGATGGTTCTAGATATTTAAGACAATTAGACTTCGACAGTTGTATAAATGAATTTAAAAACACCAAAGTCATCGATTTTTTAAATCATTTATCTTTTGCTTCACTGTGATTTGTATGTTATTTGTTAAATGGCACTCTTCCCTCAATTGTGAAAGGATAGTTGAAGAACAAAAAAAAGACGTTGTAAAGAAAAGCTGAAGTGGGGCTAAACAAAAGTTAATGTAAATCTGATTGTAGTTGCAATTTATAAAAACAAAGCAAATCTTGAGGTTTATTTTATAAGTGATTATTAGCGTATAATGATCATAAAGGTGTTAAGAAACTTATTTAATTTCGGCAATTTTAAGAAGTTTCCCGTGGATTAAGGCCGAGTTTTGATTGAATATTGATATATTTATCATGAATCATTATTCATATCCCCCATAGTTTGTGATCATATTACAGGGAACCCATTTATAATTCTGGCTCTTTTTCCGGGAATTAATCAGGAAATCTGAGAGACAATTAGTTCAAAAAGAACCATTGACGTTCAGCTACACCTTTTCTATATCTTTAAATAGTTTACGGCTTTGGTCAAAGTTGGTGGCTTGAATGATATTTGAATGTACAGTTAATGTGACGTTTTATTTTAAGAACCAAAGCACCTCTGCTTAACAGATCTAAGAAAGAGCCTGGCATTGAACGATTCAAAATGAACCACTTCCAAAAGACTTTTCTTTAAAAGTATTATGCTATCTGTCATATGAGAAACTTTATCAAAGTTATTTCTAAAGATTCTGTAAATATATGCAAATGAATAAAAGAAAAAAAATCACATAGCGAATATAAGCAGATGGGTTGGTTAGTTATTTAGTTACTGTAAGCCGAATACAAGGCCTGATCAGGATTTGAAATCAACAACATTATATTATTCTAAGAAAAAGGTTGAAAAGGTGTTCAAGGTCACAGAAGAAGATAAATAAAAATAAAATGCAATCCACGAAAAGCAATGAATATCCAGTGAATTTATGACAGTTATGTCCTTCCGTAGTTTCATGAAATCGACCAAAACAACGCATTATTTCATATAACTTTTACTTTCGTCACTAATTTGTTTATAAGTCCTGTTTCAAAGTTCATAATTTTAGCATTGTCACGCAAAATAACCTTTTAGTTTGATAAAAAAAAAAGGAACAAAACTCCGCAATATTTGATCCTATATGGTACCACGTGCTAGCCATTTTGTTAGCCAAAATGACGTCATAGTGATGTCGTTTCTAAATATTACGTCATGAAATACTCCTATGGTGTACAATATTGGCCAACTAATTTTGCTTCAAAATGCGGGGTTTAAAATCGTTTTTATATAATTTTCCCCACCTACTTGAACGTGCAACTTTTTTCATAGAGCTATGATGTATGTCTAGTTTCGCACATAACATTTAGAAATTCTTTTGCAATTTTGTCTAGGTCGAATCTTATATTGAATGGCCTAATTCTGTTCTCAATCTATGTGCCCACTGATGACAGGAACAGGGTCAACAGGCAGGGTTAGGGGAGGACTTTCCAGAAACTGGGCCAAGTGGCTGAACGTTTGTCTAGCTGACTGTTGCTGAGACGAGAAGAAAAGAGTTGGAAAAGTAGAGCTCTTCACATTCACACCGTTACTCCGGTGGCCCCACCCTCTATCAAATGTACATGGTTCAGGGGCGAAACATCCATGACCGAGGGATTCCATACTGAAGATGAATGTCGATTTGCAATCTCAAACCACCTCACTCGAGTTCACAATAGACACTGTTTCATATTATAATCTAAAGAAATTATATTGTGAATTCAAAAATGAAAAAAAAAATGCAGGTTGACGAGTAAGTTTTTATTAAAAAATTACAATTTCCATGGGAATCGTGTGGGGCAAACCTATCAAAATGATCATATCATCTTCAAAAGTAATAAAATAATATCTTGAAGATTTATAAACAAAAAAATCATGAATTCATACATTCGATATCATATATTAAATATAACAATCGGAACAATCTTTGTAATCCCAATTAGTTTTTCAAGTGTTTTATATTCGACAAAAAAAACTATTCAAATTTATGAAGAAATTAGAAAAATCCTTTTGACACCGCAAATCTTTAATTTTATGAATGCATGTCATTTCTCTGTATGGTTATGAACGGGGTTGGAAAGCTGTCAATAGTCTAGTCTTATGTTACTTAACCCTTTCCCAAACAACACATTTTCGACTGTCCCAAATTGATAGAGTTTGCAGACGACATTTCAGAATGTGATGAAATTGAAAAATAATCTTCTGATAGGGCAGAAAACATTGTGGGAAAATGAGAAATTGCTCGTCACGAGCGATTTCTCCTTTTCTCACAATGTTTTCTAAAGTCGTCTGCAACAAAGTGGTCAAATGTCGTTATTGTTTGGGAAAGGGTTAAGAAATATATATGTTGTCATTTTATCGCTGGCAGACAAAAGTTAACAATTCCAATCTGTAAGATAGTCCTTTTGAAGACGAGTGCTTCATAACTTTTCCCTCCATCAACGCCATCGTCCATTTAAAGCCAATCCGAGAAGATGCGAGTTGTACCTTGTTGTTCAGATCGTACGAGAATCATGCAGTTGCCCTGTGCAGGAGTTCGTGCATTCATTCATTCGAGGCATGCTGATTGCTGAGTGTCAATAGAGATGAGTATTGTGGACTATTCATTTTCGGCACGCTGTTTTGTCCTTGTCTGAATAGACAATACAACTGTTAATCTGCGGTTGTTGCCTTTTTGTTGGGGGTCGTAATAAAGGGTCGTTTTAAAGGGTCGTTATAAAGGGTCGTTATAAAGGGTCGTTATAAAGGGTCGTTATAAAGGGTCGTTATAAAGGGTCGTTATTAAGGGTCGTTATAAAGGGTCGTTATAAAGGGTCGTTATAAAGGATTGTATAAAGGGTCGCTATAAAGGGGACGTCGGGTTGTTTCATGTTTGGAGCCTGGCCCGTTCGTATACCGCGAACCTAATACGGGTATGCTTGGGCTAGGTCTCCAGGCTAGGGATACAATAACCATAATACATCACCCATCGACTGTGATTTCTCTACCGAATGTTAGACGTAATACTATTATAAACCATGGGTTGTTATATACCATCAGAACCTGAAAGTTGATCGACGAATTATGGCGTAAATAAACTAGTGGAAAACAAAAGTAATCTGTTGTAAAAATGACGCTGCCATCTTGTTCGGGCGTTTTTCGTAAACATTGGTCACGTGATTACCTCGCCTGGAACATGCTTAGCAATGTTTATATAAGTTTATTTCCTCCATTTTCTGAAGAGATTACAAACAAACATTTACAAAAAAGAAAATTCAAAATAAGTTCTTTGCCTTTAGCCACACACCTCACAAGTATTTACCGCATGTGTAAAGTTGATTACTAATTTGGAACAAATTCGCATTCGAGAAACGCTGGCATAACATTGGGCAATATTTCAACAATCACTTTATCAAACGCCCTGAAATTAGAAGAAATACATAGACCGAACAAAATGTATGGCATTGGACTGAGTCTGATGGGAAGAAGTCTTTTTAATCGTAACTACTCGGGTATTTCCATGAACTAAGAATTACATTTTAAGTGGATAAACTCCAATCGGAATTACTCGGGCATTTCCGTGAGCTGTGTTTTCATTGGATAAACCCGATGTGTTCAGATTGGATAAGCTCGACGGGTTCAGATTGTAACCCCATGGGAAGATTGCCCGGTTTTACTTACTCAAGGATGAACTCTTATAAAGGGAAGTAACTAAATCTCTTCAATGTCGGGTACCATATTGCGAGTTATCCTTCATAAGTCAAACGTTCTACCACGTAGAACCTTTTTCTCACAAAGGTTGATATCTGTACTTTTTGGTATACATATCTGTTGCAATTTGCATATAATGTTACTTCTTAACTATCTCAAAATTCCACAATGTGTAACTTATTTTCTTATATAGAACTTTTCTAACACTGCTTATCAAAATTAAACAACATTTAACATATATTATACAAAGCTTTTTCTTTTCCCTTATCGCTTGGATTTCTTACATCATTCAAAACCGATAGGTTATTACTTATAGCATATTTATCGTGCAGATCAAGTAAACGTTTTTATTTGTTAACAAAGACATCTTATTTCCTTCCTGCAATGTCGTCAAATTAGGTAAGATCGTATTTGACCCATTCTACGAGATAAATACACACTGTTAACATACGATGCAAGCAACATTATTCCTTGAAGGGTCACAAGGCTAGCTTTCTTCGGGCTCTAAATCAAAACACTGAAAGAAAAGATAGTGTAAATCTGAATCGTTCATATAGGCAACAGCAGAATATCGGATAAAGTGTTCTTGAACAGAATTTACTTCTGCGTAATCGCGTATAAACCATTCACATTAAGGGGTATACCCGCTGATAAGAATGTTCCATATCTCAACTCTGAATGGTAGAAACGTTATGGAACTTTGTCATTTTGAAGATCTTCACAAATGAAAAGGTATTACCGAGGAACTTTTCCGGACTTCAATTAGGGAAGATAATCAATACACAAATTAACATTGAAACCTATGGGGATAATTTAATCTTTCTGTCGTGGTGATGATCCAGTTTGATTTTGAGATTGAAAAAAAACTTGTTAGAAATATTCATTACGTGATTTTGATTAAGATTTTAAAAATAAATCCAAACTGTACCGTAGAAAAAAGGAGAAAATCAATTTTATCAGTTTTCAGGGGATACAAGCCATGAACTATGAAAACAAGGGGAATATAACAACATTTTTAACCATTAAATGATGTGTCAATATGGACATTGTTTGTTCACTACTTGATCTTTTATAGGTATAAAGTCATTTTATGAACAACATAAACATAACATAAATTTTATTTCGAGATTGGACTTGAGCGTGGCAATGCTCATCGTCCATTACATTGTATATATAAACAATTACATTTATTAACATATGTACATACAATTAAACAATAATTGTACACGTGCGTGTGTCAATCAATATCTATACTGCGGAAGCAGGTAAAAAAAAAGAAAAAAACACATGTATGGGGGAATATAAAGAAAAACTGAAAGGATTCACATTTCATTTGGTAACTGATTAATTTTGAAGGTTTAGTGTATTTTTCCTTTCAATCGATGCCTTGATGCAATATGCTGCAAGGTTATGCAGTATTCTTTTTTTTGTTGAATTAAGAAGTTGTATTAATTTGAAAATACTTGGTCTGGTGAAATAGAAGGTTGGTATAAATGTTTCTCTCAATAGTCTATAGTAGGGACAAATGAGTATAAAATGGAATTCGTCTTCCAAATCATTTAAATCACAAAGTGTACATTTTCTATCGGATCGATCAATGTTTCTATGTCTACCGGTAACGATATTCAATTGGCTAGAAGACATCCTAAATTTGGCTAATATGTTCCTATAAGTTGTGTTGTAAATATTCTGTATATAAAATGACATTTCGAAAGTTTGCTTTAAGCCCCTAAACAGTGTTAGTGATGCTTTTGAGTTTAAATCTTGGTTCCAGTTATTTATGTAGTGGTCTAGAAGTCTGGTCTTTAAGATAGAAGAGAAAGCTTTTATGTTTACTGAATCTGGAAATATCCATACGTCATTGAATCCACAGCTTACTAATAAGTTCTTAACTTTATTAGCCCAGTTCAATGAATTATCATTAAGATCTATATCGTGTCTCATTCTGTTTATAACGGTGTTAAGTATACAATTATCGCGTTTTGATGAAAATAGTTTTAAAAAGAAATTAACAATTCTTATGTTTGAATTAACTGAGAGAGGAAATCTTCCTAGTTCACCGTATATGGCACTATTACTAGTAGATTGATTTACATTCATCATTATTTTTAGAAACTTTCTATGCACTCTCTCAATGGTGTCTGATTTGAAAAATCCCAGCACCTCGCAAGAATAGTTCAATATTGAGGCTACAAAAGAGTCGAACAGGGATAGCATGACCTTAACGGGAATATCTTTACCGCGGGTGACGGATAGAAGACCGTTCATCGCTTTAAGCCCTTTACCCGCCTTTACCCTTATGTATAGAAACATTGGACAATGTTTGATTATCAGGGACAATAAACCTTAAATGAGAAAAATTACGCGTCATGAGTAATTTCTCCTTTAGTTGCGATTGATTCTATAGTATATTACTGAATGAGCATCATAGCGAAGTGCTATGAGGGTAGGGCTTTTAAGATACTTGTTAACACATGTAACAATTTGCAAGTCAAAATTGAATATCGTGTAAGTAATACAGAACTTGAACTGCGGTTTGATATTCAATGAAAAGAATCTACTGAACGCAACGCATGTGTGCTTATATCTTAGTATAGAATACAGATTATGCGATGGTTTTAAAACCGTTTCAACGCTTTTGGATCTGAATACGTACTTGTTTATTGTATATAGGCTTTTAATACGAACTTATTTTACTTCAAATTGCCATTCTCCAGTACGAATCGTATAACAGAACAGCTGGTGTACAGTTTTAAAGAAATGTATCTTTAGTATCCAAGTTTACTTACATATGTGAACAAGCGCCTTTAAATCATAATTATGAAGGTGAGACAATCCGGAATAAATGAGTCCTATCCCTCCCATAATATCTAAGTAGTCTCTCCATCATGTTACATTAACCCTTTCCCAAATACCAAATTTTCGACTGTCCCAAATTGAAAGAGTTCGCAGACGGCATTTCAAAATGTGATGAAATTGGAAAATAATCTTCTGTTGGGGCGGCAGAAAACATTGTGGGGAAAGGAGAAATTGATCGTTACGAGCAATTTCTCCTTTTCCCACAATGTTTTCTTAAGTCGTCTGAAACAAAGTGGTCAAATGTCGTTATTGTTTGGGAAAGTGTTAAATGATAAACGCTTCCTTTTCTCACAATGATGATCGAAAGTCGTCGGGAATACACAGATAGATAACCTGTGTAGGGAACCAGTTAGTTTGAATCTATTTTAGAATAGGACCAACTGTAAATCTCTTCTATTTAGATATCATTGCTTGTTTATAGGAATCCAAATATTATTGAAATAAATCCTTGAGCCCCATTAGAAAGACGTACTAAGGCTACAAACACGGTGATGTTCGTGGAAAACTCTGATATATGATGAATCTAAAAATACATTTCTAGTAACTTTATTCGCATACCAAAACTTGCAATACATAATTTCTTCAGATGAACACACTTATTAGCGCACATAGACGAAAACCGGTTGTGGTATACGGACATTTGCCGGACATTTGCCACCCCGGACATTTGCCCCCTTTTTGGTATATGGCGGACATTTGCCCCCTCGTCGTAATGTAGAAGGCGGACATTTGCCCCCTCATATTATTTTTTCAACTTGATTGACCTGATGGTATTCCGTTATTATTAAACAGGAATTTAAATGGAAATAATAATTTGATCAGACTAACATGTCAATTTTGCTCTATTACGCCGATGGCACTTGGTCAATTATGTCATCCAACCGTGAAACGGCGGGATATGTTCATAAGTTGATTTGAACTTATTGTTTTCATTTTCGGTCTAATTATTTCTCTCATAATCAAATGTGATGGTGATTCCGGGATTCAAGAAAACCGAGTGTGAACAAATTGTGTGAATTAAACAAATTCCTTAACATGGTCATTTTCTTCTTTTGGTACAATGTTTCCGTGGCAATTTTAAAAAAGAGCTGTGCCTTTCGCATTATGTTTGAACATGTCCGAATTCTACAAAAGGAAATTGGTTTCCCCATTCGAAAGAAAAATGCGTAACCGCAAGTGTTTAGCCCTTACAGTTCTGGAACCGACTTCATGCCCATACAAACGGGTTAGATCCAGGCCAGCCGCCAAGTAAATTGGCGGCTGACCTGTGATCAGACCTTTTGCTAGTCTCAGTATCTATCCTCATAAAAGTTTGGCAGACATTTAAGGTTTTCACAAAAATCTTTAAGTGGAAAATTACCTTGCATGGGGTCCTGGGCTATGCATACCCGCATTAGAGGTATTCTCGCTTTCGACGTGACGTCATCTCAACCGGAAGTAAAAATCAGGGGGGTACAACTGCCTAGCAACGCTTTGTCGCAGAAACGAGCCCCTTATTCATTACATAAAAATCAATATAAGAAGACGTTTATTTTGTGTCCAGTGTGTTTTTATCTGGTCTTTTAGGTATAAAGATTTGTTTTTGGGTGTTGCCAATGCTCGAAATGTTAAGATATTGCCATAAATTGGATTAAATGAGTGCTGATAAACGAAACGCGGTGCAGTCATAACCGTGATATTCCATAGCAATAAAATACGTCTTTTTGGCAGAATTTAGTCCTTTGAAAACGAAAACTTCCTAAACGATAGTTTGGTGTAGAGGAAAAAATGAATAAGGGACAAACTTGAACATTTCTATTTGTTGCATTTGATGATCAAAATTTTACCCGCAAATTATTGGTCAATAAAGGTGAAGGGTTAAAACTAAATGTTTTTCCAGTTCATCTACAATACATGAAACATTTCTTAAAATCAAATTAAACAAAGCTTGTTCATGAATATTGCTTTAAAGCACTTTGAATGATAAATGCATGTTAAATAAGAACTTTGATCCGCCTACCTTTAATGATGTTTCGTATATAAATGCACATGACAATGAAAAAATGCAAATCCATTATTTTCAACCTATTGACACTGCACATATCAAGATGATTGAAGGACACGGGGTTGACTTTGATAAGTTTAAAGGAACTCTTATGTCCGGAGGCTGTTGATTGGCTTAAAGGCCTAGTCTTTGGAATGTCTGGTATCTTATCTCCCACTGGGCACCCTACAGGGCAACAATACAGTTCCACAGCATGGAGCAAATTTCCTGTATATTACTTGATAAGGAATGGGTGGTCAGATTATGCAATACCCCAACCCTTCGGTTTCTCATGATGTAGAATATTGATAAGAAATACGTGTTTGGTTATAGCTTTCTTTATCTAAAACAAGGATTTACATGATTAATAGATTTTTCTTAATAAACTGACAAGAAATATAAAAAATAATGAGTTAGTTGTTCAATGAACTAATTCCAAAAATATATTTCAAGTCTTACATAGAAAAAAATGTCATTCTGCTTCGATTTTCATAATGTGGAATATTAATAAGAAATAAATGTTGAATTCTTGATTTCTTTATTTAAAACAATGATTTACAAGATAAGTAGATTTTTCTTAATAAACTGGTAAGAAATGTGAAGAAAATAATAAGTTAGTTATTCCATAAATTAGCACTCGTTATACTTATAACATTGATGATGATGATGATGATGATGCTTTTGATGATAATGTTGATGATGATGATGATTTTGATGATATGTTGATGATGATGATGATGATGATGATGATGATGATGATGATGATGATGATGTTGATGATGATGATGATGATGATGATGATGATGATGAAGATACTACAGAGGAACTATAACTATGCTGCAAGTCATGATTACGTAAAATGATCTTTATATATGGCACAAATTTAAAAAAAAAAAAAAACTACCAAAAAACCTTCCAAACTTCAAAAAAATAATATTTGAAGCCTAATTGAACAAAAAATCAATTCTGCTGCTTAAATGTCCTCTCTAAATAAAATTGTCAAAAGAAACCCATCAGTTTGACACAGTGCTATACATGGTATTACGTAATCCCAATTAATTATCACAGCTGGTCATCACACCGGGTGGGCATCTGGTTATTGGTTTTGGGGGGGGTCAATTAAAGAAGGACTAAACTAGGCCTTTAACAAGAAAGAATTTGTAACTTTATCATAGGGTGCAAATGAGGCAGGTCGGCATTAACTTATACCACAACCCTTAATTCTTGTGTTGATCGGGATTGTGAATCTGTTGAGAATCAATTAAGTTGTATACAGAGAGATTGTTTTCAAATGTGTGAATTATATATTCAATGATTTACTGGCTTTAAAACCACGACATCATTTTATTCATCATATGTTTGAAAATCGGCTTTTGAGTGTGACCAACAACATGAAAAAGCAATTTAATCATGACACACATTTGAGGTTTGTGATATAAGAATTCAGCAGAACGGACCCTTGATCTTAAAATCAAAATTTAAATCATTCATGAATGATCGATTGCGGTGTCAAATATGGAGGCAAATTTTATAACAGGTAATTAATAATCAATGTTTTGACCTCAAAATTGAGTCGAATGGCAAATAAAACGAATTGGTTTCTTTTAGTTGGTTCGTCAGTGCCTTAACCCTTTATGGTATATAGCGCCGTTCGCCGCCTTATCGATTACCGTATAAAACCCTTTTCGCCGTTATACCTATTATCGTATAAAACCTATTTTGACGTTTTATCGATGACCGCATAGAACGCTATTTGACAGCTGAAATATTTGACAACTTTAACCCTTAATTACATAACTTTACACACAGGTCACTTTCTCCAGATTTCATTTTCCTCTTAAATAAATATGTTTTCTTTCATTTCCGATGATAAAATCATAGGGTCAAAGTTTAAACTTTTGCTCTAGAGAGAACCTTTTGATAATGGTCTCACGACATCCTTCTGAAAATACCGCTAGCAAATTGAGATGAAGGGAATTCAAATTACCATCCCAATTACTGAGAGGCCTTCAATATCCGGTCATAAAAGATCAGAACAATGCCGATTTGTAAAGACTCGATAAGGATTTCATGCAATTCTTTAGAAACTTAACACACTTCTAAAAATTCTATCCAATTAAAGAGCATGCGGCACGCGATCTGTAAAGAATGTTTATGACACGGAGCTATTGTTCTAAATTCAAAGGCGATTGACAATAAAGCCGTTGAATAATGGACGTTATAAAGATTGTGAGATTAACTTCAGAATTCCTTGATCATGTGAATGTATATTATATTATATATCTATATGTTATAACGAGAAACTTGTATAAAGACGGCTGTTTTAAGATATTTAGCCAATATTGGTGTTTCCGATCGCATGTCAGACATCAATGTAGATTCAGAGCAGTCATTTGATCGGTTTTTTCAGCCTGAAGATGATGAAATGCTTATAAATCTTACCAATTCACGGACAAGCAAATAAGATCATTCCTCCGACTTTGACTACAACAAAGACCTTTTGGTAAATTCATCACCCATGGACATCTTTTTTACGGAAATATAAGCATGTTTCGTTGTCATTATGAATTGATATTAACCGTTTTACATGTATAAGATGACCAGGTTTAACTTCTTTACGAAGCAATATTGCGTTGAAAAACATTCTTTTTTTCATTTTGGAA